>CM060709.1:94096456-94503956 GCA_030686995.1 Artemisia argyi
GTGCCTATAGTAAAATAACTTCTTAGCGGTAATTATAATCAAGTTCAAATAGCAAAATAATTAAAACCGTTGTTACCTCTAATACCAGCGTTATTAATTAAAGCATCAATCCTTCCAAAAGCCTCCCAACACTTTTTAACAGACGCCTCAATTGTCGCCCCATCACCACTAACATCAAGCTCAACCGCTACTGCTTTTACGTCGTCGTTTCCACTATTAATTTCGTCGCAGAGAGTTTTGAGACGGTCAGTTCGACGGGCAGCAGCGATGATTTTGCAACCGGATTTGGCTAAGTCAATACAGAATTCGTATCCGATGCCCGATGATGCGCCTGTTATTAACACGACTGTGTCTTTTAAGTCTAGTTGCCATGGTACTTGTGGGTGTGGTTTTTGGTGGTTGTGAGTGAGTGCCATTCTTTGGTTTTGGTTAGTTTGCTTGATGACTTGTAAAACTACTTTTATTAAGTGTAAATTACAATAATCGTCCTTCACAAAACGCATAATGTTTAACCACCACATATGTGGCACCCTCGACCCGAGCGGAAGTGTGATGTGTCTGAAAACTCGGGATCGTAAATGGATTTGAGTATCATTTTTATCGGAATGAGAATCAAAAGTAGTAGAACCCGAAAAGAAAAAGAAAGGGCAATAAATCTACCTGTGTTTATTTAATTTTTGCCAAGAAATCTCTGATATTTTTGGCTGTATTTTCGGGCTTGTCTTCTTGTCGTCCGATAAGGATTTTCATACCTTTTGGTGATGTCACCCTAGATAAAGCGACATACAGTTGCTTGTAGAACCGTATAGGGAGGGGGTACGGTCTTTTCAACTACTTTGAAGTTTAACAATTTCTAATCTCAAAGATCAACAAGTGGTTATACACAACAACACTTGCAAACACAATATATAAAGCGAGTAAAGAGATAGACACCATGATCTATATTGGTTCGAGATGGGGATTTATACCATCCGTACGTCTAGTTGCGAATTCACGACACCGATATTATTACTAAGTATAATCATTAGGGTGGATTACAAACCGTTACAAAATTGAATGAATGATAGTTGTTTGTTCAAACCAAGCCCTAACATAACCTAAAGACTCGATTATAACATGTTGGGACAACATTGACTAGATCTCCTTATGTTTTAATAATGACAAATAAACCTTCGAAACACATAAAATAACAAACGTTAGCCAAAATTCGCCCGTAACCATAACTGCTCCTGACACGCTGCCAGCGCTCCGACGCGCTAGGCTTCTGTAAGGTTCGGGAGAAAATTTAAAAGTCGGCTTTCTCCTTACCCGAAAAATGTGGATCTTTCAATACAAGTATGAATATGTTATGTGCTTAAGTGGGAACACTTGAAACGAGTTTTAGAATTAGAGATATCCAAGTTTTCAAATACCCGTTTTCGGCAAAACGCCAACTCAAGTATTTTGACAAATGCCTCTAGCCAAGGCTTTTCTAAACCTAGAGAACTTATATGCTTCACGTAATATCAAGTGAAAGTATTCATATGGCCATAACCCGTGTTTACGTCTTCTCTAATCACTTAATGGGTTTACTCCCTTATTGGTCAAACTAAGTCAAAGATCCCTTTGCGTAAATGCATCCTTTCCCGTATGGGATATGATTTACAATGATGCAAAGCACTTAGCTTGTTTGCATCAAGGTGATTATTGAATACGTCGAGATGTGGAAATTCACGAGTTATGAGATTATCAATACTCGACGTTGAGTTACTTGGAATTATAAGTAACATTTGATTTTCTCATCCTATTCTCAACCCATAATCATAATTGACAATTCTTTTCTTCCTTAATGACATTATGATTAAGCCTTAATCAATCCTTTGATTATTCTCCACACCAAACAAATCCTCCAACCATTTCAAAATCCTTCCAAATCTTATCCCTAACATTCTCTTATATTCCTTGTACTTTGTGTACTTCTTGTCACACACATTCCCACACCAAATCTCTAAAACATTCCCTTTACAACATTCCCACCGCAACAAAACCCACCACTAGAACCTCTTAGGCCCCGAACCTTAGGAGAGTATTCCCGACCTAGCCACCAAGGCTACCCAAACACCATTGAGCTCACCGGAGCCAATGTGACCCCCTTGCGATCCGACACCATCCGGTTGGTGCAAAGCGGATGTGCATTCCATGGACTTCGTTCCGAAGATCCAAACCAACATCTTAAGGACTTCCTTAAAATCGTAGATTCCATAGACCTAGATGTTGAAACTAGAGAGACAACCCGATTACGTCTATTCCAATTCTCTCTACGGGATCAAACTAGTCAATGGCTTGAGCGTTTACCCGCGGGATCCATCACCACATGGGATGATCTCACCACTCGTTTCCTTGCTCAATTTTTCCCACCGGGGAGAACTACTAAGCTTAGAAATGACATCTTGATGTTCCAACAACGTCAAAATGAATCTCTTTATGAAGCATGGACTCGTTTCAAGGACTTACTCCAAAAAGTCCCTCATCATGGCATAGATCTTTGGCTCCAAGTCCAAATCTTTTATGACCATATCGATCTCTCCACGAGGCGAGCCATTGACCAATCGGTCGGTGGTAAGCTACGTGATCTAAGTGCGGAACAATCATGGGAACTCATAGAATATCTTGCTCTCTATGACAACGAAAGTTGGAATGATCCCCGTGATTTGAACAAAACGGTCAAGGCAATATCTTTGCCTTCGAACAACTCTAGCACTCCCGACCGTAGGATCATGGAACTTGAGGACCAAGTCAAGTTTCTCATGAAATCCTATGAAGCTCCTAAGCCTTCAAGCTAAGTGAACAAAATCACTTCTTCATGCGAATTATGCAGTGGTCCCCATGACACTCGTGATTGTGTGGAACTCCCCGGAACAGCTTTTGCGGACTACGCATCCACGCGTACCGACGAAGCGGGAGATAAGTGGTACACTTTCAAGCCCGAGCCAAACCCTTACGGTGATTCATATAACCCCTCTTGGAAAAATCACCCAAACCTTAGGTGGAAACAAAATCAACCCAATTCTTCCAATCCGCCTAATCGTTACCAACCAAACGGTCCACCTTCCAACCGTACTTTCAACAACAATCCTTCTAACAACTATGGTAGTACCAACAATCTTGAAGGGTTGATGTCTAAATTCATGGCATCTCAAGAAGCTCGCATATCTAAGTTTGAAGCCGATTTCAAACAAAAGCAAAGCGAGATGACCACCAAAATTGACGCATTGTTGAAAGTTCTCAATGACCTAGAAATGGGAGAACTCCCAAGCGACACGGTCAAGAATCCGAAACTAAACGTTAATTCCATATCTTCAGTTTCGTCACCCACTTCGTATCCACAATACTACTCGGTTAAATCAACGAGCACGTGTTTCAAACAAAACCAAATTCTTCAAAAGGACCAATCAACCAAAACACCCGATATAGAACCGGTCAAAAGTATAGTTGAAACACCTCCTACGCAAGACCTTGACGATGAATTCAAGGAACTTCACCTTGAACGCCCCATCATTGATGTCTTAGCGCGTGCTCCTTACTATTGTGCCCTCCTAGAGAAATATGAGAAGTTTAAACTAGGTAAAAATGGGACCGCCTTCGTTCAAAACAAGTTGCCTAAAAAGCTTGATGATCCGGGTATATTTGTTTTGCCTTGTAAGATAGGAAGATCCGAAGCTTTCGACACACTAGCCGATTTAGGGTCAAGCCTCAACTTGATTCCCTTATCCTTATTCACCGCTCTTAAGCTAGGAAAGTTAGAGGAAACGGAGGTATTGATAGGGTTAGCGGATGGGAGTATTGCCCACCCGGTTGGAATGATTAAAGATGTAGTTGTTCACGTAGGAAGGTTAACTATATTAGCGGATTTTCACGTCCTAGACATGGTTAGTGACACTACATGCCCATTATTGGTAGGAAGAGGATTTTTAGCAACCGCTAGCGCCATGATAGATTGTAAGGATTCTAAGATAGCGGTAGGTGAAGGCGATACTTGGTCGGTGTACGATGTAAAGAAGCATAGTTATGATTGTGATGATGAACCGACACCGCATTGGGTAGAGATGAATAGGAGACCATCTAGATATGGAACTTGGATAGAAAGGAACTTTATAGGACCTCAATGCCCATTTTATCTAGAAAAAGATTTCGTTGAAAAGACACATTCGGTAGAACAGCTCATAGCTAGAGATGAAGAGCTAGATCCCTTTGAGGACCCCTTAGTCTTTAGGAAGATGAATGAGTTCTTAAGCGTAATGCCTATTAATATAGAGATGAATAAGTGGAAAAGAGAGGGAGACAAGTGTAAATGGAGGTGGGACAAGCCACCTAAAGAAGGTGACGGATCATGGCATATGAGAATGACTTTGTATGATCCGGATGGAGAAAAGTTTGAAAGGTCATACCATACTAAGGAAACCGATAGGAAGTTGAAACCTAAGTTTGATCCCAAAGACGTCCTCAATGAGGAACTCACCCATATCACGTAGTAACCCATGACCTTGAGTCTAGCTACAAGACTCGTAAATAAAGAAAAGCGCTTCTTGGGAGGCAACCAATGTTTTGTGTGATTTTTTTTGTTTGTTTGTTTGTTATTTGCTTCCGTATGCATGCTTTATTTTTATTGTTGGTAGATCATGTTTCTCAATTAAATAGTGGAAATACTTTACTTTGTTGTTTTGGCCTAGTCTTAACTCCACCTAAAAGTATTTTTGCAAAAGATAAGTGTAAGGGGAAACCCCAAATATGTTTTCAAGAAACCAACCGATCATGATTCTCCACAATATTAAATGAACTTGTATATTCGTATTTGTTAGAGTCAAATGCTTGTATTGAGTCATAATGAAGTTTTGCAGGATTTTCCAGGAAGTGAGACCAAGTTTTTCCAGAAATTTTCCGGAAACTTAACATAAGAATTTCTGCAGGTCACTTCTGACGGCGTCACAAGATTACTCTTGACGGCGTCACGTGTAAAAATCTGGAAATTTTACCGATTTTGTTTTTTCTAACGAATTCCTATGGTTTTTGTGAATCATTAAGTTTTATAATCTCCAGGAAATCTGCAAACTTCATTCCACAAGCATTATATCTTATTTTGTTTTCTAGGATTTAGTAACTTATATAGGTTGCCGCCAATTTTATGCGAGGTTGTCTTGTTTATTTTCTCAGGATTCACAGGTTATGTATGACAAGAAGATGATTTATATTCTGGAAGGGAAGCTTTGATTGTTCATTTTCTTGGAGGAAGATTTAACCTGGCCACCTTATTATCCATACCGAGCGAATCAGGGGAGTATTTGATTTCATTCTTTTTATTTTTTCACTTTTACATTCTTTACTTGAACATTGGGGACAATGTTCATCTTAAGTGTAAGGGGAGGGTAAAATGATGATACCTTACATGTACACTTTCGCTTGAGTTTATTTTGTTTAATGGTAGATGTGTAATAAAACTATGAGAAATACTTATTAGTGTAATTTTAGCGCCAAATTTAAAAAATTTTACAACATTTAGGAGTGAAACTTTAGCCATAGCAAGCATCTCATGGATAGGAGATTGTATGACTAGCACATAACCGCATCATTCAGAAAAATTTTCCACCCAAATATGTGAGGTTCGCCTTTAGATTTGATAAAAAAAAAGCATTTACTATTAGTGCTTATGAGTGTACCGGTAGCATTTAGATTCTAGAACTTGCGTTAGTGATGCATCCCGAGACCGCTAGTGAGACTACATTCGTGTAGTAGGATTTACTACATGATAAGAGGCATTAGGATCACCCTTGTGTTAAACCCGTATCATAATTACTTGACCATTTAAGTCATATTACTTGGCTAGTTAAGTCAACTAATTTTTCCCACACCTTAGCGTTGTACTCATTTTTAGTACACGAAACCCCTAGTACACCCCTCCGAGCCTATCTTTTCGTTTCTAACTTTAAGCATCCTACTTAAAGGAAGAATTTGTTACACCCCACTTAAATGTACAACCAAATCGCCTTAGCCTTCCGTGTATGCGCTTATCTTTAGTGCATTATTGTTATTTGTTAAACCCTAAGTTAACTATCTAATTGATTACATGGTTGCTAAGTCGAGTCATAGCCTTGTACGTATTGTTTTGGGATGATTGGGACTCATGCGTAAAGTACTTATTTTATGGAGTAATGGGGAAAAACATTATATTACCCCGATATGTGCGTTAATCTTAAAAGTGCTCCAAGTGTTTTGATTTTCTTAATTCGAGTCATTAGATTAGTTTATTGTAAAGTATGTAAAAATTCAAGTGTAAGGGAAATGTTCATTCCCTATGATGCATTATTTTGGATGGTAGGGTAAGAGTGTATGTCTAAAAAAAAATCGAAAAAACAAGAAAAAGAAAAGAAAAAAATAGAAAAAGAAAAGAGAAAAACATACGGACTACCATCCCTTTTTATTCTATGTTCATTTTATGTTTTTGTTATTTTTCATTTATTAGCTTAAGTCGAGTCTAGTCTTGGCTTGGCAATGCACATTGTACATGTAATTAACCAAGATTGTTAACTCGCCACCAGTAAAACTTCCTTTATCCAACAAAATCGTGTATTTCATATCCCTACACCTAACATTACAACTTTTTAAAAGACCTCTTTGATAGTTTATCCTAGGTGCTTACGCCATGTGGTGGAGGTTTGATCCTTTCCCAAGCCTATGGTAATCTATTTTGCTATGACAGGTAGTGAGAGATATCTTCCGTTTCCATATTGTAATTTTTACTTTATTACACCCGAGAGATGTGAGTATCTAAACACTATTTGTGAGGTGCTAGTATATGACCTCCGTGCTTGTCTTTGGTCTTTAGTGGAACGATTATTTGTTGTAATTACTTTTATATTAGTGTTACATGACCCCTAACTTGTATTTTGATTAGAATAAAAGCGCATTTGCTTGAGGACAAGCAAATCTCAAGTGTAAGGGTATATGATGAGGCGAAAAATGAACCACTTTTAGGGGGTTATTTAAGCCCGGAATTGAATTTATTTGATCAAATATTGCCCTAAATCGTTCCTTTTGTAATTTTAGGTACTTTTGGAGTGAAATCTGGAAAAGGAAGCAATTCGGACGTTTTTGGAGCATAAAAGTGAAGAAAACGCCAAAGTCTTAATTTTCCTTGCTGGGAACAGTAGGTGACGGCGTCAAGAAGAAAATCCTGACGGCGTCAAGAGTAATTTTCATGACGGGCCAGTACAGAATTGAAGGCGTCACAAGGAAGAGCGTCAAGAGTAAAATATGTGACGGCCTGGAAAATATTATAACGTGACGGCGTCAAAAGCAGATCAAGGCAGTCCGAGAAGTATTTTGGCGGCGAGATGACGGCGTCATCAATTTGGTCTTGACGCCGTCAGCCTCAATTTCCTATATATAGTTTTCTAATTTTCATTCATAAAAAAAGAGAAGTTTTGGAGAAACCCTAAGGCCGAACTTAGTACGAATTTTACAGGTTTTTCAAGGGTTCTCAGCCCTTGAACCCTTTCATGTGTAATTGAGATAAGTACTCTTTTAATTCAATCAATATGTCTATGTGTTGGTTATCTATATCTTGTTCTTGTCTTAATTCCATCATGCTAGGCTAAATCTATCTTGTGTTTGCTTAGATCTAATGAAACCTAGATGTTAATTATGTGTTGATTACTTGTTTATGGTTGGATGAATGATTTCGATGTTAGGCTTAAGAAAACTGGCAGATCTCCAAATGGTAACATGCTTGAACGTCTTAGGAAACATGAACTGACGTACACTAGGTTTTATTGGTTGTATTTAATGCATGAATAAATTCTAATGATCCCATGTTAGGAGCTTATTAGCCGGCTCGACATAGGAGTGAAGTAGGCACTCATAGGATTGGGGAATTAAGTGCGACACCCCATGAATGGTATTAAGGAATACAATCCGTCATCCACGCAACTATAACAAGTAATTAACGTGTAAAAGATATCTAGGGAGTAGTGAAATCTAAGTAAACACAATTTCTCCATTTATTGCTCACAACCTTAGTTAATTTAGTTTGTTTTCATTTCTTGTATTTTATTTTAATTGCATCTTTAGTATTGGGTTAGTTGACTAGCAACTAATTCCGCCCAAATCCTTCAAACCCGAGATATTTACTTACTTTCTAAAAAATATAAAAATACAAAAAGAATCTTTCATCATCTCTAGAACTAGTATTTAGGTTTTCTAATCCTAGCGACACTATTCCTAGCTGAACGATCAATCTCCCGGTACTTGTCACTATACTATACTACAACGATCAGGTACACTGCCTGGTGGGGGTTGTAAGCTTCTCAAGATCCCTTGAGAGGTAAAGCCTGGTGCGATTCCCACGTATCAATTATGTTCTTTTTTACAATAAATTTACGGATATCAAGAATTTCGTTTAGCCCGTGCCCATTCGAGCTCGAGCCCATTGGCTCGTGCCCGTCAGGCTCAAGCCCGTTTGGCCCGCACATGTTCGCACTCAAGCCCATTTGACCTGTTGCCCGTTCGGGCTTGAATATGAATATTTGTATAATGTGCTTTGTTATTTGTATTAGTGACATTTAATGCAAGAATTTTGTTTAATTTGGTTGTACAATATGCTTGATAATTTGTATTTCTTAAGTAAGAGGTGCTTCAATAACTGTATTAATTGTATTTATTGACCAGTTAATTAATTGACTACATTAAATAGCATTAATGTGGGTTTTTTTTTCTTTTCTTTTTTTAATGTGCATAAAAGTGGTGTACACAATTAGGGGTGGCAATTTCTGACCCGACACGAAACCCGACCTGAAACCGATACAAAAATTAACAGGTTCGGGTTGAGCTAAATAGATTGTGGGTCAGGTTTGGGTCGACATATCTAAACCGTTTATTAAACAGGTCAGGTTCGGGTTGGGAATAAAATAAACGGGTCGACCCGCCAACCCGTTTAAGTTTTTTTTCTTAATTAAAAATTATTTATATTTAATTATACTGGTTAAATGGGTTAAACGGGTCGACCCACTAACCCGTTTAACCAATTTAACTCGTGTAATGTGCTAACTTTTATATATAAACGGATTAAATGGGTCAACTCGAAACCCGTTTAACATATTCAACCCATGTAACTTATTTAACGTGTCAACCTAATTATATATACGGGTTAAATGGGTCAGGTTCGTGTTACGTGTAAACAGGTTAGGGTTAATATAGATGACCTGATGATTTAAATGGGTCAGGTTCAGGTTGGGGTTTTCTGACCCGCCAACCTGACAACCCGAACTCGCCAACCCAAACCCGACCCGAATTGCCACCCCTATACACAATGCTTCTTGGTTTGTAAGTCTGAAAATTATTTACATTAAAGTGGTATACACTATTATTCTTTACTTGTAAGTCTTAAAAAATTACAAACATTGAAAGCTATACTTGTAACAGCTCAAACTTTTTAAAGACACTTAAATTTCTACGCTTTTAATTATATGTGTATGCATATTTCCTATTAAAAAAATATATTTGGTCTTAAACATTTTACGACTTCTAAATATAGATATCCTAAATACATTGTTATTATAAAGTAGTGTAGATAATTGTTTTGCATCAAGACTAATCATTAAGTTTCGATCAAAGGCAGAAAAATTTTAGACCCAACTTGCCATGTTGCCACCTTAACCATGTAGGAACCGTATTTGGACTGAATTTAGCTACTTTTCAGTTTTCACTCTCGAAAGTGCTTACCATGAACAAACTTGCAACTTTTAAAATATGATACCAAGTAATTTTTTATTTATATAGCATAAACGCCATGAACATCACAGGTTACCATGAATTGGCGAACGAACTTGTAAAAAGTTCATTTTCACAAATCACACAGCATCATTACTAACAGTCATAGCACCAAAAGTTTAAAGTGATGAAAAAATTGGTACGCCTGGTAAGGTGTACCCTGAATCTACTATAAATATGTTACCAGTCACATAGTTTGATGAGTCATGAATTAGGTACTTGACCAACGAAGTCAAGGCTGGGTCAGTAACGCCCAGTTCTTTCAATGGCATCGTTTTTGAAACCACATTTTTGAACCATTTCTTTTGCAGAAGTTCCTCCGTAATCTCAGATTTGAAAATCCCTGGAGATATTGAGTTTACCCTAATCTTGTGTCCTCCAAGTTCCATTGCCATTACCTGTATTTATTAGGGAGCTTGTTAAACAAAGATAGTAGGGCACATGTCCGCATCATTCATAGTGATTAATGATTGGAGGTGACAATATCAACAGTCACATTTTGGGTAAAAGGGCTTCACCCTGGTAAAATATATTAATCATAGAAACAATTGAAGTACAATGGAATGCGGTTGACGTGCCACATTAACCTCAAGCAACGCTTGAACCTCTAACCACTAATCGCTAGTGACATGCCACAAAGCGAAACAAACTAAAAACATACAGTAACTAAACCTCCAAAAAATAATTGTAAAAAATCAACAACAGTCACATTTACTATATGAACTGAATGATTTGGGTTATGTTTTATGTTAATGGGTCAAACTGGCGAAGTAAAAAAACAGCTGGAAAGAAAACAGACCCCCAACATGTACTTCTAGTGCATAAAACTTTCTAAATTGACCTACACATAAAGAATGAGAATATCACTGACGTATTAAAGTATTTATATCATCTTCAACCTACTAACCATAAAAAAATTGTGGACAAACTATTTCAACCTATACCAAAAAGTTACCCATTTTGACGTTTTACTCAACTAACCTGATCATCAGAACAGAGATGCAAATTTGATATTCGAAGCTATTCTAAGGGGTCACAAGGTTTGACAGTTTGAGGTATCAAGGGGACAATACATGATCATGCTAAAGTATATGCATGAACTTTTAGTTCTTTGACTTTTGAGGTCAAATGCACATATTTTCAACACTGATAAGTAGTCACAAATATCACACAATAATTGTTTACTGTTATATGTAGATTTGGGTGAATTCATTCAGATTATGTCAACTTAAAAATTAGTCTATTTGACCCCACAAGTCAAACTACTTTTCTAAAACAAATGATAATATTTCCCAAAACATAAAATAGGACATAAACAATTATAAAAAAAAAATAATAATAAAAAAATAAAAAATAAAAAATAAATTACTATTATAGGCCTTCAAAATGTCACTCATGAAGAGTAATAAGAAGTGAAAAACTGAAAATGAGACAGAAACTCCAAAAAAGAGCCAAGTGTTAGCTTATTTACATACTTCCATTAAATATACGTTTGCATACATTTGGGACGTGAGAATGATTAATACTAGAGTTGTCAAAATAAATAGGTCGGGTGGATTGGATAACGGGTCCAAAACAGAAATTTTTAAGCATGCAACAAAATGGGTGGACTGGTTTGACCCGCCAACACCTTTTGTCCGTTTTGAAACTAATGCACTAAATATGATCACAAAAAGTGTGCCATAATGATAACAATATATATTTTCTGGAAAACTGGTTCAGGATGCTTTAGCCGACTTTCGACTGGTTTAGCCTGTTTGCAATGTTTCCTTAATAGCTAATGAATTCGATTGGACAGTTTACAGCCCGGATTAATATATTTTATAAATGGATCGAAATCACCACATCAGTTTTTTTGGTATTACCTTTGTCATGGTATTAAGGGCTGATTTTGAGGTAGCATATGCAAGAGCTCCAGGTAGATGACCACGATTAAGACCAGCAGTAGAAGATATGTTGATTATTGATCCCCCTTGATTAGACGCAACCATGTGTAGGCCAACGTACTTTGACACCAACCATGATCCTCGTAAATTCGTATTAAAGGCTCTATCCCAATCTTCTTCCGACAAATTCAATGGATTTTTTACAGGACCTGAATGCAAAACATAGCATCAATGAGAAGTTTAATTCAAGAATGAACACGGACATTTAAAAATTTAACCATATTACGAGAAGATTATTTGTATGTTATCTTTTATCATGTTATGGCATGACATACAAGTATACAACATGCGCATATACGTACATACATAAACATAGCACAGACAAACATGCATGTGTATAAAACTTTCCCACCAATGAATCGTTTTTTATCTTTATTAACAAATTGATATCAGTTGCTATACTTTCAAGCCTTTATGTTCCTTAATAACATGGCTTATAAGTCATGCACTTATGGGGTGTTGCTTATGATGGATAAGCTGATAAGCTTTTGCCGAGTGTTTGAGTTAGCTTATGATAACATATTGAAAAAAATACATATACTGATATACATATTATAAACCTATATAAGCCCATTAGCCACAGAAAAAGGAGCTTATCAACCGAACACTAGACATTGGCTTAATTTTTTGTAAATAAGCTTGTCAGCTCACAAAGATAACTAAAACAAACACCCCTTGGTATCCCAAAATTTGCCACTTATCCATGTAGTTTGCTAAAATTAATAAAATCAAGACCTCTTTATATTATTATTAAGAAGCTCCCCAAAACAAGTTATAATGAAATCAGCTATTTTTAACCTAAATTTTAAGGCCTAAACGGAGAGAATTTCACGACACGAGGTACAAGTGTATGATTAAATCAACCTTTCATTGTATGGATTCAAACGTAATATCTTCTGCACATTATGCAAATATTATCGCCTTCCTTTAAATGATAGTTTTCTCTATTTCAACACAAAATGCAACATTTGAATTGTATAAAACTGATGTCTTTCTAAACCGCATTAATAAATGTAATCTCTACTACTCTACTTTGTACACGATACCGAGTAACATTACAGGTTCATCTTGGTATTCTGTTTCTAGCATAACTTGCATTTTCAGTTTAAAGAGTAAGAATTTGATATTCTTAACCATCATTTTGGCCAGACCAACACTTAGGAGCAAATAATTTTTTGTCGGGATAAGTGTTTCGAGTTGATGACGTATAGCCTATATTTGGGCCGCAAGCCCAAATGATAGACATTACTTACACTTAAGCCCATCACGAATGGGCTACCATGACAAATGGTATGGGCTGTGGTATCAACGCTTGGGCTCACGAAGCCCAAAGGCCCAATCTAACTCACCGGATATCCGATAAGGATTATCTATTCAAGGAATAGATATCCTTACCTCGGATAAGCACCATGCGTGCGAAGAGTAAGGAGCAAGAAACACGGTTTCTTAGCCCCTATATATAGAATCATACGATTCTCATCCAAGGTACGATTCACATAATCCCTAAACTCTTCAACCAAAACCTAAATTCGATTACTTACTCTCACGCCGGAGTCTAATCGGGGGAGACAATCCCTCGATAAGCCTAACGGTGTTGTTTTACTTTTCTTAGTACGCAGGTAACAAAGTGCTAAGGAACGAATTGATATAAGAGCAAAGCCCAACAACCAGGTACGCCCAACTTTTGTATCAACAAGTGGCGCCATCCGTGGGACCCTACAACGAACTAGAATGACGAAACACAAGAATTCGAGCCAGCGGACTCCGCAGTCGGAAAAACGTGACCACGGAAAGAAGAATCGACAAGATTCGACCTCTAAACAGGTTGCTGGGACAACCAGCGCACCTGATCACCAAGGGGCGGGAACAACCCAGCCTATTCCAACAATGGAACTACCTATAATCTCTTCAGTGGTCCCAAGCGTTGTGGAACTCCAACGCACCCTCTTCACCACTCCTCATCAGGCTACACCCGCAGTGAACAACACTGCGCCGCCAGGCGCGCCTGAACGAAACCGGGCGTCCCATACCGAGGCAGAGATCCTTGCAACGGCTGAGGACATACCCGATCTAACTTTGGGTAATTTTGTATCCCAAAATTATGAAACCCTAACCGCCCTCATGCAGGAAGAAGCGGCAAGAAGAGCAGGCGCGGATCTGCAAACCCGACTTAACTTTGGTCCAGAACGTGAACCATCACCATCACGTCACCCACGAGGAGGATGTACAGAACGTACCAATGTCCATGACATGTTGGGTACGGTATCTGACTCACAAAATTCTGGAAACAGCGGTAGGCGCACCAATGTTCATTCCAGACTTGGCAGTCGGGGAATACATGATCGATTAGGCCCTCAGCATTCGCCGAGCCAAGGATCGTCCAATCCTAGAAGTAGGCGGATTCAAGACAGATTGGGTAGAAGAAGATCCCCAAGCAGAGATCCCTCAGGCTCCTCTTCTGAAAGGAGCAGGCGCAAACGCCGAAGGAGAGATTATTCTTCCTCCAGCGATTCCTCGGACAACGAGGATAAAGAACAGGGCACTGGAAATCAAAAGGAAGACGTCGCGAGGAAGAGAACGAGGATATGTCTCTCCCATGGCAACGCCATAAAATTGATGCGTTCACACGTCGCATAAGTGATTACTCAGACGACAGGCGCAGGCGCATGCCCGCTAATGTGAAGACATATGATGGAACAGGTGACCCAGACGACCACCTAAAAATTTTCGAGTCAGCCGCAACTATCGAAAATTGGCCACAGCCTGTGTGGTGTCACATGTTTAATTCCACATTGGTAGGAAACGCGCGCACATGGTTTAGCAAACTCCCACGTAGGAGTATAGGCGGCTTTGAGGAATTACGAAAAGCATTCCGCCACAACTTCACCCAGCGAAAGAAGTGCGCTAAAAATCCTGTAGAATTGGCAAGGGTGAAGCAACGGCAAGGGGAATCAACCAGCGCCTTTATGGAGCGCTTCAAGGATGAGTGCATACAAGTTAAAGCATGTCCCGAAATACTAAAAATTTCAGGGTTCATGAATGGAATTAATAATCCAGAACTCATCCGAAAGCTCAATGATAGAGTTCCACAGTCTTTCGATGAACTCACAAAACGCACCAGATCCTTTATACAAGGAGAAGCAGCTGCTGCGGATAGCAAAAAAGGATATTCAAACTATAGGCAACAAGAATAGCCGCGGAGACAATCCAATGATCAAAACAATAACCGCGGCAGGAACTACCGCAGTGGAAGAGACAACGACAAATATACTCCTCTCACTAAAACTCCAAGGGAGATATTTGCAACAGAAGGTGCGAACTTCCCAAGACCACCACCAATTAAAACGGCAGAAGAAAAACGCCAAGGTAGTGGATACTGCGAGTACCACGGCCAAAAGGGCCATACAACTAACGAGTGCGTCCAACTGAAACAACTAATCGAAAAATTAGTGAGAGAAGGAAGGATGGACCACCTCGTAAAAAACATCAAGGAAGGAAAAGAGAGACAGAGAAATGGGGGCAAGAAAGAACCCCCAAAGGAAAAGGCTGATACTATATACATGATACAATCATGGCAGCGCAAAATAAAGCAAAAAGTCAGCCAAAAATTCTCTCCAGAAAAAGAGATATCCTTCCCTACAATAGCTGCGGACAACGCAGTCGTGGAACCTCTGACCATTGAAATACATACAGGGGGACACGACATCCACCGCATGTATATTGATGGAGGAGCATCCGCAGACATTATGTATGATCACTGCTTCAAAAGGCTGCGACCTGAAATCCAAAGTCAGTTGACACCAGCTACAATGTCACTAACAGGATTCACAGGAGAAAAGATTTGGCCCATGGGGCAGTTACGCTTATTGGTGGTCGTAGGAGATGAACAACACTCAACCGCGACATGGATAAATTTTATGGTAATAAAGTCTCCTTCACCATACAATGGTATAATTGGAAGACCGGGAATATCATCCATGCGCGCAGTACCATCCACAGCACACGGAATGCTCAAATTCCCAGTTAAAGGAAGAGTGGTCACTCTCTACAACACAACGGTACCACCAAGAGAATGCATCGCAGTTACAACTGAAGCGGAGACTATTCCAGAACAGCGCACGGAAAAATCGCCAAATTTAAAGGTCGCTATTCACCCAGATTATCCGGAACAACAAGTTTCGATTGGAGGATCTTTATCTGACAAAGGTAAAGCAGCCGTATGCGCACTCTTGCAAAAGAATCTAGACATCTTTGCATGGGAACCAAAGCATATGACGGGAGTACCTCGCTCTATCACAGAGCACAAGTTACAAATCCGACAAGGATACCCTCCAATATGACAAAAGAAGCGCGGCCAGGCACCAGATCGTGCAAAGGCTATTTTGGAAGAAGTACACAAGTTAGTAGACGCGGGCATCATGCGCGAAGTGTACTACCACGACTGGCTTTCAAACCCAATTATGGTAAAGAAGAGCGATGGTAGTTGGAGGATGTGCGTGGACTTCACGGACCTCAACAAAGCATGCCCGCAGGACTGCTATCCACTGCCAGAGATAGACTGGAAGGTCGAGTCCTTATGTGGGTATCCCTTCAAGTGCTTCCTAGACGCATATAAAGGGTACTATCAGATCCAAATGGCAGTGGAGGATGAAGAAAAAACAGCTTTCCACACCAGTCAAGGGGTATACTGCTACACAAAAATGCCTTTTGGCTTAAAGAACGCAGGCGCGACATACCAACGGCTGGTGGACACAGCTTTCGAAAAACAAGTAGGCCGCAACTTGGAAGTCTACGTTGACGACCTTGTTATAAAAAGCCATACAGAGGACGAATTGGTGCGCGACATCGAGGAAACATTCCGAACGTTGGGGCGGATAAACATGAAATTGAATCCAAAAAAGTGCACCTTTGGCGCAACTGAAGGCATGTTCCTTGGATATTTGATAGAACCCGATGGAATCAAACCATGCCCAGAGAAGACAAAGGCTGTTATTGATCTCCCCTCCCCGCGCACACTCAAAGAAGTCCAGTCACTAAATGGAAAGTTAGCAGTGCTGAATCGCTTCTTATCTAAGTCAGCGGACAAATCCCTTCCCCTCTTTAAAACACTCACGAAGTGCACAAAAAAGGGAGACTTTCGCTGGACTAGCGAAGCAGAAGAAGCTTTCCAACAACTTAAACACCATCTGGCATCTCTCCCCAAACTCGTCG
Source organism: Artemisia argyi (assembly GCA_030686995.1). NCBI lineage: Eukaryota > Viridiplantae > Streptophyta > Magnoliopsida > Asterales > Asteraceae > Artemisia > Artemisia argyi. The sequence continues at coordinate 94,113,415 of CM060709.1, forward strand.
CACCGCGACCAGGGGAAGAACTAATCATGTACTTATCGGCAACCCACGGAGCAGTTAGCGCAGTACTATTGACGGACAGAGACTCTGTCCAGACACCCATATACTTTGTAAGCAAAGCCCTAAAGAAAACAGAGGTTAACTACAGTGCTATGGAAAAGCTGGTCTTGGCTCTAGTGTTCGCATCCAAAAGACTGCGCAGATACTTTCAAGCGCATCCAATAGCTGTAATCACTGATCAGCCAATTAAACAAGTTATCTCAAAACCGGATGCATCAGGACGCTTACAAAAATAGAGTGTACTGCTAAGTGAGTACAACATCTCGTACAGGCCGCGCACTGCAATCAAAGGACAAGTCTTAGCCGATTTTATCGTGGAGAAGCCAGATAGCGACAGCCCAACATCTGCAGCTAAAACGGACCTACAAGAACCTTGGACACTGTTCACCGATGGATCCTCATGCGCAGATGGATCAGGCGCAGGCCTTATTCTTACAAATCCATAAGGTATGAAATTCACCTATGCGCTACGCTTTGAATTCACAGCCACAAACAATGAGGCAGAATATGAAGCCCTACTAGCCGGACTACGCATAGCAATCCAACTGGGTGTACGCAACCTAGAAGCAAACGTAGATTCGCGCCTAGTGGCTAACCACGTGCTAGGTGAATACGAAGCCAAGGATGACCACATGATCCAATACCTGGATAAGACAAAATCTTTGATCAAAAACTTTGATAGGTTCACAATAAAACAAGTACCTAGAGGAGATAACAGGAAGGCGGACGCACTCAGCAAGATTGCATCTACAAGCTTCGCACACCTTTCAAAACAGGTATTGGTGGAAACCTTAAAGAACAAGTCAATCTTGGATATGGAGATATCAACAGTGATAGAAGAACAAAATCCTACGTGGATGACACCTATCATCGAATTTATTAGCAAGGGAATCCTACCCCAAGATAATAAAGACGCTCGAAGAATACGGCGCACAGCGCAACGATTTGAATTACGCGACAACGTACTCTATCGGCGATCTTTCTTACAACCATGGCTCAGATGTGTTGGACCCCTCCAAGCAGACTACGTACTCCGCGAAATTCACGCTGGGTCATGTAGTATGCACTCAGGGCCACGATCCGTGGTGGCAAGCGCTCTAAGGTCAGGATACTATTGGCCAACAATGCACCGCGACGCACGCGATCTAATAAGAAAGTGCAGCAACTGCCAAGTACATAGGCCTATTCCGCGCCGACCACAGCACGAGCTAACACCAATCACCTCACCATGGCCATTTTACAAATGGGGTATTGACATCGCAGGACCTTTCCCCGTCGCAGCTGGAGGAATAAAGTTCCTCATCGTAGCCATAGATGTCACAACTCATCATTTCAGGTCATTTCGGGAACTTTGGAAAAACACTATTCATAAATCACTATTCATCAAAACACTATTCATCGTTTTACTATTCATCGTTTTCGAGGTCAGTTTGATATTCTGAAAAACTTTTTGGAAATTTACTATTCACCGAACACTATTCATTTCCGGAAAAGTTTTCATCATTCACTTGCATTACTCATTTCATCGTAAATTTAGTTTACGGGTATTCAAACTCGCGTAACCGGATTGGTTTAGGTGCGAATTCATTTCATTAGTGCTAAGAACACTGCATACGGACTGGAGATAGTCTGCATATCATCATAACAGCATTTTCATGTTATACCACTCTCAGGATTTTCAAATTACTATATTCAGTACATTTAACGTTTTTACGTATAAATATTTATAGTAAACGTTAACACCTGGTTTATACACGACGAATATATCTAAATATTCCCACAATGGTCCCAACATATTTCTATATCCATTTTAACATCATAAAAGTCATAACATTCAGTTACCCAGTATTTTGGAAATTTATTTTATTTATAACGTACGCGTATGAATATAACGACGGTTTTCGTGAAAACTAAACAATAATCACCCGATCACTCAGTAAATGTACCCAACATATTTTTAATATGTTTTTAACATTATTATAACTTTATTTCATCCCGGTAAACTTTGTGAACATTTATTTCTAATAAAACCGGTACCCGATCGTAACTAAAAACACAAACTAGTGCAAATTCATGCTAGGTTTTCTAATTAAATCACAAGTACCCTAACCCCCCCCCCCCCTCCTACCCTTTGAAAACCGGCCCCAAGACACACCCTTTAACCTATTGCATTAACTTCCTAAGTATTTTACTAATAAACTTCTAATAACATCACTTTACCAAAATCACAAAATCATAATACATACTTTTCTAGCTAAGATCAAACTTACTCATCCTCTCCATTTTCTCTCCAAACCCACGACCCATAATGATCTCCATGATCAAGTGATCATTTTCCATAAAGTAAAACACAAAACTTGTTCATTTTACAAGCCTAATCAAGAATCAAGCAACAAAAACACAAGAACATCAAGCATAATCATCCTATAATCATCTCATTTTATCAAGTAAGTTTTCATCTTTATTTTTTTCATGGATCATCCTATTTTTACATGTATTACATAAGTATCATGCTAAAAACCATGTACAAGTAGCTATACCACACTTTATTTTGGCTAAAAAGAAACATACAAACCCTAACTTTTTAGTTATGCATTCCCTTGCTTTAATAACTTGGTTAGGAGTCCATGGCACCCTAAGAAGGTGTATGATAAGATTAGATTAGTCATGTGGTGATTACAAGAGGATTGGTGATGGTAGAAATTAGTTTTAAACCTTGAAAACTTGATTTGGAACCTATTTTAGACATGCTGTCCCATTTTGTTATTTTCTGGAAAATCAGTAAACACCAAGGAAACTTTGGCAAAATTTTTAGAAAATACATTCAAAAACGAATCCGTAGGCGAAAGAACGGATTAAAAAGAGTTTATAACGAAGAAGTTATGATTTTTGCAAGATTGTAGACGAAAAGTATTTTCTGGAAATTAGTTGCTGTTAGACGTTTTTCGTCGGTCAAAAAGAGGCTTTAGACTTAACCCGGAGGAGCCGAGCTTTCCAAAATATATTACTACATACTAAGACGTAACCGTGGACATAAAGAACAAGTAAAACGGACAGGTAACGACAAAGATATTCACGTTTGAATATCGGCTAAAACCATTTTATATTTGACAGCTTTTATTAAATTTGGCACAAAAACTACGAAGTACATTTATGAGTTAGACGTAATATTAAGTACCAAGCTTTATAACTAAAGTAGTATTAGTTATTACGAGTATGTTTTCATCATTTCAAGGATTTCAACTCGAGTATTTCAACGCTAACATGGAAACTTACGATATATATATATAAGTATATATATATTACAACTAGCTATTTATATTTTCTAATAGCAATATTTTCCAAATTCTTGGGTTATATATTTTTGACAACACAAGTGTTTTTACAAAGACTAGAGTGGTATAGAAACATGAGCATGGACATTCATAACATCATTTCATGATCTAAACTAGATCGTTCATCATTCATACTAGGTTGCGGCAGTTAACCGAACATTGTTGTTCACTTCATTTCATTTCAAGTATCATTACTTCGAGGTGAGTCATAGCCCCTACTCTTTTAATTGTTTTATCAACACTTTGGGGGAGATACATGCTACTACTTGCTTACTTGTACAGATTCACATAACATTTATACTTGGGAAACAATTATACTTGGAAACATTATACTTGATCACTTATACTTGATATCATACATACGTGATTGTGTTATACTTAACTGTGTTATACTAAACTGTGATGGATACATACATACATACTTCCAATGGCCCCAGATTTAGTTCTGGGCACAACCATGGAGACATATATACTTCTTATGGCCCCAGATTAAGGTTCTGGGCACAACCATGGAAGTATACATACTTAGGTGAGGTCTTCGGAGATGAAGTGTAGACTCACTACTAGTTGCTAAACTGTTGTTATGAACTTATACATATCTTACTTATACTATATATTGTAGCAGTGGGTTGTGAACACACAGGTTACAAGTCTCTTATGACGGGACTTGCAACTGAGTGGATTTACGATGCCTTTGCTGTGTGAACATTCTTTATAAGCTTTTTCAACTGCATTAAGACAAACTCTATGAACTCACCAACCTTTGTGTTGACACTTTAAGCATGTTTATCTCAGGTTAGAAAGGCGATATCAGGTGTGTGGAGCTGAGAGTCTTAGGGCATGCTTTTGGAGACTTTCACTTTTATCGTTTACCATTCGATACACTTTAAAAACTTATGCATTATTCTACTTTGGGATCTTTATTTTGTAAACTATGACTTTTATCTATTCGAATGGTAACTTTTCCAAAACGTCTCATTTAGAGTTCGTTTTCTATATCTTGTACTTTGTGCCCTGAAGTAGCATCCCAATGACACAGTCTTCCGCTGCGGTATTTTGGGGGTGTTACAGATTGGTACCAGAGCCTTGGTTATAGAGAACTAGGTTGTTTTAGAGTCTAGACTATAACTACATACATGTAGACTCTCCTCCCTATCGCCTTGCACTTTACATACACTTACGCTTGCTGGTAATTTATTTATTTTTGGACCCACGCTATTAGATACTTTGTAGAAACCGTTAGAAACTAGACTTTCCGGTGACTTTAACACTTAAGGGAGAATCCTTTGTTCCTTTGTACTAAGCGTGACATTCCCTAGATGCCCATTTAAGCAACGTCTACCACTGAGATATGTGTGCCTGGTGATATGTACACTTGTGAAAGGAAACATTTATAATTGTGGTGGCCAACATAATTATAAGTGCTTCACGACACACGTGGATATATGACTATGCAGATGTAGATCAGTGTTGGCACAACTTAGGAAACAACTGGTGGACGTGGAGGTAGAGGAGGTAGAGGAGCTGCTCATGACACTAGTAACCCAAGTAACGATGGTGGAAGAACTGGTGGACTTGGAGGTAGAGGAGGTGGTCACGGCGTTGAAAACAATGATAACAACGACGGTGGAAATACTGATTTTGAAGCCATCATCGCTCGACAACTTGAAAACTTTCTCCCCACTATTGTCACTCAAGTTGGCGATCATATGAATAATTTGGCAAACCACGAAAGCGGAATTAACAACACCAATGGTATAGGCCAGAATGGTAATGGCAACAACAACATTAGGACTGGATGTACGTATAAGGAATTTACGTCATGCAAGCCAATTGATTTCGATGGTGTAGGAGGCGCGTTGGTGTATACTCGATGGGTTGAAAAGATGGAGTCGGTGATCGACATTAGTAACTGTGCAGCACATCAAATGGTGAAGTATTCCATGTGCTTACTATCAGGAAAGGCATTGACATGGTGGAATACGCAGATTCAAGCTAGGGGTAGAGCGGCAGCTGTAGGTATGACATGGGATGATTTTAAGGCATTACTGAAGGAGGAATACTGCCCGGACAACGAGATGCAAAAGCTGGAGAATGAACTCTATCATCTCTCTATGATAGGGGCTGGTCATGCCGCCTATACAGATCGATTCCATGAATTAGCCAGACTAGTTCCACACCTAGTTACCCCTGAGTCCAAGAGGATCGAGAGGTACATATATGGCCTTGTCCCAGAAATTCGTGGGATTGTGAAAACAACTGAGCCTTCTACAATTCAGAGTGCAATATTGAGAGCAGGGACTCTGACAGATGAGATGGTTAGAAATGGAAGCTTGAGGGACAGTGATAAAAGGAAAGGAACAAGCGAGTCGAACAAGCAGACTGATAACAAAAGGGCAAGGACCTTTGCGGCGACTAATTTGGGTCAGAGAGAGTATTTAGGCCAGCATCCTAAATGTACGAAATGTAACTTTCATCACCAAAAGACTGTGCCCTGCCGTATGTGTGCTAATTGCAGACAGTCTGGTCATTATGCAAATCAGTGTAGAGAACCAGTGAACCAAAAGACATGCTATGAGTGTAACAGCCCGGATCACTTTCGGAACACCTGTCCTAAATTGAAAAGGAATCTTACCCAAGGGGGCAATCGTCCAAACTTAGCAGCAGCAATTGAAGGGCCACGAGATGAGGCCAATGAGATTCCACCCGCAATTGGCAGAGCTTACTTCTTAGGAAATCCTATCACCCAACATGTTGGCGGTAGCACAACGGGTACATTCTCTTGAACAACTAGCGTATTTTTGTAGCACTTAAGTCTTAATATAGGACCTATACACAACATTGACTAATCTGAGACCTAGCAGCATTAACCTTAGTCATACTAACATTAGAAATTTGATTAGTGTAAGCAATTCCAAAGTCGAGCAAATCTTTCAAAAGATCTTTTTCAAGGATGTTGAATCCAGACCTTGATTTTTAGCTTGGTTCTAGTGACTGTTCTTGTTTGATTGGGTTGCGAAAATCGAGCTAAAAGTTAAAGTCATCACTCAAACCGATTTAGCTTAATCTCATGACTGTTCTTGTTTGATTGGGTTGTGGGCTTAAGTGAAAATCGGTTACCTAAATGATTAACCTAAAGGAGGTCTTTTGAGGACTATGCTCGGGATTGGGAAGGTTTGCCTCATCAAGTCTGACCACGAGAACATACCTAGTTGGATAGAAACCCACATACATAAGCTTTGACACATTTAACTGATTAACATTAACTGAACTTCGGGACGAAGTTCCTTTTAGAGGGGAAGACTGTCACAACTAATCATTTCAGGTCATTTCAGGTCATTTCGGGAACTTTGGAAAAACACTATTCATAAATCACTATTCATCAAAACACTATTCATCGTTTTACTATTCATCGTTTTCGAGGTCAGTTTGATATTCTGAGAAACTTTTTGGAAATTTACTATTCACCGAACACTATTCATTTCCGGAAAAGTTTTCATCATTCACTTGCATTACTCATTTCATCGTAAATTTAGTTTACGGGTATTCAAACTCGCGTAACCGGATTGGTTTAGGTGCGAATTCATTTCATTAGTGCTAAGAACACTGCATACGGACTGGAGATAGTCTGCATATCATCATAACAGCATTTTCATGTTATACCACTCTCAGGATTTTCAAATTACTATATTCAGTACATTTAACGTTTTTACGTATAAATATTTATAGTAAACGTTAACACCTGGTTTATACACGACGAATATATCTAAATATTCCCACAATGGTCCCAACATATTTCTATATCCATTTTAACATCATAAAAGTCATAACATTCAGTTACCCAGTATTTTGGAAATTTATTTTATTTATAACGTACGCGTATGAATATAACGACGGTTTTCGTGAAAACTAAACAATAATCACCCGATCACTCAGTAAATGTACCCAACATATTTTTAATATGTTTTTAACATTATTATAACTTTATTTCATCCCAGTAAACTTTGTGAACATTTATTTCTAATAAAACCGGTACCCGATCGTAACTAAAAACACAAACTAGTGCAAATTCATGCTAGGTTTTCTAATTAAATCACAAGTACCCTAACCCCCCCCCCCCCTCCTACCCTTTGAAAACCGGCCCCAAGACACACCCTTTAACCTATTGCATTAACTTCCTAAGTATTTTACTAATAAACTTCTAATAACATCACTTTACCAAAATCACAAAATCATAATACATACTTTTCTAGCTAAGATCAAACTTACTCATCCTCTCCATTTTCTCTCCAAACCCACGACCCATAATGATCTCCATGATCAAGTGATCATTTTCCATAAAGTAAAACACAAAACTTGTTCATTTTACAAGCCTAATCAAGAATCAAGCAACAAAAACACAAGAACATCAAGCATAATCATCCTATAATCATCTCATTTTATCAAGTAAGTTTTCATCTTTATTTTTTTCATGGATCATCCTATTTTTACATGTATTACATAAGTATCATGCTAAAAACCATGTACAAGTAGCTATACCACACTTTATTTTGGCTAAAAAGAAACATACAAACCCTAACTTTTTAGTTATGCATTCCCTTGCTTTAATAACTTGGTTAGGAGTCCATGGCACCCTAAGAAGGTGTATGGTAAGATTAGATTAGTCATGTGGTGATTACAAGAGGATTGGTGATGGTAGAAATTAGTTTTAAACCTTGAAAACTTGATTTGGAACCTATTTTAGACATGCTGTCCCATTTTGTTATTTTCTGGAAAATCAGTAAACACCAAGGAAACTTTGGCAAAATTTTTAGAAAATACATTCAAAAACGAATCCGTAGGCGAAAGAACGGATTAAAAAGAGTTTATAACGAAGAAGTTATGATTTTTGCAAGATTGTAGACGAAAAGTATTTTCTGGAAATTAGTTGCTGTTAGACGTTTTTCGTCGGTCAAAAAGAGGCTTTAGACTTAACCCGGAGGAGCCGAGCTTTCCAAAATATATTACTACATACTAAGACGTAACCGTGGACATAAAGAACAAGTAAAACGGACAAGTAACGACAAAGATATTCACGTTTGAATATCGGCTAAAACCATTTTATATTTGACAGCTTTTATTAAATTTGGCACAAAAACTACGAAGTACATTTATGAGTTAGACGTAATATTAAGTACCAAGCTTTATAACTAATGTAGTATTAGTTATTACGAGTATGTTTTCATCATTTCAAGGATTTCAACTCGAGTATTTCAACGCTAACATGGAAACTTACGATATATATATATAAGTATATATATATTACAACTAGCTATTTATATTTTCTAATAGCAATATTTTCCAAATTCTTGGGTTATATATTTTTGACAACACAAGTGTTTTTACAAAGACTAGAGTGGTATAGAAACATGAGCATGGACATTCATAACATCATTTCATGATCTAAACTAGATCGTTCATCATTCATACTAGGTTGCGGCAGTTAACCGAACATTGTTGTTCACTTCATTTCATTTCAAGTATCATTACTTCGAGGTGAGTCATAGCCCCTACTCTTTTAATTGTTTTATCAACACTTTGGGGGAGATACATGCTACTACTTGCTTACTTGTACAGATTCACATAACATTTATACTTGGGAAACAATTATACTTGGAAACATTATACTTGATCACTTATACTTGATATCATACATACGTGATTGTGTTATACTTAACTGTGTTATACTAAACTGTGATGGATACATACATACATACTTCCAATGGCCCCAGATTTAGTTCTGGGCACAACCATGGAGACATATATACTTCTTATGGCCCCAGATTAAGGTTCTGGGCACAACCATGGAAGTATACATACTTAGGTGAGGTCTTCGGAGATGAAGTGTAGACTCACTACTAGTTGCTAAACTGTTGTTATGAACTTATACATATCTTACTTATACTATATATTGTAGCAGTGGGTTGTGAACACACAGGTTACAAGTCTCTTATGACGGGACTTGCAACTGAGTGGATTTACGATGCCTTTGCTGTGTGAACATTCTTTATAAGCTTTTTCAACTGCATTAAGACAAACTCTATGAACTCACCAACCTTTGTGTTGACACTTTAAGCATGTTTATCTCAGGTTAGAAAGGCGATAGCAGGTGTGTGGAGCTGAGAGTCTTAGGGCATGCTTTTGGAGACTTTCACTTTTATCGTTTACCATTCGATACACTTTAAAAACTTATGCATTATTCTACTTTGGGATCTTTATTTTGTAAACTATGACTTTTATCTATTCGAATGGTAACTTTTCCAAAACGTCTCATTTAGAGTTCGTTTTCTATATCTTGTACTTTGTGCCCTGAAGTAGCATCCCAATGACACAGTCTTCCGCTGCGGTATTTTGGGGGTGTTACAATAGACTACTTTACAAAGTGGATCGAAGCAAAAGCAGTGGTGAACATTACAGGAAACCAAGTCAAGCGCTTTGTTTGGGACAATATTGTCTGCCGCTTCGGCCTACCAGGCGAGATCGTATCAGACAACGGAAAACAATTCTGTGATAACCCATTCAAAGACTGGTGCGCACAACTAAACATCACACAACACTTTGCTTCAGTCAAACACCCACAAACCAATGGCCTAGTCGAGCGCGCTAATCGCAGTCTAGGCGAAGGCATAAAAGCGCGCCTTGACAGACATAAAGGAAGATGGGTAGATGAGCTCTCGCACGTCTTGTGGGCGCATCGCACGACAATCAAAACCAGTACTGGCGACACGCCATTCTCCTTAGTCTATGGAACAGAAGCCGTCATACCAACCGAGATAGGAATGCCAACTATACGCACGGCAGAGGTCAACGTCACAACAAATGACGAGGAACGGCGCATAGACTTAGATATACTGGAAGAAAGGCGCGAACGCGCAGCTATACGTGAAGCAAAGGCTAAGGCAAAAATGAAGAAGTATTATGATGCAAAAGTCAAAAACACTTCATTCAGACCAGGAGACTTTGTTTACCGCGCCAATGACGCGAGCCACGTAGAAGACACAGGGAAGCTCGGACCCAAATGGGAAGGACCTTACGAGGTCACAGACGCGCTCGGCAACGGCGCATACAGGTTGCGCGATATGGAAGGTCACGACCTAGCGCGCACTTGGAACATCTGTAATCTCAAAAGATGTTACTTTTAGGCTACGGCCCTTACACAAACACACTCACACCCTACGAGGTGCCCAATAAGTGTTTGTCTTTCTTTTCTTTTTTAGGAATTATGTTTTCCATTTTTTCAATAAACTTGCAAGTATTAATAAAATGTTATGGTTTCTAGCTAACTCCATAGCGCACTTTTACTTTATTGCATATATGTCAATATTGTCTATCTTATATTTTTGCCTACATGGCGTGCATGCACCACTTAAAGACCCACGAAGGCATAAAGGATGAGTTAACCTACTAATTTACTCGTTGAATAAGAGGGTTGCAAACCCATCAACAGTGGATCACGTATCCTTGCTAAGCGCCTTACTCTTGAGACGTCAAAGTAAGTTTCACATGCGCACCCCACGACGGATGCGCATATACCAAGTACACCGTACGAGCTTAGAAATATAACGAGCCAAGACACTTGGTCAAAAAATAAAACTTAGCAAACAATGCAAGTATACTTAAGTTACGCACTTAAAAGACTTAGTCAAAAAATAAAACTTAGCAAACAATGCAAGTATACTTAAGTCACGCACTTAAAAGACTTAGTAAAACAATCAAACTTAGCAAACAATGCAAGTATATTTAAGTTACGAACTTATAACAAAATGTATCTTATTCCATATTTATTAAATTACAAGGAAAAGTACATAAGTTTACAAACGACCTATATGCTATGGCGATGATCATGGCTCTCTTCTGGAGCGGCGGAACTCCCCGCCTCCTTCAGCTTACTCAATGTTATAGCATCCTTAAGCGACACAGTTGGAACACTCACAGCAACGCCATCAGATCGAGGAAGGTGCGCAGCACCGATGCCGCACATCACAGCCTTGCCCTTAATACCTTTCTTTATGGCAACCCTTTGCTCGTGACGCTCCAGCACCTCCTTCAAGGGGATTTCCTTCTCCAGTGCAAAAGGCTTGAGGATATCACGGGGCCGCGCAAAAACTAGGACTTGAAGCTGCGAGACATCAGGTTTTAGATAATAATCTAACTCCTCTTCAGCATTCTCCCCAAGATGACGCTGCAACGTCAGACCCGCCATGAGCACATCTATGGGGTCATCTTGGTCGCGCTCCAACCTCCCTATATGCGGCAGCTCAAGAACCTTCAGCCCCGCCATCGCCTGCACCAGCTCGTCGTACGCCGTTGAGCTATAACCAGGAATCTCCGCCAAGTCTTTCTCCAACAACTTGGCCTCACGGAGCTCCTCCATGGCCTGCGAACGACCACGCGCTATCGCGCAGTGAACAACCTTCCCAAAGGCTTCCACCACCTCCGCAGACTCCAAAGTACTTAGAGCTGCCAGACGGAGCCCATGGCTGATCAACCACCTGCATTTACAAAGTTATAATAAGGTCAGATACACAATAGGGCGAACAAGCAAATTTGAGAGGCAAGGGTGTAAGAATACCTGCGCTCGGCTATTACAGACATAAGATGAGGATACAACTCCTCGTCGTACTCGATGCTGAGGGCGCGCAGCTTCTCCTCATACATCACGAGCGTCTTCTCCATGCGCTCCTTGAACTCTTGCAGGCTAGCATAATGCTCTGCCCTTTTTTCTTCAAGATACGCCCTCGACCACGACGCTTTTGCCTTCACCTGCTCCAGCTTCGACCTCGCATACAGCAGGTCCGCCAAAATGCTCATCTTATCTTGGGCGATTTTCTCAGCATGCGCCCTCGACTCCCCAAGCTCCACTTGCGCATCCGCCAATTGTGCGCGGAGGGCCACCAACTCCTCCTCCTTCTGGGCTAGAGCACGGCTCTCCCCAGCATACTTTCCCTTCAGCTGAGCAACAAGCTCAGCTTGGCGGGCAGTGGTCGCAGCCAGCTCATCCATCAGCTGCTGTGCCTCACCACCATCAACAGCCTCGGTATTCCCCTCCTTGTTTTTGTTCTGCGGAGAGGAAACCTCATCGTCCTTCGCGTCGTCATCCCTACGGAACAAAGACAGTCAACAAAAAATTACAACAAGTAATTGCAAAAAAAAAAAAAAAAAAAAAAAAAAAAAAAAAAAAAGAGAAAAGGAATGCACACTTACAGAAACGGAGAAGCATCAGCCTTCAACCGTGCGCCGGAGGTCGAAGTTTCTTCCGCGTTCGACTCTGCGTCTTTGATGACGTGTCGACGCCTCTTGCTGGTGCCACTGGTTCCAGCCTCTCCCTTGCGCTTTAAGTTCTGCGCAACCTCTTCCCTCAACACCTCCTCAGGTTTCAGGATCTGAATGCTGTCAGATGACCCTGAGCGCGTCTCCTCGTGCGCCACCTCCAAATCAGGCACCACCTCCACAGTTGGGGCCACAACTACTTCAGGTGCAAAACTCTGGACGGGCGTCACCACAAGTGGTGGCGTATCCTCAGGGACTGTCGCAGGCAGAACAGTCAAATGCCCGGCAGTCGCATCAAGCAAAGGCTGCTCTCCTTCCCTCAGAGGACGCACCCCTATGGTTACCTGCTTTGGCCTATCCAGCTTGACCACAGCGAACAAATCCATCTCTGCGCATCAAGGGAAACAAGAAAGACAAAAAGGGATCAGTTATTAAAAGCACGAAAACAAGAATAAAAGACTTACAAAGCATGAAGAATAAGGGATGAACACCCACCCCGGCCATCCTCACTTAAAAAAGTGGGAACCTCATCTGCAGCACCAAAATACGCGCGGCTCAACCCCACGTGTACCAAAAACTCCTCCGGATAGGGGTTAATGGCCAGTCGATTGGCATCTAACGTTTGCGCGTCAGCATGATTATAGGAACCGGGTGCGGGGCGCCCATCCCTTGGTAAGGTTTCCTGAGTATAAAACTCAAAGGGAGAGGGAAAGACTGCGTCATCCACCCAAAAGAAATACTCCCTCCAATTTTTGAGGGCGTCAACTTTTTCCGTATAACACTGAAGCGCCCCCTAGCGCTTCGCAAAGGAAACCCACCCATTCGACCACGTCGTGTGGTAAAAGGCGCGGAATAAATCTACAGTTGGTTCTATCGCAAGTAAACGACAGTTCACTTCAAAATTCGACACCTTCGCCGCACCTATACAGTGCAGCTGAGAGATGTGAAGGCGATAATGATTGAGCAAATCGCTCAGAAAAATGGAAATGGGTACGCGGTAATTCGCATACTCAAAAAATTTCGTGTATAGACCTATCTTCCCTTCGGGGAAGTCAGCTATACACGCATCGACATCTGGAGCCTCTGGATGTACATCCAAAGGCACAAAATAGTCGGAAGAAAACTGCGTGACGTCCTCAATAGACAACGCGGAGCGAAAGTCCTCTAATTGAGCAACCATTTTCATCTTAAAAAATAAGTAGGACGCACACAAAGATTACCTACGGAAGTTCAAAGGTTTTCTAGCAAAAACGCTCTCAAAATGAAGAAGGTGAATAGTGGTTGTGTGTGTATTTTACTATGTGGTGAAAAATAAAGGGGGGCGGCACTCTTATATAGGGTGGTAAAAACCCTAATTCACGCCCACGTGGATCCCACTCACAGTAAACGTGTGGCTAGAAGATCAAAAGGTACAACACTTTTTCCCGAATCCCAAGTGATACGTGGACACCACCCCCGATTACCGAGGTAACTATTTTGAACCTGTTAGGTGCATTGCACCTCCAAAAAGGCGGTAACAATTTGTTCATTCTCCCGCCACGCTTACCGCTGCTTACATTCAGTCTAGTACCCGCGGCTACGTGCCGCGCATACTAGACTGGGGGGACATGATGACGTATAGCCTATATTTGGGCCGCAAGCCCAAATGATAGACATTACTTACACTTAAGCCCATCACGAATGGGCTACCATGACAAATGGTATGGGCTGTGGTATCAACGCTTGGGCTCACGAAGCCCAAAGGCCCAATCTAACTCACCGGATATCCGATAAGGATTATCTATTCAAGGAATAGATATCCTTACCTCGGATAAGCACCATGCGTGCGAAGAGTAAGGAGCAAGAAACACGGTTTCTTAGCCCCTATATATAGAATCATACGATTCTCATCCAAGGTACGATTCACATAATCCCTAAACTCTTCAACCAAAACCTAAATTCGATTACTTACTCTCACGCCGGAGTCTAATCGGGGGAGACAATCCCTCGATAAGCCTAACGGTGTTGTTTTACTTTTCTTAGTACGCAGGTAACAAAGTACTAAGGAACGAATTGATATAAGAGCAAAGCCCAACAACCAGGTATGCCCAACTTTTGTATCAACACGAGTAGACATTACAAAACCGTTCTATAACTCTATAAGGCTTCAGTTGTACATACGGCGATCATATTGAATCAACTGAACTACCAATCACTCTAGTCATTATGTGTAATTAGTAATATTCTCTTTTCTTTTTGGTTATCCATTTCAAAATGTACCTAACTTGGCACAAAATTCTATAGTGTATATCTTACTCTCTTTTTTTTTTTTTTTCATTACTGATTATACTACACTTGCTAATCATCGTATTGTGTATACTAAACGACTCAATTAACAAGTCTGAACTTTTTTACTATGTTTTAAACAATGGATAATCTGAAAAAGTAGTGCCTATAGTAAAATAACTTCTTAGCGGTAATTATAATCAAGTTCAAATAGCAAAATAATTAAAACCGTTGTTACCTCTAATACCAGCGTTATTAATTAAAGCATCAATCCTTCCAAAAGCCTCCCAACACTTTTTAACAGACGCCTCAATTGTCGCCCCATCACCACTAACATCAAGCTCAACCGCTACTGCTTTTACGTCGTCGTTTCCACTATTAATTTCGTCGCAGAGAATTTTGAGACGGTCAGTTCGACGGGCAGCAGCGATGATTTTGCAACCAGATTTAGCTAAGTCGATACAGAATTCGTATCCGATGCCGGATGATGCGCCTGTTATTAACACGACTGTGTCTTTTAAGTCTAGTTGCCATGGTACTTGTGGGTGTGGTTTTTGGTGGTTGTTAGTGAGTGCCATTCTTTGGTTTTGGTTAGTTTGCTTGATGACTTGTAAAACTACTTTTATTAAGTGTAAATTACAATAATTGTCCTTCACAAAACGCATAATGTTTAACCACCACATATGTGGCACCCTCGACCCGAGCGGAAGTGTGATGTGTCTGAAAACTCGGGATCGTAAATGGATTTGAGTATCATTTTTATCGGAATGAGAATCAAAAGTAGTAGAACCCGAAAAGAAAAAGAAAGGGAAATAAATCTACCCGTGTTTATTTAATTTTTGCCAAGAAATCCCTGATATTTTTGGCTGTATTCTCGGGCCTGTCTTCTTGTCGTCCGATAAGGATTTTCATACCTTTTGGTGATGTCACCCTAGATAAAGTGACATACAGTTGTTTGTAGAACCTTATAGGGATGGGGTACGGTCTTTTCAACTACTTTGAAGTTTAACAATTTCTAATCTCAAAGATTAACAAGTGGTTATACACAACAACACTTGCAAACACAATATATAAAGCGAGTAAAGAGATAGACACCATGATCTATATTGGTTCGAGATGGGGATTTATACCATCCGTACGTCTAGTTGCGAATTCACGACACCGATATTATTACTAAGTATAATCATTAGGGTGGATTACAAACCGTTACAAAATTGAATGAATGATAGTTGTTTGTTCAAACCAAGCCCTAACATAACCTAAAGACTCGATTATAACATGTTGGGACAACATTGACTAGATCTCCTTATGTTTTAATAATGACAAATAAACCTTCGAAACACATAAAATAACAAACGTTAGCCAAAATTCGCCCGTAACCATAACTGCTCCTGACACGCTGCCAGCGCTCCGACGCGCTAGGCTTCTGTAAGGTTCAGGAGAAAATTTAAAAGTCGGCTTTCTCCTTACCCGAAAAATGTGGATCTTTCAATACAAGTATGAATATGTTATGTGCTTAAGTGGGAACACTTGAAACGAGTTTTAGAATTAGAGATATCCAAGTTTTCAAATACCCGTAATATCAAGTGAAAGTATTCATATGGCCATAACCCGTGTTTACGTCTTCTCTAATCACTTAATGGGTTTACTCCCTTATTGGTCAAACTAAGTCAAAGATCCCTTTGCGTAAACGCATCCTTTCCCATATGGGATATGATTTACAATGATGCAAAGCACTTAGCTTGTTTGCATCAAGGTGATTATTGAATACGTCGAGATGTGGAAATTCACGAGTTATGAGATTATCAATACTCGACGTTGAGTTACTTGGAATTATAAGTAACATTTGATTTTCTCATCCTATTCTCAACCCATAATCATAATTGACAATTCTTTTCTTCCTTAATGACATTATGATTAAGCCTTAATCAATCCTTTGATTATTCTCCACACCAAACAAATCCTCCAACCATTTCAAAATCCTTCCAAATCTTATCCCTAACATTCTCTTATATTCCTTGTACTTTGTGTACTTCTTGTCACACACATTCCTACACCAAATCTCTAAAACATTCCCTTTACAACATTCCCATCCAATAACTAAGAATCCTCCACATCGTCATCTTCATCATCCAACTCTTCATTTCAAATACAAATAAACCTTCCTCACATCCACCTCACTTCCTACTCTCTAACATTCCAAATTTGAAATTTGAATCCTCTCCAAAGGCTCCCCATCCAATCACCATCACATCCCTTTCTTACATATTCAACTCACTCCCTTACACCTCCAACAACTATATTTTCAAATTACACACACTCCCTTCACAACCCTTTCCTCCCTCATACACTAGCCAACTCACTCACTCACAACATTCAAATTTGAATCTCTTACAAAGCTCCCCATCCCATCAAATCTTGTATTCCTTACACAATCCAACTCACCACCTTATCCCTTCATCTATATTTCAACCCACGGGGAAATCCTTTTCAAATTCAAATTTGAATTTCAAACCATGCTCCAAACCATCACATCCAATCCAACTAACCCACTTTAATCTTAACTGTAATACCTCGTAAATTCCTATGTCATTTATTAATGCTAATCACTGAACGATTTCAAAACTATTAATAACTAAGCCATTTTTGCGGGCTAACTTAAATTTTTATAATGAAACTACTTCCTGATACAAATCTTAGTCACTCTTTGAAGACGAATAATAAGATGTGACATAAATAGCTCCCACTTGTGAAACGACACTTAAAAGTGAACCCCGTGATATATATATATATATATATATATATATATATATATATATATATATATATATATATATATATATATATATATATATATATATATATATATATATATGTGTGTGTGTGTGTGTGTGTGTGTGTGTGTATATATATATGTATGTATATATATATATATGTATATATATATATATGTATATATATACATATGTATGTATATATATACATATGTATGTACATATGTATATATATATATATATATATATATATATATATATATATATATATATATATGCATATATATACATATGCATATATATACATATGTATATATATACATATGTATATATATATATATATATATATATATATATATATATATATATACATATGTATATATATATACATATGTATATATATATACATATGTATATATATATACATATGTATATATATATACATATGTATATATATATACATATGTATATATATATACATATGTATATATATATATATATATATATATATATATACATATGTGTATACATATACATATCTATACTCCCTTATAAAACACCAATATCCCCAACCAAAAATCCAACCCTCAATTTTAAGATTCAGACACCCAGACCAAAATCTGAACCTAAATTTACAAACACCAAACCAATATCCGACCCAAAAGAAAACCTAAACCAACAAAAAGACATCCACTATCCACTGACAAACAAATACCAACACTTTCACCATTTACATCCATTTTAATTCTCTCACCACCAACTAAAACACATACTCCCATAAAACTCTCCCATCTTTATCTATAATCTCATCCACTACCACCACAAAAAATCATAGCCGACCCACTACCACCCTCACCCCCACCACCACCTACACCACCAACAAGAACCTGCGGCCACCGAGATACACCACCGTCACAGAAACCACAACCAAAAACACTACACTACGAAAGGTTTTCTCATATATTGAGTCTATTTTGAAGGTGTTTTTTTATAGATCTATGTGTTCTAATTTTGTAGGTTTGAGTTCTTATAACTTTTATCTTATTTTTTCAGCCGCCGTCGTTGAGGGAATTTTTCGCGACCCACGGCACCACCGAAACCCTCACTACCAACATATTCGAGTTTTGAGGTTTTTGTTTTGTCTTTTTTATAGATCTATATATATTTCATGTTTTGAAGGTTTCTTTTTGTAGATTTATATATTTTACAGGTTTTTAAAAGTTTTTTATTATTGGATCTATGTTTTTTTTTTTTTCCAGATTTGAGTTTTAATATTATTGACGTTTTTTATTCTGATCTACTGCTGCCGACGCCACCTTAGCCGGAATCCGTGTTTTGCGGCTGCCCAAAATGTATAGTTCATTTTCAAATTAGTTAGTAAATTTGTTTCTTATTTTTGTTGGTATCATTTTCTATTAGTTTGTTAGTTTAGGTTGTGTATATTGTTATTTATTTAAGAAATTTTGTTGTATAATTTGTTTGTTTTATTTTTGGTACATTAAAAAAAAAAATTTCAATTGTTTAACCTATGTTATTTTAATTTATGTTTAGTTGATAGTTGTGAATTATTAAATGTGTAAGTTGTAAAAGAATCACGAAAGTAAAGTTTTTGTTATTTTGAAAGATTTTTGCAAGCTTTAAAATCTTTTAAAATTTTGAAACATGAAAACTTTTGAAATTTCAAAGCTATTTAAATTTAAACGATTTTAAAAGTTTTTGCAAAATTTGAGGTCATCTTTGATATCTACATTTCCAAGTTCGTAACATACGTACAAAATTAAGTAAATTTGAGGTCTTCCATATTCAAGTTCTAAGGTAACATATAATGTGAAATTTGTATTTTTTGACAAGTTTAGTACCCTTTTTTTTTTTGGACGAGACAAGGTTAGTAGTTACGCATGACTTGAACTATTTGACAAAACCATATTTGACAACCCATATAGATAAAGACTTCTCAATGACTTTGTAGGAAATATATGTATTCTTTTATCTTAGTGGTTAAAAGTATAAAACTTTTCATAGGTAAACGTGTCATGTTGACACCCTACTCTTAACAGCTAAAGCAAAATACGTAGTACTTTTTTATTCGATTTTGGAGAGAGAACAAGAACACGGGATACAAAAGGGAATCCTAATTTCGAGGCTTGAAAAGTTTAAAAAATTGAAAGTTTAGTTATTTAGTAGACGAAAAAAAAGGTAATTTCTAAATACTTCAAAATTGAAACAAAAAATACAAAGAGGACCTTGTGTTTCTAAAAATTTCGAAACTTGAAAACCTTTGAAAATTTCAGTTATTTAAATTTGGAAAATTTTATAAAGTTTTTGCAATTTAATTCTTTTTCAAGTATTTTAATCTGTTTTTTTTTTTTTTTTTTTTTTCCGTAACACTTAACTTTAACATAACCCTATCTCCTACCTGAAATTCCAGGGGTTTACGTCTCACATCAGCGTAACTCTTCTGATGGTCATGAGCAACTTTCAATCGGTCTTTAATTTGAGCAATCTTCTCGGTCGTCTCACGAACTAGATCTGGACCAATAAGCTGAGCTTCTCTCACTTCATCCCAACATATAGGTGATCGGCACTTCCGACCATAGAGTGCTTCAAACGGTGCGGCCTTAATACTCACGTGGTAACTATTGTTGTAAGAAAACTCAATTAAGGGCAAATGGACATCCCATCCATTCCCGAAATCAATCGCACATGCACGTAGCATATCTTCCAAAGTCTGGATGGTTCTTTCGCTTTGACCAACGGTCTTTGGATGGTAAACGGTACTCATGTCAAGGTTCGTGCCAAATGAATCTTGAAGTGACTTCCAAAAATTCGAAGTAAACCTGTCGTCTCTATATGAGATAATAGACATTGGCGCTCCATGTCGAGATACTATCTCCTTCACGTAGAGTCTGGTCAACTTGTCCATACTGTAGTTCTCTTTGATTGGCAAAAAGTGTGCGGATTTAGTCAGTCGATCGACTATTACCCAAATAACATCAAATCCTGTCGAAGTCCTAGGTAACTTGGTGACAAAATCCATTGTTATTCTTTCCCATGTCCATTCTGGGATCTCAGGTTGCTCTAGTAAACCAGACGGCTTCTGATGTTCAGCTTTAACCTTGGCGCACGTAAGACACTTACGGACATAATCGACAATCTCAGCCTTCATATTGGGCCATCAATATAACTTCTTCACATCTTGATACATCTTGTCAGATCCTGGGTGAATGGAATACTTTGACTTATGAGACTCGAGCATAATCAAGTCTCTCAGTCCTCCGAACAAAGGTATCCAGCTTCTTCCTTTGTAACACAAAGTTCCATCTGAACTTTTCTCAAGTTTCTCCTTCCTGATCATCCCATCAATTTTCTCTTCCTTAAGATCTCCTCCTTTCACGACTTCCTCTTGAGCTTGCAGAATCTGGGCGGGTAAATTCGAGTTAATCGTCAAAACTAAAGCTCGAACACGTAACGGTTTCAAACGTTCCTTGCGACTCAATGCATCAGCCACAACAATAGCGTTTCCAGGGTGGTATCGTATTTCGCAATCATAATCGCTCAACGTCTCCAACCATCGTCGCTGTCGCATGTTCAACTCCTTCTGATCCAAAATATACTGTAAACTCTTGTGGTCGGTAAAGATAACACACTTAGTACCATAAAGGTAATGTCTCCACAACTTAAGGGCAAAAACCACGGCTCCTAAATCCAAATGATGAGTGGTATACTTCTCCTCATGAGTCTTAAGCTGTCGGGAAGCATATGCCATAACCTTCCCTCGTTGCATCAAAACTGCTCCTAACCCTTGATACAAGGCATCACAATAACCACAAATCTTCCACTCCATCTGGCAAAGCCAATATCGGTGCACTACAAAGCTTCTGCTTCAAAGTCTGAAATGCCTTCTCTTCTTCTTCTCCCCATTCATACTTCTTATCCTTGTGGGTCAATGCAGTCAACTGTTTAGATATCTTGGAGAATCCCTCGATGAATCTCCTGTAATACCCAGCCAATCCTAGACATTGACGAATTTCTGTGGCGTTAACCGGCGTTGCCCATTTCTCAATCGCCTCAAACTTAGCGGGATCCACATGGAGTCCTTCACTATCAATCACATGACCCAAAAATTGAACCTTACGAATCCAAAACTCACACTTAGAGAACTTTGCGTACAACTGCTCGTCCTTGAGCAACTTAAGAATTGTAGCCAAATGTTGCTTGTGCTCCTCCTCACTCTTTGAGTAGATCAGAATATCGTCGATGAAGACTATCACGAACTTATCTAAATAAGGCTTACATACTCGGTTCATGAGGTCCATGAACACTGCAGGCGCATTGGTCAAACCAAATGGCATTACTTGAAATTCATAATGACCATAACGAGTCCTAAATGCCGTCTTGGGAATATCCTCTTCCCGAACTCTGAGTTGGTGATAACCAGACCTCAAGTCGATCTTAGAGTAGTAACTCGATCCTTGAAACTGATCAAACAAATCATCAATCCTTGGTAACGGATAGCGGTTCTTCACTGTCAACTTATTCAATCCTCGGTAGTCAATACACATGCTAAACGATCCATCCTTCTTCTTCACAAATAACACTGGAGCTCCCCAGGGCGAAGAACTAGGTCGAATAAATCCTTTATCTAGCAATTCTTTCAATTGCTTAGACAACTCCTCCATCTCCGATGGCGCTAAACGATATGGTGCACGCGCAACAGGTGCAGCTCCTGGAACTAAGTCGATGCGAAACTCCACTTGTCGGGCTGACGGAAGTCCCGGAAAATCTTCAGGAAATACTTCAGGAAACTCACGTACTACAGGAACATCCTTGAGTCTCTTCTCTCCCGACTCCTTCTTAGCCACGTGTGCTAGGAATGCGTGACATCCTTTCTCAAGGTATTTCATGGTACATTAACCATAAATTCATACTATCGTGTATCAAGACCATGATATAGTAAGCATTCAACATCAAAATAGTACATCACCGTAATACATCATAGATTTCATACTTGACATCGGTCTTGCAAGATATGCAAAACAAGTACAAGTTTCAAATAAAATCTACCAACTGAACTATTCAGTTTAACATATACTAGGTAAACTACCATTAAGATACTAACTACTATAAATGATCCAATCACTGATCTTCTGAACGATCTCCATACACAGCCATCACATCAATACTATCATAAGACCTAAAGTGGGCCATCCTCTCTACATAGGCCTGTCTATGCATCTCATGTAACTCACTCCACAACTCGCGGATACTAGTACGGTAATGTCGACTGTCATCTCCTTCATACATCTCACTCTGAGACAACTGTCTTGCCATCCTCCCAATGTCTATCATCCTCCTATCCAAGGAATCCAAGCGTCCCTGAAACTCAGCATACGTTTCCTCGACAGGGCTTATCCTAGTACTCTGCCTATACAGGCCAACCTATAACCTACCTGCTACCTTCTTCCCTTCCTTCTTCTCCTTGATCAATTCTACGATAGTAGACGGCCGATAACACGTACTCCTAGCCCTCGACATGTAACGACCCTGACACCAGGTCATCTCCTCCCTCAATCTGCTCAACTCGTCCCTAATCATTGAAGACGTAACGCGTGGATCTGCTGACGACTCTCCAACT
Organism: Artemisia argyi; assembly: GCA_030686995.1. Lineage (NCBI taxonomy): Eukaryota > Viridiplantae > Streptophyta > Magnoliopsida > Asterales > Asteraceae > Artemisia > Artemisia argyi. Next base: position 94,136,790 of record CM060709.1, read on the forward strand.
TCATAAGTGAACACTAACTCTGTAGGCACGGCCTCTGTCGATGTCACCTTGGTAATCATAGCATGCTCCAAACTCTCAGGTGTATCTGACTCGTAAGTCACATCCGACACAACAGGCGAAGGCGGCGAGGGAACATCCTGATCATCCTCCATAAATTCCTCATCATCATCGTCATCCATCTCCTCATCTTCATCATCCTCAATACCAACGTCACCCTCTAAACCTTCCTCATCATCCAAACCAACATCAACATCCAACTTAACATCATCTCCTAAAGGCAATGGGTCAACAACTGGTGGGACAGGAACCTGACCGCTAGGAACTGGGACTGACATGATACTTTACAAGAGTATAAGAAAACATAAAAATTATAGCCAAATTTTCGCGGAAAATCGTTTTATAAGCCAAGGCATGATAGTGGAAAAAGTCCAAACCAATATCAAACATATATATATATATATATATATATATATATATATATATATATATATATATATATATATATATATATATATATATATATATATATATATATATATATATATATATAATTTAAAAGAATACCAGGGCGCGAAGTGGCACGGAGGGCTGTCGGCTTTCTGCCTCAAAACATTTTGACTCCAGGAAAAAGTCTTTAGTCGAGTGCGAGCTCGTTCTCTATAAACGATGCTCTGATACCATTCTGTAGCACCCCCAACTCAAATACGACAACTGACATGCTGGGGGCGCTACGCAAATATAAACCAGACACATTTATAGTTAACGACCACAACACGGGACGTTTATAAATGTTGCAAAACATATCATTCGAATTATAAACCATTTAGAGTACAAGGACTCTTAAATCAAAGTAGCAGCGGAAAAAGTAAATAGAGTTTGCAGCGGAAATTAAACAAAGTTTAGTAGCGGAAAATATTTAAGACACACCAAGGTTTTACGAATGATATGAAAATAAAGATAGTAGAGATGATAAAGTTGCCTTGACAGAAAGTCTCCTTCGTCCAAGCCACTCCACCACGCCCATGTCATAAATCTCCAAGACTAATTAGTAGTAGTACATGAGAAACACATGCCTAAAAGTCAACACAAAGGTTGAGTGCAATCCATAGGTTTAAAATAATAAAGTTGAGCACAATGTTTTAATCATACGATATAAGCAACAAATGCAAATACCAGGGTAATCAAGGTAACATCCAATATGTAGAGGCAACACGTGCATACATACGGTTGATGATGCTAAGCTCATGACATGCAAAACGTTAACCAAACCAATCATCAGTAACTCCGTACTGGAATAAACAATAACCGCGGAATTTCATAATATAAAGTGCCCCCAAGGCCGGGTACTTGCCATTTACCTAGCAAAATCGAATATAGTACACAACAATTTGCTTATCTGGCAAAAGGAGTGGGAGGGTCAATTCCTATAGGCCTATACCCCTATATTCGCTCTCACTCGCAACTAATTAATGGCTCATGATCTGAGGGTCTTGTCAGGCAAGATAAGCTACTTAGCACTTCGTCAGGAAAGTATATCATTCAGGAAAAGCATACCAAATATACTTGTGCTCAGAAAACATTTAAAGCATGTATCTCACCCCATGGGTTTATAAACATTTAAAATATAAAAAGCAGGGCTATGAATCACACCTTAACAATAGCAGTAGCAGGAAACGAGATATAGCAACCAATCAATAATGCGTACAACAAATGAACCTCAGCACAACCTAAGCAATATAAATGGCATAACTCAGAACTATACTTGAATATCTCAATAAACAATGCTTGAATAAAGGTTTTTATAAATACAATGGCATTTGAAAGAAATAGATTTCGAAAAGTCTCGTGTGGAAGAAAGATAGAAAGGAATAAGTCGGCGAAACGACCAAATATGCAAGAAAGAAGAAAGAATATCTCGAAGAAAGTCGTCGAAAAGAAATGGAAAGAAAAGAAATGAAAATGGAAGACACACTCAAATAAATAACAACAGGCTAATAACAAGTCTCGGATTTACCCATTTTCCAAAGTAACGTTGAAATAAAAAGGGTTTTGAAATAATAACGTTTGGTAAAATAATTTAAAGTTTATAAAGAATTTTATAAAATTTCGGCATGACCTGCCCGTTTATATAATGTTTTCCCGAGTCAATGACTCTTTTATTTAAACAAGGTTAATATATTATTAATATGATTGGATATATCATTCGCGTAGTCCATTAGTTGTTTACGTTTTATCGACCATTTTGTATTTGTTCGGGTTCCAGGTACGTTAAGATCTTTACGGGCCTAACGTACCCTACCGTCTCGTGTACCAAAGGGTCCATAATATCCAAATAACCAAGGCCGTACATCCAATACGTCCAATTCAAGCTCACAATGCAATAATACGGAAACATGTCCGATATCAAATCCGCTTAACTATAACAATTGGTTTTAGGTTTCATATTTATTATTATCCGTTTTATTATTATTTTTACCGTTTCTAAACTATAATCATAAAATCCTGAGACTTAGTAACCAAACCCCGAAACAATCACAACAACAATAACAATACTACAACTCCAAAATCAAAGTCAAAACCAAATCTGAGCCCTACTCTTTCTCGGCTCAATCCAAAACCATCCAAATCCGATCCAAACACTACCTAGACCAATCCAAACAACCAAAATAACAACAACAATAATAATAACATCATCCCCACCACCACCCAAGTCGCGATGGTGGTGGCTGTCGGCTGTCGAGACACAACCAAACCAAACGGACCCTCAAATATCCAAAAACAAGAAGAAATATATGCTCCCCTTCTTCACTAACATCAACAACCATAATAATATCCAAACCCTTACCGAGTCACGAGTTGACTCGATGAGTCCATCCGAGTCGCGGCCAAAACAGGAACAAGGAGAAATCCCACACGAGTTTTTGCTTAAAAATATTTTGAAAACAATTTTTATAAAAGAAAGGTAAATAAAAATCGGATTTAATAAAATCAAAACTAGGATTTTTAAAAATAAAATCAAAATAACAAAAAGGTGGCGGGGGTGGTGGTTTACCGTCGGTAGAAGGGTGGTGGAGGGTCGTGGTGGCTCTCGGTGGTGTCGGGGGAGTCCCGATCTATAACTTGGTGCAAGAAAAAGTGGTGGTCGGAAAATATTCCGGCGGCGGCGCCGGAAACTGCTGCTGCTCCGATGGAGGGGCGGTGGCCGGATATTCAAAGAGAGAGAGAGAGAGAGAGAGAGAGAGAGAGAGAGAGAGAGAGAGAGAGAGAGAGAGAGAGTTGGTGTGGAGTGTGTGTTTTTATATATTAAAAATGAAGAAAATGGGGTATTGGTGGGGTATTTATATGAAATAAAAGTATAGGGTGGTTTTTGATTATAATGAAAGTGTAGGGTGAATGAAAAGGGTAAGTTAAGGGACCAAAACTGCCAAAGTATTAAACTTCTCACGATAAACGTTTCGGGGTCCAAACGACATAGCAAACGGGCTCGAAAAATAACGAAACTTGCGCCATTGTTCACGAAATAATTTTTCCAATAAAATCAAGCATATACTTCAGAGTTTTTCTCAAACTCAAAATAATTCATATAATTTGGCAAGTGCAACACAATTCGAGTTTTCTAGGTTGTGCTGGGTCAATTAAGGGATAAACTTCTCGTTTCCAATATATCTCACGTTTCTCAAGCCCAAATAATCATGCAATAAAAGTTTTAATGTGTCTCAGGTACGAAAAATAAATATTTGGCTAGTAATGGGTTTTAGAAAAAGTACCAGGGGTTACAATCGATGTCTATTTCACCCATACTACCTGAAACTAGACAAGAAATCATGAGTACTGAAAAGAAAATAAAATAAAAATGCGAAACTTAAATATAATCCTATTAGCTCCCCGGCAGCGGCGCCAAAAACTTGATACAGGATTTACCGACTAGGTTTTAAATTTATAATAGTCTCGTCTACCTAATGTCTACCTAATGCACTATCGGGCAGTGTACCCGGTCGTGTGAGGTATAGCTAGATGGTAAAGCCGAGGTCGTCCCAAAAGCTAAGGGGCGGAAGATATCTAAGTTTTAATGTCACTAAAATAAAAGGGGTTTTATAATGAAATAATTAAATAAAATAACAAAACAATAAAGCAAATAAATGATGAACGGAAATCAGTAGGAGAAAGTAGTGTTAACCTAATTATTACTCTTGTTATCAATGTGACAAGTTCTCTAATTATGCATCATATTGTTTTATTTGAGGGTTAAAGTCACTAGGCTCCTTGTCAAATTTGCCTAGCCTATTTCCCATAAAATCCTACTCCGATATCAAGGGACCAACCCTTTGTGATTGACGGAGGTCAACGGTAGACAATGTTGAGTCATTAAGTACCTCTACTAGCTTAGACTAATCTAGCGGGATGCGGGCACAGTCACATCTTACATCCCCTCTAACTTCTTAAGTAAATCTATTTGGTAGGTGATCCTATGGTCAATTCGCACATGTATGGCAATGTTTAACCCATTACCAAGTCACACCTTCTAATGAAATGCGGGTACGGTCGCCTCAAACATTCCCCTCGAAGGACTACCCAATATCAATACCCTTAAAACAAGAGTGTCCCAAGACTAGCTAAGCAAGTATACAAATAAAACGGATAAAGATGCGCGAAAACTAAATCACATAAATAACAATTTCATAAATAGGCTAACACCAAGAGGTGTTTAGCCACTTATGTTCATGAATGCAGAAAAACAAAGGTTTAACATTAAAAATGTAAACATTGAATTAATACAAACAAATTGAATGAATAGACGTATAGTTGTTGTGTTAAATCTCCCTTGGAGTGGACTAGTATGCTGATGGAACTTCGTCCTCCTGCTCCCTTAATTCATCATGGCTTCTATGTGTTGGAATGTGTATTGTAAAACTCGGAATTAGGGCTGGTATTTATAGGTCGGACATAGCTACGGCATAGCCCTAGGGTTGGCTACACCGTAGTCTTTGATAATTTCATTTACGCCATAGCTAGATCATGTGCTACGGGCGTAGTTTCTTCAGCTGTCATGTCTATGGCGTAGTCATGTGGGAACAACGTTGTAGTTTCTTCTATGGCCTTGATATTTCTTTACTGCTTGAATTTGTGGTCTACGTCGTAGATGGAGAGAGGTTACTCCGTAGAACCCTTTGATGTTCAGCTACGTCGTAAGTGTGGTGCAAGCTACGGCGTAGTCTTCAGAAATAATATCTATGGCGTAGGTAGATGGAGTATCTATGCCTTTATCTTCAGTAATGATAGTTACGGCGTAGGTAGATTGGGCATCTACGCCGTAGTCTATGCAGAATCCGCATACTTCAATGATTTGTGTGTAAATCCTTCCAAATCCGCGTCTTTTCGTTCCTTTGCTCATCTTTGCCCTGAAAACTGAATATAAACAAATAAGAGTATATATCCAACATATTAATATAAAAGATGAGCAATATAGGGGAAAATAACACCTAAAATACGGGTACAATTTGATGTTATCACTTATAGTCTCAAATGCATCCATGCAAAGGGCCTCGAGAACCTCTATAGTCTTCCTCATCAATTTGCCAAGTTCCTTTTTGCATATCCTTCTCCCTTCAGGATCAAAGTTAAGGAATTTGAACCACTAAGCAGGGGTAGTGATGTTGTCTCCTGAAAAATACTTAAATATGAAACAAATCAGATATATTATTCCAGGTTCTACGGTGTAGCTAAATTACCAGCTACGCCGTAACTAAGTCCAATGAACTAACTACGGCGTAGTCCTATTAATAATTACGCCGTAGTTCCATTATTACATAAGAAAATTCTTATTCCAAACACAAACTACGGCGTAGCCCTATAACTAGCTACGCCGTAACTACCAGATGGAGGTCGTTATCATTAAAAACTACGATGGAATTGATTAATTAGCTATGTCGTACCATAAAAAATACCCTCATATGTTTAAAAATAAGTTTCCCACTAAAAGTTTCAAAGGGCTAGACTAATTTATTCGATTAGTATCGAATCACTCTAAACCCTAAACTATGTTTAATGAATCAAAACACTAAAACAAGATTAATCAAAAGTTCTAGAATCAATATATCTTGCTAATTTATATCCTAAACCGTTGTTTAATCAAACCAAACAATATCAAATAATAACCCAAATTTAAAAATTGAATGATTAATAAAAATGGTCAAAAAAAGAGATTAGGATGATTACCTGCCATTGTAGATGCAAATGAATGGATTTGAACAAGATTTCGCGAAATTTTTTTTGACAGAGGCGGCTCTGTTAATATTTGTGGTAAAAAGTGTGTGTGTGTGCATGTCTATTCGATGTATTTATATCATCTAGAAATTACGGCATAGTCTTGTGAATGAACTACGTCGTAATCTAAAAAGGTATAGTAAAATTTTTAATAATAAAATATAGCTACGGCGTAGAAGGGTATTAAGATACTAATGAGGCAAAAAATGAACCGTTTTTAGGGGGTCATTTAAGCCGGAATTGGAATTTATTTGATCAAATATTACCCTAAATCGTTCCTTTTGTGATTTTAGGTACTTTGGGAGTGAATTCTGGAAAGGAAGCATTTTGGACATTTTTGGAGCATAAAAGTGAAGAAAACGGCAAAGACTTAATTTTCCTTGATGAGAACAGTACCTGACGGCGTCAAGAAGGAATTTTGACGGCGTCAAGAGCAAAGTGGATGACGACCCAGAGAAAACGTGACAGCGTCAGAAGTTGGGCGTCAAGAGTTAATTTGGTGACGGCCTGAAGAAAGATTACACATGACGGCGTCAACTTTAGATCTAGGCAGTCCGAGAACTTTATTAGCGGCGAGATGACGGCGTCAGATTTTTCCTCTTGACGCCGTCACCTCACAGAATCTATATATACTTTTCTATTTTTCATTCATTAAGAGAGGAACTTGTGTGGAGAATACTAGGGCCGAACCTAATAAACCCTAGGTCATTTGTAATAGTATTTTCAAGGGTTTTCACCCCTTGAAACCTTTCATGTTCAATTAAGATAAGTCTTCTTTCAATTCATTCAATATGTCTATGTGTTGTTTGAATATATCTTATGCTTGTCTTGATTATAACATGCTAGGCTAGATCTTTCATGTGTTTGCTTAGATGTAATGAAACCTAGATGTTGATTATATGTTGATTGCTTGTTTATAGTTGTAATGGATGAATGATTTCAATGTTAGGCTTAAGAAAACTGGCAGATCTCCATTGTGTAACTTGCTTGAATGTCTTAAGAAACATGAACCGATGTGTACTAGATTTTTATGGTTGTATTTAATGCATGAGCGAATTCTAGTGATCCCATGTTAGGAGCTTCTTAGCCGGCTCGACATAGGAGTGAAGTAGGAGCTTATAGGATTGGGGAAGTAAGTACGCCACCCCATGAATGGTATTAAGGAATACAATCCGTCATCCACGCAACTGTAACAAGTAATTAACCTGTAAAAAATATCTAGGGAGTAGTGAAATCTAAGTAAACACAATTCTCCCATATATTGCTCACACTACTAGTTTAAATTAGTTTATTTTCATTTTTATTATTTTATTTTGATTGCATCTATAGTTATTGGGTTAGTTGATTAGCAACTAATTCCGCTCACTCCTCTAAAAACTGAGATTTTAATTGCTTTTATTAAAATATAAAAATACAAAAAGAATCATCCCTCACCTCTAGACCTAGTTCTTAGGTTTTCTAATCCTAGCGACACTATCCCTGAGTTGAACGATCAATCCCCCGGTACTTGTCACTATACTATACTACAACGATCAGGTACACTGCCTGGTGGGGGTTGTAAGCTTCTCGAGATCCCTCGAGAGGTAAAGCCTGGTGCAATTCCCACGCATCAGATACGCCGTAGTTTATTTTATTTTAATAATTTTGTTTTATGTTATAATGTGAATTATGAATTTGCGTACCTGGATATCCATGAATTAATAACGAGGTTGAAACTTGTGTGTAGATCGTCAATGAGCAAAATGTCTTGCAAAAATTAAAACATGCCTTAAATCGCCTAAATAAATTGCTCCCCGACAGTGGCGCCAAAAACTTGATGCGTTATTTCATCCTGTTTTAAATTTATGAAGTTGGAGATATTAGGACTAACACATACTCACGGGCAGTGTATCCAGTCATGTGAAGTATAGCCTTAGATAAATCCGAGTGTCGTCCCAGGAGATGTTGTTCTGGAGAAATAAGGTAAAGACTAAAAGGGATATGATATAGGGTAAAGATAGTAAAATAAGAATAGAACATAATTAAACAAAATTAGAATTAAAAACAAGATAACAAAAAGGATAACATATTAAGATATAAAAGTTTAGTCAATTTCATGTTCCTTAGTTCTATATAGTAGGTAAAAGTCAACTAGACTCATTTGGTCAATTCGTCCAGTCCTATTTCCCATAGACTCCTACTCCGATATCTAAGGATTTAACCTTAGTGATTGATGCAGGTCGCCAGTAGACTATGTTCAGTCATTAAGTGCCATGTTTAATAGACTTGTTTAGGTGAAACCCGGCCGGTCGGAACTTAGGTTTCCTCTAACTTCTTAAGCTTCTCTACCTGATAAGTGCTAGTTCGTTGAAATTCGCACATGAGGGGCAAAAGTACTATGGCCAATTCCCTTTATCCCTCACAACCTATTCGTCCAAGTTCCTATGGTCAATTCTCCCGGCTTCCTAGAAACTATCAGGCTTTAAAACTACCGAAACAAAAGGGTTACAAACAAGCAAAGCAAACTTCTATATAGATAAACATAAATGATAAACTAAACCAAGTCTTAATTAACAAAGTGAATTCATCGAAGATTAAATGTAAACATAATAGAATTCAAACTTGAATTAGCCCAGGATTGTACTTCACCACTACGCCGTAGTCTTTGTACTTCACCACTACGCCGTAGCTTGATTAATTGCTACAGTCGTAGAACTCTCGTTAGCACATTTACGCCATAGCTTGTTAGTGTGCTACGGCGTAGCTCCTATTCTTCAAGGCTACGACATAGCTTTAGTGACAAGTTAGACCATAGTTCAGTGTCTTCATACTTCCAATCTTTAGTTAAACCAATTCTTTGGCTGAATAAGTCCAAATATTCATGTATTCATCAAAACCGTTCTTTTGCTCTTCTCTTTTCCTGAAATGAAATATAAAGAAATAAGAGCAAAAATGAACGTAATTAAACATAATATAATGTCATAATGGGGGAAATTGATACTAAGAATATCAGTACTATTTGATGTTATCAGAGTTACTTCATCAACTTTGGGCATTCGAGATTCATCATTAGGGTATGCGTCTTTGATGTTTTCAAAGAGCGTTGTTAGGATCCTAGCATATGGAATTACTCGGTTGTTTTTTGCCAAACTATCCATCCTTTTTTGCTACAAAGTAGGCAAATTTGAAAGGAGTGTCGGTTTCAATGCAATAAAGCATATAGCCAACAATGATGGGCAATTTTCTATTAGCTCCAATCTCTACAAACACATTTGAAGACAACACATTCTCTCACGGCGTCAGTCGAGTGAGAAGTTGAGATTTGTCCCATGATTTTGAGGGGGATCCTTCACAATGGAATTCAGGTTTTAGGATAGTGTTTTGAATTATGACTCCATCAATTGGAGGATTGGTTGAGTATGACAAAGAGTGATAGTTTGCAATTTTCAAAAAGTCTTTTGTTTTGGTTGAGGTTGTGTAGAACAAGATTCCATCGAATGAAATATTCAACACACTACCAAGCTCAAAGAGAGAGCAAGTATAGCAATAGCTGATATTCGTCTAACTATATAAAATTTAAAACAACCATGTGTACTCAGAATGTGGTGTTTTCTCATCTCCAGGACACTACGTAAATATAGGTGCAAACTCTATTCAAACCAAGGTTTTTAAGGTCGGGATCATAGCTAAGATCGTTTTTGTCTTTGTAAGATCGTGATCGTAAGATCAGATCGGGATCTTAAGGTCCTACTATAGTGTCATTTTCTTAATAGGCGTTGTAAAATTATGCAAATCTACATATTATTATATATTATATATCATAAAAATATATGTCAAAATTATGATTATGAAGTGTTTAATACAATTAGGCTCTATTTTTCATATTCTCCCAAACTTAATACATAAATTTGTAGTTTTTTAGTTTGTGGTTCGAGAAAAATAAGATCAGATCGATTTAATCTTAAAATCATATGGTCAAGATCCGGAACCTATTAAGATCTTATTTCGCAAAGATCCTACGCATGACTGAGATCGTTTTTGCTTTGTATAATCGTAAAATCGTAAAATCCTAATATCAAGATCGAGATCTTAACAACCATATGATTCTAACCATTCAATCATTGTTGCTCTTACTTTATGTTATATATATATATATATATATATATATATATATATATATATATATATATATATATATATATATATATATATATATATATATATATATATATAAATAAAGGCTTTGTAGAGAAAACCATAAAAAGGTTGACATTAACTAAATGCAAAGTTAATTGTCGAACATCTATTGTTTGTTTAACTTATAACAAGAATATATATTGAGGCAGCCTGGTATTACACGGATCTTAAACTAGTTAATAGTTAAATAAAAAAAAACATCAAATTTAATAACATGTCGATTAAATAAAAAACGAATATTTTGTCAAACAAAAATATATTAATCGATATTAATATAATGAAAATGTGTATAGAAACTTGCGCGCGCACGAGTATAGTAACTACATAAGTATAAAAGATTTATATAATTTTATAGAAAAAAACCTATTTAACAGCACCGTGTATGTACGTAGTTAAAAACTAGTTAACTTATAAAGCAATATGTATACGAATCGAGTCGAGCTAAATTATTGATTACTAAGTAAGCTCGAACTTTGATGCTCGAGTTTTGAAAAAAGTCAAACTCGATCAAGCTTGAGTTTTAATGACCGAGTTGAGCTCGAGCTTCGCAGTACTCGACTCGATTAGTTGATGAACAAATTAATCAACTGAAATCCATGGTAAAAAAGAAAATACGAAATTGCAAGTATAAAACTCGTGAGTACTTTACGCTACTCCTCTCACTCACACTTTCTAGGTTTCACTTCAAACTTCTTCCCCCATTTCCATCAAAACATTAGGGTTCGTCTCCCACATCTCAAAAATCAACCCTTCCAATGGCAGCCGTAGCATCATCAGCACCAGCACGCGGCTCGAAAACCGAATCATACGTAGACAACAAACGCAAAGACGACATCCGTATGTCCAACATCAAATCCGCCAGATCAGTAGCAGACGCTGTCCGTACATCTCTAGGTCCAAAAGGTATGGACAAAATGATCTCAACTGCTTCTGGTGACGTCATCATTACTAATGACGGCGCTACTATCTTGAATAAAATGGAAGTCCTTCAACCCGCTGCTAAGATGCTTGTCGAGCTGTCCAAATCGCAAGATGTCGTTGCTGGTGATGGGACTACTACTGTTGTTGTTATTGCTGGTGCTCTTTTGAAGCAGTGTCAGACTTTGCTTCATTCAGGTATTTTTATTTTATTTTATTTTTATTTTCTTAATTTTATATATATATATATATATATATATATATATATATATATATATATATATATATATATATATATATATATATATATATATATATATATATATATATATATATATATATATATATATATATATATATATATATATATATAACTCTTTTAACATTGTTAGTTTATGACTTATGTTCTTTCAATTTATTAAACAGTCATAGAATATTGTTGCAATATATTTCTCTCGAGCTATTTGGAGCGTTTAGCTTTTAACGTTTATAGTGTAATACTTACCCTTGTTAAGTCATTTGACAAGAGTTTAGATATAGTGTTTAGCTTTTAAGACATTTGACACCTACTTCTTTTGCTAAACGTAACCAAAATAATTAGCTATAGCCTTGTTACCAAATACAGTACTTTTATAATTAGCTATGTTACCAAATACAACTTTTATAATAAAACTGATATGAGCTACATAGCTACTGCTTGCGGCGAACAGTTACATCTTTTGCCAAACATAACCAAAGTAAAGAAGTAGAATCAGTTGATGGGGGATAACTTGACAAACAATAGGACTATTGCTTTCAACTCTTGTGATGTGCGTTAATATTGTTAGGTCTTAAAATGAACTGAACAACACGGGCGGGGCTTGTTTTTCTTCATTTGATTAAGCATAGCCGTACATTTGAACACACACAAACACTTGATCAAACTAATTTTCGTTCTTTATGTTTGTTTCTTAAGAACTAAGTTTGTTTGTTCATTCAGGTATTAGCAATGATAGATACCAGGTTTAATTATATAAAAAAATTAATATGTATTGTCTTTAATTACTAATAGCAAATATTGTCATATGGATAGTCAAACACAATGATACATAGTGGGTGCATGCTTTACAGGGGTGGGTGGTATTGCCGCAAGTTGAGTTGAAATATTCTTCTACGAGGTAACGAGATACATGTTAAATAACACGAACAAGCAAACATAACAATCATGAAAAGAAATAAGTTATATGCTAAAGGGCTAATATACATGATGGTTAGTGTACTTAACAATTTTGCTCACTTAGGGTACTGTACTATTTTTTTTAAATTCATTTAAGAACCTGAACTTATAAAACACACCATCTAAGTTACTTAATATATATGTTTAGATCACTCGGTTAACTTATTTTAGCCTTATTTTAATATATATCTCGCAATCGCATGTTACAATGAAATCGGGAACTAACTGCCTAAAAGTTAAGGAGTAAAGTATATCTGTATTTGTAATCTCAGTTTTGTGAACTTAAACGCACATTGTTATGCTTTTTGAGTGTCTTTCATCCACAAATAAGGACATGATTTGTATGGTTTTATTGTTGCATTCAGAAATACCTTAACAACCTGTACATAAAGTAAGTAGGACTTGACATTCGGTCTAAAACATAAATCAAGATTTTGAAAACTTCTATTCCAGCCATTATCATTTTGAACAAAACACTCCCACTTGGTTTAGAGCACCATGAGCAACAGAAGCACCTAGTTAATGAGATAGCCAACCGTTAGCAAAACTTGAAACCATATTCTTGTTTTCGATAAATAGTCGATTTGTAAATAGCCAACCATGCTTCGCATTACATGTACATAACCAAACCGCAACTGGTTTTAGAGAGGAGCTAAATTCAGGATAACACAAAGTAATAACATTTAAATCTTATCTTTTTTTTTTGGGTAACCATGGTTTTCGACCTTTTAGAAAAGTTGAAGTAACACTCAAAAGGCTTTTTTTTTTTTTTTTTTTTCAATTTTTATGATACCAGAGTATGTGATAGGTGGCATGAGTAACCTAAAAAGATCAAGAATCATATAAAGTACCACAAATATTAGCTTGCATATCTGAAGTCCTTCACAACACCCCACAGACCTGCAAAAACTAAGTTTTTAGTTAGAGAAGCTAAAAAACTATAAGTAGATCAAGATTGGTGTCCGAAAGTATGCACTCTACTTACAGGTCTGAAGCTGTCCATGGAATCACACATACCTTAAGAATAATGTCCATGAATAGTTTCGCGTCACATAAAAAATGCCTACAATCAATAAATTGAATTATTAAACAGAAGAACACGGATGAGAACGTACCTGCTGTGAAAGACAAGAACCTGATTGAAGATGGTAATAAGAGGCAGATGGGTGGAGAGATAATGCAGCCACAAATGAAGACGAATGGGTAGAGTATGATGCACTTTGTCAATAACAGAGATTGAGTGTAGGGTTTGATGACGTTCTCTGTAGGTATTCATTTTACCAAAGCATGGTATAGAGTACAAGAGGGAATTGGTCTCATATGCTAACAAGAAATACATTACATAAAAAGGATCACTAATCTTTTGGTAAGCTACAAGAATTAGAGGTCGAGTTTATAGGGTGAAGAACATTAATCTTTTTGAGTTCGTGTGTCTAATTTTGAAGATGTTACGTACCATCTTTCGGAGAAGCTATAGGAATTAGAGGTCGAGGTCCTCGAGGATATAGGTAGATGGATAGTTATCTGAATAGTAAACTAATAAATAAGACTGTTGTGTGCCTGTGTATGAATCTTATCATTAGTATTGTTTTGCAAGCTGATTATTAGTATTTTTTTTTATTCGATTTGCCTTTTGTGTTAATCTAATAGTATTATTTCCTAAGTTCATTATTTTGATCTGTTCTTTTTTCTTCAGGTATTCACCCTACTGTCATATCTGATTCTTTACACAAAGCGTCAGTAAAAGCGGTTGACGTGTTAACTGCTATGGCTGTACCTGTTGAACTTACTGATAGGGATTCACTTGTTAAATCTGCTTCGACTTCACTTAATAGTAAAGTTGTTTCACAGTATAGTTCTCTTCTAGCGCCGTTAGCTGTTGACTCTGTTTTGGCTGTTGTGGATCCTGCGAAACCAGATTTAGTTGATCTTAGGGATGTGAAAATTGTTAAGAAGTTAGGTGGGACTGTTGATGATACCGAGCTTGTTAAGGGGTTAGTGTTTGATAAGAAGGTTAGTCATGCTGCTGGTGGGCCGACTCGTGTTGAGAATGCAAAGATTGCTGTGATTCAGTTTCAGATATCGCCCCCAAAAACAGATATTGAACAGTCGATTGTTGTGTCGGATTATACGCAAATGGATAGGATTTTGAAGGAAGAGAGGAATTATATTTTGAGCATGATTAAGAAAATAAAGTCTACTGGTTGTAATGTGTTGCTGATACAGAAAAGTATTCTGAGGGATGCGGTCACTGACTTGTCTTTGCATTATCTTGCCAAGGCGAAGATTTTGGTTATCAAGGATGTTGAGCGTGATGATATCGAGTTTATTACCAAGACATTGAATTGCTTGCCTATTGCGAACATTGAGCATTTCCGTGCTGAAAAACTTGGGTTTGCAGATTTGGTAGAAGAGGTTTCATGTGGAGATGGGAAGATTGTGAAGATTACTGGGATTAAGGATATGGGTAGAACAACAAATGTGCTTGTTCGTGGGTCGAATCAGTTGGTTCTTGATGAGGCAGAAAGGAGTTTGCATGATGCTTTATGTGTGGTGAGGTGTCTAGTGAACAAAAAGTTTCTGATTGCAGGTGGTGGTGCACCTGAGATTGAGCTCTCGAGGCAGCTAGGTGCATGGTCTAAGGTTTTGCATGGGATGGAGAGTTATTGTGTCAAGTCTTTTGCTGAGGCTCTTGAAGTTGTGCCTTATACTTTGGCTGAAAATGCTGGTTTGAACCCAATTACCATAGTGACAGAGCTTAGGAACAGGCATGCACAGGGTGAGATCAATGCTGGAATCAATGTGAGGAAGGGGCAGATTACTAACATCTTGGAGGAGAATGTGGTGCAACCACTGCTTGTGAGCACAAGTGCGATTACTCTTGCAACAGAATGTGTTAGAATGATTTTGAAGATTGATGACATCGTGACAGTGAGGTAGATTTAATACGTGTTTACCTAATGTTTGGACATTTGGGATATGTTTATCATGGTATGGTTTCAATTTTTATTTTGTTTTGATGTGTTTTATGATGATCATGTAAACGGTTTTGTAGTTTTGGCTTGGTATTTTTGATCACTTTATATAACTTTGATGGCCTGTAGTACTGATTTGATATCTATCAGCTCTTCGGGGCTCTTATGCTGTTTATGATGAGTTTCTTCTAGCTGATGTTAATTTAGGATTTCTTTCTATTTGTAATAGAAATTCTGGGTTAAAAATTTTGTTGCTGTTCTTGTAATTTTCCATGATCTTTATTTGTTACGTGATAGTTTACAACTTTACATATTAAAATATGTAAGCGTTGATATCATGTAGATTCTGTCTGTGAGAAGGTACCTCTGAGCTGAATTGGCTTCCTCCTGAGATATTTTTAATTTAGGAATGATGTGGCTATTTTTCTTGTCGTCTTGTAACATCAAGGACTAGGGCTGAGCAAAACCGACCGAAACCGACAAGGCCCGACAAACCGACCGAACCGATAAGGCCCGAAACCGACAAGAGTAATAGCGGGTCGGTATTCGGTTAGACAAAAGTATATATATCGGTATCGGGTCGGTATCGGGTTAAACCGACTTAAGCCCGACATACCGAAAATATATTAGGTTACTTAGAGAAGATAGCGCCGCTTTTTTGTTTATATCTCTGAATACGTAAAAGTCTTGGGCTGTGCGCTCCAACACTCGTTTCCTTTGAAAACTGAACTCCATCCATGTCATGGAATATAGCCTGCGAAGGTGGTGATTTAGATGGGTGATCAGACGGGTGTACCTCGTCACCTTCAGATGGTAAAACAAAACAGATATGGTGGAGGTGCATTGTGATAGAGGGTGGTTAATGGCGGTGCTGATTTGAGCATATGATATGCATAAATATGCCTACAAAAAAAGGTACCTTTATTATTTGTGCTGTCATAAACTATTAGATAAAGCCAGATATGAACATTGACTGGATCTTTTCATTGTCGGGCTAGATTTGTTGTACCCGACAACCGACCGAGTTAGCCCGCCTAAAACCGAACCGACCCGACTTCTGTCGGTTTCGGTATCGGGATGGGTTTTTGGATTATGTCGGTATCGGTTCTTATCGGGTCGGGTCGGGATCCGGCCCGATGCTCAGCCCTATCAAGGACAGCAGCCTTTTAGAAACACTTTTTGTTATATATTTCTCATGTCCTAATTTGTGTCTGTCGCCTGAAGACTATGATGTGCCATTGAAAATTTATAGATCTATTATCATTAGCTCATATAACATAAGACTTTTCTACCTATCAAGGTTATATGACATAAGACTTTTCTACCTAATATCTGTCATCGTCTGGAGGAGGACTGAAGGGGTGCCTGTTTTAGAACTAAAAGAGGTCGGTTGAAGTTGAATGACTTGATTTGAAATTGGGAAGCACCGGTAGGATAGTGAACCGGTTGGAATGAACCAGGAGTATGTTTGAAGGTAAACTTAGACACTTTGCAGTTCGCATGATGAGTGGATGACGAGGAGATTGTTGGAACACGGAAAAGCTTAACACGCGTTATAGACTCGTAGTTAATTAATCGGATTGTAGGACGTTTTGCATGATGGATGGATGGCGAGGAGATTGTTGGAATACGGAAAAGATTAACTCACAGCATAGACATGTAGTAATTGGAATGTAGAACCACCCAAATTGGAGTGTTAAATTAGTGTAGTTAGAAGAAAGCAGTTTATATGCATGTCTTTTTGGTTGGGGTATAGTTTCTCTGTTAAGAACTAGCTGATACTGTATTAGTTTAGGACTAATGGGCTGAGGAAACGAAGACTTATTCAGTACTCCATACGTTGACGTTAGTTTGTGACTTGATGATCAACCTATACATTCAGTTTACCAATGCCAAGGCGTGAACACCCTTGAATCTGTGAAAACTATCGTCTGTTTGTTTCTTCTAAACTGCGGTGCTATGTATGATGAAAACATGCTGTTATTACAACATTATTTATTGTCTGATGACTGGCTGCTTTCTTTAGGGTTCTTGCAAATCTCTTTTCTTATTTTCACCGACAGTTATTCTGATCTGCCTTTTTTCTTTTGTTTCTTTGTGCATCTTTGATGTTGAGGGACACTTTTTATGAAATTAAGAATTACGCTGATTAGATTGTTTATGATGCTAACTCCAAGAGGAATTATTTCTTTTCTTTCTACTAGTATACGATGTTGGATGAATTTTTTATTTTATTTTATTTTTATTTTTATTTTTTTGTTAAATAAATTTTTGGCCTAGTAGTAGTAATAGCCTTTTAAGAAAATATGTAAGGATTGAGATAAATCATATTGTCACAATGTAGATCAGTATGATGAAACTGATTTAATAAGTAAGTAATTTAACATGGTGTAAAGGCAAGATGTGAACTAGATAGATGAGGCCAGAGTATAACCCTATGCTAATATCAACTTACCACCTTTAACACTAAAAGAAAAGTAGTATCTAGAAGTAGAGTGGAACTCAAATCCACTAATCCAGTGTTGGTTTTAGGGCCGGAACCAGATCAACGACTTAGTGCTCGAGATGGATGTCTACCTCTCATAAGTAATTTTTGCTGAAATTAGTCATCATTCTGTTGCGGCGTACTTGTTTTTGAGTATGATAATAGAATATAGCTTTCTGCTGAACCTAATAATAGAAAGGTACGGAGTATTCCTTATGAGAAATACATCGATTTGATAATTGAGTAAGGTGTGAAGTTGGTTGTTATTACAGAGAGGGGTTGCATATTTTTGTGCTGCAGCCAGTCATAAGTAATGAGTTTCCTTTGTTAAGTTGTTTTATAATTTTGGCACGTCGCCATACCTGGTTTAGGTTCTTCAATATTGGTTTTTTGGTTAAATTTTACAAACTATATACCTGATCAACCATTATTGTTAGTTTCTTTGTGTGCATTTTGTTTCGTTCAATGGTTTTGTTGATATTAATAACTAGGTTGATCAGATGGTTTGTGATGTTGATCCTTGATTATGCAAAGATTTCTACTTTCAACTGTATTAATCTACTCTTTTTTTTATTTTTTTTATTTTTTTACATGCCATATTTAGAAATGGAAAATGCGTGGGGCTTGCTTAATAAGTTAAGACAATGCTTGAAATGTTTGCCACACGTCATGTATAAATTCCAAGAGGCAAAACCAATGAAAAAAAAAAAAAAAAAAAAAAAACACTTATTTTCATTTGGTTTATAAATGTTGCCTCTAACATGTATCAGCTAGTTGTCTACCATCTGAGCGGATTGCTGGGTGAGATGGATGGGGTCTGATGTTGGCCGATTGGGGTTGTCGAATGTTACGCGTTACCAATAGTTGATTAGGTAGAAAATAGACGAAGTAAATTACGTAACAAACAGCCTTTACTTATGGTTAGGTTATTGGGTACCAAGTAGATAGTCTTTGTAAAGTTGGGCTGTTAGATTCCAGAAATTGGCCATAATGAGCATGTGGATGAAGCCATGAAGATCTGCGATTTTCCCTTCTTTCATGGTGCCTCTTTTAACAAGATTTACAACAACAACAACAACAACAAAAAAAAAAAGAAAAAAAAGTCGGAAATTAAATTAGAAAGTGACGATTTAATGTAGGTCTCTGGATCAGGTAGGCAAATTGGAAGAATTACTTGTAGGTATTTTTTGCAGAGATTAAACATCTTGGCCTGTGTTCTAGCGTTAAAATAGTTTATCTTGCCATGGAAATGGATAATAATTTTCTGCTGAACCTTAATAGAAACAACGGTATTAGGACTCCCTTATAGACCCGTAAGAAGTTATTTCCTAAATGTGTACTAAACGCTGTTTTTGGATTTGTTATTTGTTATGTTGCAACTTAAACAGTTCCGTGTGCCATAATTTTGTTTAAAATTTTCAATTGAGAAAATAAATTAACACAATTTATCTCTACTACAAATAATTGATCAAAATCTACCTATAACTAGGGGCAAAATTGAGTCGAGCCAAGTTGGACATTGACAAGCTCGAAACTCGACTCTGTCAAAAAAACTTGAACTCTATCGAGTAGTAACTTTCAAGAGCGAGCAAGCTCGGTTAAGTAATCGACACTCTCATGAAAATATTAATAACAAAACTAATAAAAGTTAACAATCAATGACTTGATATTTTTTAGTTCGCCTAGGCTCGTATATATTTAGTACGAAAAGTATGTAAATATGCAAATACAAAATGGTATGAATGCAGAAAAAACACACAACCTTTATAAGGCTCGTCAACTTTAAAACTTTTAAGTGTTTTGATATTCAAAACTATACTCGAATAGCTCAAGTTCGACTCGATTTGTCTTGAGTCAGCTTCGAAGATTCAGCAAATAGATCCGAGTAATTGCAAGTTGTCTCGTTGTGAGTGACCCATCAATCTAGAAGTTGTGGGTTCAAGTCTCGTTGAAGACACGTGAGATAGAATTTGAGAGATAGACGGTGTAGGTTGTAATAAATTTGCCGTTCTAAAAAAAATTGCAAGTTGTCTCGTCTTATTTCCATTCCCATAACTAATTAACCGAATACACTCATGGCTGGCTGCCTGGCTCATGTGAATATTTTACGATTATATGTAGAAAAAATGTTTGTACGAGGGGCCCGATGGAAGGCCCTTAGAAGAGATGGGCCAAGTCATAAGAAGCCTAATATCCGTACGTCAACCATCATCATATTCCCTAATAACTTTTTGTGTCTTACTACACCTAGTTTGAGTTTCTACCCAACACTCAACATTATGGGTATGCTTGGCAAATACTTTTATGAGGCTTATTAGGGCATGAGTTTTAAAAATAAGCTAGCTAATTAAATAAGTCTTATTTGTCATAAAACTTATGAAAGAATTTATAAAATAAGTCAGCTAAAAATTTTAACCTCATAAAAGAGGCTAAAAACTTGATCCCAAAGCTTTTGAAGAAATAAATTAATTATTTACCCACAAAAATATCTAACATATACAAAAAAAAACTAATTTAATTATGTCATTTTTAGTAATTTTGCAATAATAAGCCCCAGCCCCAGCCCATTTGCCAAACAAGTTTTATAAATATACAAATTTTAGTTTCGGCTTATAATATACAGTAAGTCCTAACCCCAGCCCCAGCCCTAGCTCCGGCCCTAGCCTATTTCGCCAAACATACCCTATGTCTTACCACTTTCTACATCGGATCATTTGGATCTACCTAGTAAATCTTACAAAAGAGGAATGGCACTCCGCTATAGCGCGCTAGGTGTTATGGTGAAAAAATTATGCTATTATAAGATCTCATTAAAATCGGTTTCAGCTTTTATTTCACAGTGTTTTAAATATTTACGAATAAATTAAAGTATTAAGTTAAAGGTTTTGCTAAACATAACCATAAGAGTTAATAAATAAAAGCTTTGTTTGCAATTTCCTTAAACTAAAAATGCTTGAGAATTTAGTTATACAAAAGTTAAATAAGTACAAATATACAAAACAAGAAGTATTCATGTAAAACTTAAAAATACGATTTCTCCCAAAATAAGTGTTCATGTTTTCATTTTTGGATGTCCCAAAATAAATATCCAATGTGTGTTTTAACCAATCAAAATGGAGTTAAGTGGGCAGAGATGATATTTGATTGATGAATAATGTAGTTAGCGAGATTTTTTAAAACTTTGTGCAATAAAGTGAATATTTATTTTAGAATGGGGAAGTATATGATTAACTATTACACTTAAGGATGATTTTCGCAAATTTAGGTAGTGACAGGGATCATTTATGCAACTTCCGCATATAGATGATTTTCATTAAGGTAGGTAACTTTCAAGGGTTATTTATGTAACTTTTAAGGATTATTTATGTAACTTTCTATTACATAGAAAGTCCCTAGACTTAACACTGACTATTTTGTAATGACAGTGCTAACCTTTGGAACATTTTCCACACTTTTTCTAGATAGTTTGTGTAATCATTGACTATTTTGTAAAACAAAATATCTCGTAAACGGTAAATCTTCAGGCTACAAAAAAAATACCATCGCGACGAGAATTAAATTATCTTTTTATAGACATGCATTATATACTTTCGACGATTTTTTTTTTCAAAATTTTAGCCCAGAAAAATCATATATGATTTGTAAAAATCATATATGATTCTTACGAATCATATATGATTTTTCTGGGCGAAAATTTGAAAAAAAAAAAAAAAAAAAAAAAAAAAAAAAAAAGTTCGTCGAAAGTATATAACAATGAATGTCTATAGAAAGATAATTTAATTCTCGTCGCGATGGTATTTTTTTGTATCAGATTTACCGTTTGCAAGATATTTTGTTTTAAAAAAAAAGTGAAAAATAAAAATGGGTGAATATGATTGATTCATTGGTTTTATGGCAAATATGAAATATATATTGATCTTATCTCTAACGAGTAAGTGCATGATAAGGACACAAACTCAAGCTTATCACCCCTAATGAGAGATCATCTACGTGTGTTCTTGCCTATGTGGTACTCAGACAATGTGTCCTTTTAACTAAACTCACCTCGGACGACGCATGCTATGAAGAAAAGAGGAGAAACGGATTAAAACGTATGAAAACCTATAAATCAAAAAATTTAAAAATAATTACAAACGGCCGGTAGAATGGTCGGTAAATGATGGCACGAGAGATTAGGGTAAGAATGGTGTATCTTTTATATTTGTAGTTCCCGCCTGTTTTGTTTGAGGAAAAAATGAGAAAGAAAATAGTAAAAAATATATATAACAGATTTTTTAATTTTTTAGTTAAAATTTAAAAAATAAAAAATTTATTTTTTGAAAAATTGTTAGAAAAGAATGTAAATAAATGGATTTTCAATTCTTTTCATATAAAAAATCTCGTGAAGAAATGAGAAATTTTTAACAAGCTAATTGGCCCTTTATATGTTTATATGGTTGCACAACTGAAAAGTAGCACCAAGAAGTCAGGGGAGACCGAGAGAGTGAATATCAAATGACATATTGGAAATTCGAGTTGAGCTCACGATTGATGCTTGACAAGTTGATCTAACTCAAATATTTAATATTTTTTATCTACACACCATAAACATTTGTTATTTGTGACTCTTGTTTTTCCTCTAGTTTAGCTAAGACATACCTTTTTAAATCAAAAAGCGCTAAAGCAAAGTTTTTAGGTCAAGTGTTTTTTCTTCTATTTTAGCTAAAGACATACTCGTACTTCGTATCTTTTTAATCAAAAAGCACTAAAGGCAAAGCTTTACAATATGTTTATTTTATCTGCCAAACAACTGCTAGTTGAGATTAATTACGTAAAACAGTTGAACATGTCAGTTTGAATTAGTTTCAAGCAATGAATTAGACGCTTTTTTTTTTAATTCAAACAATAAAATATACTGATAACCAAGATTTGAACAAGTTACAATAAGTTCACAGGTATATCTATACGAGCTGGGAAACCCGTGCGTTGCTGCGGTGTGTTTGAAATCGACATATTCAGTTGGTGCGCTTTGTATCGTGTCGTTACTTGGAAACTAATATAGCATATATTTGTAACAAAAACAGTATTTCAAATTTAGATAAGAACAGGTTTTGATAAGCTCTGTATAACTATAAAGTGTATTCGCACATTCATGTGTTGGAGGTTGCACGACATAGATATCGAAGCTAGTGCATTAAAAGATACTAAATAATTTAAGTGCCAAAATATTATTGAAAATAGGTCTCATATGTTTAAAACATTCTTCAAGAAACAACTTCTCACTTCATTGTGGCAATATAATGTTGCCAACAATATTGTACATCATATGGACCTATACAGCAGTAATCAAATCTACCTTAAGTTACATCGTCTACAGAATCCGCAATTTCATGGTAACGGCAACGTCTTTGCTTTTGATTGTTACTGGTACATGTTACAGAAAAGCAAAATAAAACCGGACACAATTAATGCGATATAAGTTACGGAACACAACCAATGTTACCTATAGTAGCATCATGGTTTCAGTAACAAATTTGTAACACCCCCAAAATACCGCAGCGGAAGACTGTGTCATAGGGGTGCTACTTCATAATATAAAGTACAAGGTATAGAAAACGAACTCTAAATGAGACGTTTTGAAAAGTTACCATTCGATTAATAAATTCCGAGTTACAAACTTGAGATTCCAAAGTATGATACATAAATGTATACAAAGTTTTGAATGGTAAATGATAAAAGCGTAAGTCTTCAGAATATGCAGCTTGACTCTAAGTTCCACGCACTAGCTATCGCCTTACTAACCTGAGATAAACATGCTAAAGTGTCAACACAATGGTTGGTGAGTTCATAGAGTTTGTCTTAAAACAGTTGAAAAGCCTTAAAAGAATGTTCACACAGCAAAGGCATCGTGAATCCACTCAGTTACAAGTCCCGCCATAAGAGACTTGTAACATGTGTGTTCACAACCCACTGCTACAATATAGTATGATTAAGACATGTATAAGTTCATCAAAACAATTAAGCAATTAGTCGTGAGTCTACTCTTCATCTCCGAAGACCTCACGTTTATGATGTATCCAACATTCGCAAATGTTAGGATGTATCAATAGCCTCAATGGTCATCCAACAACTTAATTTGGAGCCACCGGAAGTCTCAATGGTCATCCAGCAACTTAATCTGGAGCCACTGGCAGTCTCAATGGTCATCCAGCAACTTAATCTGGAGCCACTGGAAGTCTCACAATTAAGTATAACGCAATCATGTATATATGAAATCAAGTATAATGCGATCAAGTATAAGACAATCACGTATAAAACAATCAAGTATAAAACAATCAAGTATAAATGTTTTGAGTATTTGTACAAGTAAGCAAGTAGTTGAGCATGTATCCCCCCCAAGAGTTAAAACAAGTATGAAAAGAGTAGGGGCTATAACTCACCTTAAGCTTATGTAATGAGAAATGATAGTGGTAGTCGAATCGCGAAAGTCTCTAAGAGCAGCCTATAATAGAACGTTGCGACTTAGGTTTGGAGTATCGTCTAAGAATACAAAGAATTGCCTATATATGTCTTGCATATAGTTCATGATGTAGTACTTAGTATATAGTGTAAGTCGTTGAATATAAGTGGTCTATGAAACATGTATAGGTTGTATATCTCTTACTACCATTCGAGCCGACATAATTCAGAAGTCATGGAGTAAACGTTCGAGGAGCCAGGACACTTTAATTCGTAAATCCACAACTCATCTCGACGGCTTACTTAATGAACTCCTCACATGAGGCTCCCTACTATTGTAGTATTTGATAACATATATATATATATATATATATATATATATATATATATAAGCTTTTTGATCTTTAAAAGTTATATGGTCTTTAGCCGTGGCTTTGCCGTGACCTTGGTCATTGTTACCATGGTCTTGAGACTCAACCTTGGCTTTAGCCATGGTTGTGGTCTTGGCTTTAGGTCATTAGACCTCTTGGTCTTAGTAAAAACTTAACTATTATATAGTTACTTTGGTCTAAAAATGGGCTGTTAAGAATTTGAAGAAAATTATCACTCAGAAAGCGTTTTCAGGGCTCGAGCTTCTTTGCTCCTGAACGAAAACGTCGTTCCGGACAACTTTCGTGTTTTAACTTTTTGATGAATCGGACCAGAAGAGTGACTTTAAAATTGGCAGAATGCAAAACAGTAGGTTATAGGCAGTTTCGGCGTTTTGGTGTCGCTAACTTCTTATGGCCGTATCTTTTGACTCGTGTACTCGTTTTGGGTGATTCAAATTGCTATGTTTTCCTTTTGAAGTCCTTTATAACAGTAAGTAAGTGTCAAATATCATAGTTATACTATTTTGGTCGTGGTTCTCCATAAAAATCACTAGTTTGCTTGTTTACTTGTCATAAGTTAACATATGTATACCAATACTTGTTTTATCCATTTTTAAACATCATGAACACAATAACAAGAACATATATAGCATGAAAGGAACACAAAGAGCATGAAAATGATAATTAAGCAAGGATTATGTTAGGGTTTGCTTACAACTTGTGAAGAAACTAACTAGAACCAAGATCAAGACCAAGAACCACTACTTAATCTTCCAAAACCTTTCCAACCATAGCCATGCTTCCATACCAAAAACCCTATCTTATAATCCTTTGATAAATACTAATCTATCATAAAAACAACCTTGAGTAAAAATCTTCACTAGGAACACTTGGAAATTTGATGAGTTTTTGTGGTGATTTTATAGAGTTTTATGGTTGAAAGGTGTTAAGGATCAACTAGGAACTATGACTTGAACTTGTGATGGATTGAATGAGCAAGATCAATGATCAAAATGGTGTATTTAGATGGTTTTGGGTCGTTGGTATTCAAGGAGAAAGGAAGAGAATGAGCTCTCTTTTATACTAAAAATGAGGAGGTTACATGCATTAGGATATTTTGCTAAACTTGGAGACCAAGTTGTACATGTGTAAGGATCTAAGGCATGAAGGGTCAAGATTAAGCCACAAGTGTGAATCCCCCCCCTAGTGGCGGTTCATAAGCCTTGGGGAGCAAGTGTGGACTTTTGATGGTATTATCCTAAGTATGTAGCTAGTTTTGACTCCGTAAGTTGCTAACCATAAGTTGTTATGTCACGAAACGTAAAACCGGGTATCCTAAAAATATGAAACTTGAAAGTATGGTTAAGCATGTCAATATACTTCATAATAAAATATAAAATGAGTGGTAGGTTCTATTGGGGTGCTCAAACCCTGCTAAAACTGGAAACACGGGTCTAAAACGCGTAATACGTAAAACGTACGAAAGTTGCGTAAAATTGAGAAAAGTAAAATGTAACTTTTCTAATAGAATACTAATGACTTAAAATGACTTATAATGTCTAGGCTGGGCTCTGTCTAGTGTCGGTTGGTATTTAATGTCTCTAAACTTTAAAACTGTAAGCCTAAAAATCAAGGAATGATTTATAAAATCAAGGAATGATTTATAAAATCAAGGAATGATTTTTGGCCAAAGGAGGAGGGAAAAATATGTTGACTTTTTCTAATAAGTTGAAAACTCAAATCGTCTTAGAAACACGGTGCAGGTATAGGCTAAGGTTACGGCTAGGTAAAAGTGCTTAAAAACGAGAATTCCAGTTTTTTTCACGGCCGAGGCTTATTTTGGTCATATTTTTCTCAATCATGAATAATTCTATAATTAATCATGAGAGTACTAAACATTTTTCTGATGCGGGGTCACTTAACGCGGTCGAGTTTCGTTGTGCGTAGAATTTTTAAATGACGTTTTACCCTAAAACGTGTAATTCCGTGTAATTCCTTAATAACTTTCACGAAAATAATCTGCTGAATGTCAAACTTTTAATTTGCCATAGAAATGATTTATCACTCGAGGCCAAGAAACAAAAATCAAATTTTGGGAAAATTTTGGGAAAAATGAATAGTAAAAGTGAATAGTAAAATTTTCGGGAATAAAAGTTAACCTGAAAATGTGAATTGTTACAAAATTGGCTTTTAACAGCTAGTCTTTCAGGCTCTTCAAAACTCATTTACAGCATTTTACAAACCTAAATTCCAACTGTCACTCTCTCCTTTGGTCTCATTCGTCAATGTTCCCTTATGGTTTTAGAACAGTGAGCAATGGTGTAATGAGCTGAGTACCCGAGACTGTCAATTACTCCATCCAATGAACTCGCTGCAGACTGTTTATAAAACCGGGAAAAAAAATTAACACACGAATAACATTTGAATAATTTACTAACAAATCTCTAACTACTATACCTACATCTTCTCTCCTTCACGCCCATTTGAGCCCCCAAACCGACACCAATTTTATCCCCCCAAACCCACCAATTTCAGCCCCCAAACCCACCCGTTTTTCGCATCCATTTCAGATCCCACTTCAGCCCCTAAATGCACCAATTTCAGTCCATCGCAACGTCCAAATGCCCCCATTTCAGCACCCAGACCCACGCGTTTCATCCCCTATTCAACACCTAAAGGCCCCGATTTCAGCCCTCAAACCGACACTCATTTCAGACCCCAGTTTACCACAAAGCGAAATGATGGTTTGTTAATAATTTTTTATTCTTAACATTTATTAGCTGCCCAAACTCATTCAAGGTTTGTAATAAAGGGTTAATAAAGTTAGTTGTGAAACTAATTAAAACAACTAATATGCACCAACCACAAACTAATCAAAATCCTATGACCCTATACAAACTACTACCTGTGTTAGTCATTTACACAAATAAAGAGCAAACCAAACATCATTTTAACAACAAACAAAAAAGCTTCTTGTATAAAGGAGAATACCTTCAGGTGACCATTGGCTAACTTCATTAGCCACTCCTAGCCATCTGGTTTCAGCAACAAAGCAGGCGTCATCTCCACCTGTCAATGCATGGAATTATTATCAATACCATGCTGCTTAAACTTGAGAGCCACACTTATTGATGTTTCTTGACTTCCTATCTGTAAACGATGACACAATTTACTTATAGCCTTGTATAAAAATAAAAACAAACCTTTTAAGAAGATAAGTTTGTTATCCAGCTGTTCCCTTTTTTACTTCAAAAAAAATGATGCTTCTTCAGCTTTTTCATCAGACACGCGAATCCTTCAACCAAAAATGTTGAGGTTAAGTCTAACCGGTTCGCAGCTCGCTTCAAAAGTAAATAGAAAACGTCTAAAACATGAAGGTTATTTGAATGATTTAAAATGTGATATGGATACGCATATACATACACTTTTACATACATGTGCAAATGGTGATATTCTTGTGCTCAAACTAACAGAACGCTGCATGTCCAATTGTACAGCAACGCTCAGATTTCTACAAAAGGGTCTGCAACATTCCCACATGTTCATACAATTATAAATGGATGATCCAAAAAAATTAAAGCAAATACAAATAACACAAACGGGTTTGCAAAAACATGAACAACTTACTGTGGATAAGAGCCGCTGATAACGGATTCGCTGCCCGGTGCTGATTGATTGTTAAAACCAACATGATTGGAAGGCATGGTTTGCAGTTCTGATGTTGCACAGCTCACCAGGAGATAGCCTACCATGACCACATACTTTCAGAAAAAGTTGATACACCTGCCATGGCTGCAACCGTAACAGGTTGCCTTGCCAAGATATGGCACTATCAGCTTTAACTGGACACGTTCAAACTCATCACAGCCTAAATGCAGCCTAGCATAGGCAAAATATCAACAAACCAAACATCAGAGCAGGCACACAATCTACAAAACTACAAAAATCATAAACCAATTCAGTTAATCCTACGAATCACCAAGTCAACACCTAACCATTATAATCAAACAAAGTTTGGTAAGGCCTAAAAGATAAGAGGCGATCCAACTCTCCATGGCTGCAGACACCACTCACGTGATGCTGCCCTGCCAAAATACGGGTGGCTTGCACCTGTCATGACCCGATCTTCTCCACTACACTCAACACTCACACTTTGTCTGAGTTTAGGTGTTTAATCCGGTTGGTTATATCAGTTGTTTTTAATCTTAACCCAATCAAAGCGAATGAAACATATGAAAAAAAATCCACCACTTTACGCATGAAAAAAATCCACCACTTTACGCATCAATGTTGGTCATATATCTGTCTCAATATGTCTATGGGCACCAACACAGTCAGACATCATGTTTTGAGAATCACATTAGTGATACTGTTATATGTAATATTTATCTCTATGCATAGCAACATTAGGTTAAATTTATCAAAACCCAAAATTAAATCCAACCAATTCACACAATCAAAACCCCATATAATAACCCATACCTGAAATTCAATATTTAACCAAACCTACAATCCAACTTTACCAATAATCACATAATGAAATAATTAACTCAACAATCTTTTTATTAAAATTATATAAAATAAAAATACCTGTGATTTAATGTGCGCAAGTGTCCTTCTGATCCGTTTGTGAAGTGTATTCCCTCATCCCCCAAGTCGAATATAAACAAAAATAAGCATTCACAAAAATTAAATTAGGCTTACTTGTAATTTAACCCTAATTTCATCAAAACCTCACAAATCAAAATAAAACGAATCAATTGCTTCTATTTTCCCCTAACTTACAAAATCGAAATAAAAATAAAAGACACCTCAACCCTGATTTCATGGAAAGACTACACATATACAAACAGTTACATGAGCATATCTATGTTACCAGGATCAATTTTTGAAGCTGCAAGTTGTTCTACTTTGGTCAAAGTTGATCTTCTATGTGTGTTTTTTTTTCTCACAAAGTTTTTTTCGGGTTCAATGTATGTCTGCAATTCTATTTTTGTTGTTGAAAATTTGTACCAACTCTCTTTAAGAAACTTCTTAGTTACTGTAAACCATACCTCAAAATACTGTGGAGGCCACATGGCTGGCTTACATTCAGTTGTACAAAGTATTAGGTTGCTGTGGGTTTGAAAAGATTGCCACGTTTGGTGTGTTAGCACTTAGCATAGCGATTAGGATAATAACCCATGAACAATTTAACTTCAAATGTTTGCTGGCCAATGGGCTTCTGCCAGGCCAACACCCCAGCACTGTTGGTCCATCAAAATTGCAGAATTACAAAGTTAATGACTAACTTCAGCCAATAGGTACCAACTTTAAAGGTTAAAAAAATTATAATGAAACATAATAAGTGTCACATCATCTTTCGTCTTTAGAATATAGGATAATTTGATATCCAAACAGTCATTGATACTTTTGATACACTTAAGGTCTGTTAGTTTCTTTGGTTTTGATTTGAAGTAATGGAGTCATAACCTTATTAAACAATGACGTCCAATAATTCAATCAGGGTAATTTGGTGGGTTTTATGAACATTGTCATAGGTTTTCACATATTTTATTCGCCACCATGTGATATACCTTTTTTTATTTTATTCAACAAATATTTTCAAAACTAATTTACAATACAAATTTAGGCTCCGTTGGTTTATAGAAGTGTTTGGAATTAAATTTAGATTTGGTTTAAAGTGAAAGAAAATGAAACAAAAAAATAATATTATTTAACTATAAATTATTATTTTATTTAATAAGTGAAGTCACTATATTATTTATTTATAATTTAAAATGTTTATTTAATAAGTGGGTATCAATCTTCAAAACCCACTTTTCATCCGGATTCACCTTTTGAATATGGCTCACATTTGATTCTAAAGCGAGTGTACCAAACAATTATAATAAGGAGTCAAACCATTCTTACAATCTAAATCATACATACCAATCGAATCCTTATATTACATTTCTCTCTCATACTTCTTTTTAAAACCTACACCAAATCTAAAATCTTATATCAAATCCAAGTCCTATTAACCTAATAATAAACCAAACGGACCCTTAAAGATTTGTTGTATAGCCTTAATTGATCATATAACTTTGGAAACCAAAAACCATCACAAATAGAAAACTTTACTTATGATCGTTAAAAAGGTTTTTTAGACTACAACAACAAAAACGCCGCAAAACCAACTATAGTTATTCATTATTCAACATAATATCGGAGCTTTAGGTTTGATCTCGAACCAGGTTGGTCACCATGAACTGCCGCCTCTAGCTACCCCTGTCAAATCTCTGCAGAGAAAAAAAGGAAAAAGTTCATCTTAAACCCTAGTTAGTCAATGTTCGAACCATAACTCTCAAACCGTAAGGACTTAACTAACGTCGTCAGTGCCATTGACTTCGTAATCAAATTCCAAACAAAAGCATACTGAAATCACCACCTTAGCCATGTAACACACCGTCAGGCGCCGCAACAAGCCGTTGGGTTCAAAAACAATGAATGACTCATTGTTTTGCTTACATCTCTTAATCCATTAAGAGTTAGCTGATGTCATCATCAGCGATCTTGATTTGCAATTTAATTACAAACAAAAATCTACCAAAATCGCTGCCTCCACCGTCGGACGTTTCGTCAAGCTTCGTTATAAGACACGAAAGGCGCAGGCGCAAGCGCATACAATTTATTTACTTTTTTTTCTGAATCTATGCTTATCTACTGTGATTGGATGCTATTGAAGCCTTCATCATCAACCTATCTTTATCTTTATGTTTAATAATTGTAGTTTATTTTTTATAAATTTTAGTTCGAGCTTCCGTGATTTCATCACTCGAAATGCGAGAGAACTAGGAAGGCCTAGCCCGATTTCATAAATGGGCTACTATCTGTTTTGGTTTTGATAGAGTTTTCAATACATTTGGATTATAAATATGTCATTAATAAACGCAATATTTATGGGTTTACTCATTATTTTAACAGTTATTAGTTGAACCACAGTTAAATGTTTATGTTCTTGTGATTTTTTTTCCCTCATTGCGTTCCGTTTAGCGTAACACATATAAGTGTGATAGATTTATTTGGCTGTTTATCAAACTTCTTTCTTTATATGAAAGTTTGTATTTTGCGTTATAATTTTCGTAACGTTGTAGTACTTTGTATAAAGAAAAAACAGACAAATAAAAATTTATTATTAATTGTTTGAAAATTTATCATATTTGTCATTTTTGTTAATATATATACATTCTTTTTTAATTGTATGTATTGAACTTTCAAATTTCGATTATTATATGTATTTTGTGACAATTTAACTCTTATCTTTTTTTTAAATTTCGAAGTGTAAAATGATAATTTTACATGGTTGAATAGTCAATAAATAAACATAATAATAAAAATTTTAAAATTCAACACATACAATAAAAGAAAAAAAAATTGTACACATAATAACAAAAAATGACAAATACAATACATTTTCAAGTAATTAATCAAAAAATTTATGATCACATATGCTTAACAAAATTTATACGGAGTAGTCATTTATAATATATACTTCTGACAAATCCAATAATTGTATAAACCATGCATTAAGCAACCACAAACGCAATTTAATAAAGTTTAACACACAACCATATACGGAGTAGTTTGGAAATGTGTACGATAAGTTTTGGCAGAGCAACAGAATTCACCAAACTAGCTGTTGCCTATTTTACTTGTTTTCCCTATGGCTTTCTATTTGCATTCATATATTTATATACCCAAATTAAAACTTTATAATTTAAAGGGTTATGGTAGACAAAAGTTATTAAAATTTACTAGAAATTTATCTTAAGGAAATATAGTTTCATTTCGTTCAACCAAGTCACCCATGTATACGGGTTTGTTAATTTGGTCATTATAGGTGTAAAATGGCGACACTAAGGTTATTTAGTAGAAGGGTTACCGGCTATTAGCCCGTCACCCATGCCACGGTGGCCTGACAAAACTTCCACTTTACAGAAAAGTTACTAAAGTTTTCAAACAATTTGTCCTAAGGTAATATAGTTTCATTTTGTTCATACAGGTTACCCATATTTACGGGTTTGTTAAATGTGTTACTGAACCTAAGGTAATATAGTTTCATTTCTGACCATTTTTATACGTTTTCATTCGTTTTTATTCGTTTTCGTATGTTTTTATCCGTTTTTTTCATTTTCAACCGTTGTTATATGTTTTCGTCTGTTTTATACGTTTTCATCCGTTTTTCTTACGTTTTCATCCGTTTTTATTCGTTTTCAACAGTTTTTATACGTTTTTGTCCGTTTTTCTTATGTTTTCATCCGTTGTTATACGTTTTTGTCCATTTTATATGTTTTTTGTTCATTTTTATACATATAAAAACGAACAAAAACATTTAAAGTCGGAGGAAAACACATAAAAACAGATAAAAATGTATGAAAATGTAAGAAAAACGGATGAAAACATATAAAAACGGATGAAAACGTATAAAAACGGTTGAAAATGGATAAAACAAATAAAACAGATAAAAACGAATGAAAACGTATAAAAGCGGACGAAAACATATAAAAATGGATAAAAACGTATGAAAACGGATAAGAACGTATAAAAACAGTTGAAAACGGATAAAAACGTATAAAAACAGAAGAAAACGTACAAAAACGGATTTAAAACGGTCAAACTAACATAAATAGTGGTCTAGGGACTAAATCCGTGAAACTCGACAAACGACAAGGACCGTTTTGTACTTAAAAGATAAGTCACATAGGATTTTTACCTGTTATATCCGGTTACCAAAAACATAGTAACATTTATAACTGATAGTAACATTTATAATCGGTTGAAAAAGTTGAGTAACCTGGATGAACAAAATGAAACTATATTTCCTTAGGGCAAATTTCTAGTAAACTTTAGTAACTTTTGTGTACCATAACCTTAATTTAAACTGCCAATGGTAATGAATAAAAGTGAAAAACGGAGAGTTGAATAAAAGTGAAAAACAATGGTCTGCTTCGAGGAGCATAGCTTGAATAGGAGCATCTTTTGGCGAAACGAGTCGGAGCTAGAATGACACTATAACTGAAGCTGGAGCTTATATTATAAGCTGCAAGTCTAAGTTTATTCTTTTATAAAGTTGTTTCACAATTTAGATGGAGCTGAAACGTATTACTGTAAAATCAATTAAAAATACATTAAATTAAATTCAATTTATTTCAATCTTTTACGTGTTGGAGCTTTAGTCGAACTAAGTTGGAGACTAAGTCAGAAATCACTACTTTGGTATTGAATCGGTTCCTGTGAGTGAGGTATTGCAATGTCTTGCTCGTTACCTCTTGGCACAGTAAAAGTGATTCCTATGTTGTTGTGCTTGCACAAGTTGGAGTTTGAAAGGATTACGTGCAAACAATACAACGACTTTTACAACTTGCTTTCACAGAAATGTCGAAGGATCACACCGGTGCGACTAAACAGAACAAGCAAGCAGGAAGAAGAAACGAGTTACGAAATGGATTCAAAAGAGGAGATGAAAATATTACTATTTTTTCATAGAGGGGTAAAACGGTAATGATCCAAAGCGTATATAATTATCCGGGATAAATATATTATACTATATACTAAATATCATTGGGTTGCGGGGTCCACGGTAGGGTTATTAAGGCATAGTTAACACCATAATTCGGCTTCCTATTGGTTTTTCGGGACACATGGTACAATACTATTGATTGGAGGAGTTAATAACTTGGATTAGCTACAGTGCCGATGAATAGTACCCCATTTTTGGCACTGTTTTTCACTGTTGTGCACTGTACATCACTATAAATATCAATAAAAAAATAGATTACACCCTCCTTTACAATCCAGATTCATCCAAAAAAAGAAAAGTAAAAAGAAATCACATCCAAAACTTACAAGATCTCATACATCAGTCTATCATACATCCATTAAATATCAAACGAACAAAAGAAAGAAGATGTGACGAACAGATCTTGGAACCAATAACAACCATTAAAACACAAACCATATACGAACTGAAAGTTAACCACAGCCTATACAAAATTATTTGAAAATAAATATATTTTTCCGGCAGCGGGCCAGTGCAGAATCCGGTGAAAGCGTCGACGGCAGCAGCAAATTCCGGCCAGTGCAAATCTGAAAAAAAATATAAATATACAAAAAGAAATTAGAAATTTATTCCGGCAACCACAATTCACAAAGAGATGTTTACTCGTCCGATTCAACGCGAGTTGACTCGTTGAGTCGCCGAGTCGTGACTGAGTCACACCGAGTCGAGTTTAAATATGTTAGATCACACTTTTTTTCAATCTTTTACAAAGGTTTTATAAAAAGTTTTATAAGAAAATTGTATTAAATGAAAAGTTACAAATTAGGGTTTGAAAAATAAAAATATAGACGGGAAGGGGGCGTGTGAGGGGTGTTACCGAGAGAGAGACAGAGCAAGGTGGCGGTGGCGAGACTGGTGGCGAGGCAACGGCGGTGGAGGTGCTTGGTGCCGCGCCGAGAGCTAATAAGCTCCATAAAGGTGAAAAATAAGCCGATCTACGATTTGGGGTGAAAAAGTGTCTTGCCGGAAAATTTTCCGGCAACGGTGGATGGTCGGAGGTGACGGCCGGCGAAGATTTAGTGAGAGAGAGGGGATAGAATGTTTGTGTGTGTTTATTAGTGAGAGAATGTTTACGAGTAGTATGGCAAAGACAATAATTGTTTCTCATTTTACGAGTAGAATGTTTGTGTGTGTTTATTAGTGAGAGAATGTTTACGAGTAGTATGGCAAAGACAATAATTGTTTCTCATAAATAGCCAAAAAATATTTATATGCAGGAGTATTGGTTATAAATTTCTATTGTGACCACCGATTTATGTGCATACCATTGCCAAAAAAAAAAAGAAAAAAAAAAAAACTCGCAAGCTCACATGGTATACAAAACATGTGATTACCAAAGATAAAAATGCTAATTCAAGTAATTATTAGTTTATTGCCAAGAATCCAAGACAAAAATAATTTTATGTTATTCACTACGGGACCATTTGATGTACCAAACGGACTCGAAAAATTATGAAACTTGCAACATTGTTTTCGAAATGATTTTTCTAATAGAAACGAGTATAAATATGCAAAACTTTTACGAAATCACCTTCAACCCAAATGAAAATACATTGAACAAAATACTGAAAGCCCAAATGACATTTAAACAGTTACACATACACAAACCATGACAAAATTATTCAAAACATATATAACAATTCAGTATTTAAAAATAATAATAAAAAAAAAAAAACCATCTACAATAATGAACAAAAAAAAATCACACCTTTAAAACATGTACTACGTACATTGTAAAACCGAAAACAAGTGATGTACCACCGAAACTTACGTGAAAAGAAAATCCTTTTCATTTTTTACGTAAAAAAAATGAAACAACAAAACACATGTCATATCATGTACTCGACAAAACCAAGAAAAAAACAAAATTTACAAATATATATGTACCCGCGCACTCCCACGACAACGCGCGGGCAACCATGCTCGTTAAGTACTAAAAGGCAAAACCTAACCCTTAGGGGTCTTAGGTCAAATCTCTAGGGAGGGATTAAGTTTGACAGTTTGTCAAACTTATGTACTTAGGAACTACTTTTCCAGGCTTGGCGGATCTGGCGGCACAGTAAAATGGGTTCCGCCAGTGTAAATTCTGGGCAACCCGGTTTTGGCCCAACGGACCAGACAGTACCCAAAACAGGTTTCGCCTGTGTTTCGCGAGGGTTCCGCCAGTCACCTGCAGAAATTTTTTGTCATTTTTCTAAATTTCAAAATTTGTAAAATGTCAAATCATCATCTTTAGTGAGAAACATCTTCCCTTACTTCCAACAAACATATTAGGATCACTCTCACTCACTAGAACAATTAGGAAGTCATTTTCCGCCAAAAATTCAAATTCAAACATAACTAACCCAAGGAACCCTTTCAAAGGATCCTTCAAAACCTTTAGAACATTTTCAACCAAATCACTTCCCATGATCACTTAGCATTGAGTGCATAAGTTAGTCTTTCACTCCACCCAATTCCATTGGATTGACATCCAATGATTTGACATGTTCTTGGAAATTTTCTAAATCATTAGAAACCTCAACATTTGTATGGTAAAACATCAAATCCAAACACCCCTTCCAACATCTCTTCCACTCTATAAATTTGACAATTTTGCAACACTTTAAATCACACCATCACCATCAATCCCTTATCTTAAAGCTTCAAAACCTCACTTTTGAAATGACTAAATCTAACACCTCATCCGAATCATCAAAATCCCTTGCAAAAACCACTAGGATTAGTGTAAAACCGTGTTGCTTCAACAAAACCATCAAATCAAGCTCATCATCATCAAGTGATGCATCACTTGACATTTCTTCACCTATCCAAGATTTTCTTAACCTTACTACCTCAACACCATCCTCAACACCTTGCAATACCAATGTGATCACTATTCAAGATTTGCTTAATCTTGCTACTCCAACACCCTCTCCAACACATTGCAGCACCAACATAGCCACTATTCCGTCACCAACTAGACCTTCAAGTGATTCAACATCACCTTCTCAACAAACTCAACCATCAAAAACTCAATCACCTCAATCACCAACACTTACACCAATAGAACTTTTCCATACACCACCAACATCACCACTACCCTACTTGGAAACTTTTGAAGACCTATCACCTAAATCATCAAGCCTTCCGTCATTGTCACTCTTTGACACCATTGCTCAAATGGAAACCCAACAACAACCAAGTTTTCAACCAAATGAGTCATTAGATGATGCACCTCATCAACCATCATTGGTTGAACATTTAGCTTACCGTTATGCTAGACCATCAATTTTTCTACAAGATCAAGGTCATACACACCTACAATCTTTTGTGTTTCACCCAATTTACAAAGACCTTCATGGTAATCCTTCCGGAGAACCAAGCTTCCACCACTTTGTTCAACAACAAGAACAACCACAACCACAACAAGAACCACCACCACAACAACAACCACCACCACTAGAGCATTCCCAACACTTTGAATCTCTATTTCCTTCGTATAAGAAAATAGAGGCATCCATATGGGAAAAATCTCCAAACCTTAATGATGAGATTGACACTCATTTAAACCACCTTCATGCCTTCAAACGTATGATTGACTCTCAAATCAACCATATTATGGTTTTACAAACAAAGCTACACTCATCTAGTGAAGGAACCAAAAACACCTCTCAACCATCCACATTTGTTCCTTCAAGTTCAAACCATCCACCACCAACAAATCAAACCTCTTTTCCACCAAACTTTCCCCGCCATAATTGCGGACATTGCGAAAGAACCGCTCACATTAGTGAAGGGTGTCGAACGGATATTCGCATGCTAACCGAAGAAATGAGGTTTATCCTAAACCACATTTTGGACCGTCTAGAGTCTTTGTCTCACCCACCTCAACTCTAGAGTCTCCAACAACAATAGGGACCCATCCATAATAGCACCAAAAACACAAACCAACAAACACCCATTTTCATCCCTCAAAATGAAATCCTCTATACCCTCCAACACCTATTTTCATCTCTAAACAACCTTAGCCTTGTTTTTGAAAAATGTTTCTCAATAAGGAAAATGATTGTTTTCTTTTATAGATGTAGGATTTTATATTCTTAGTTTCTTTTTATTTGATTTTTTATTTTTAGAAGTAGGATGTTATCTTTCTAATTTCTTGTCTTTGACTTTCTTAAAGTCAAATTTTACATGAAATGAATTTCATTCTACTATAAGGTATGCATTGTTTGTTGACCATTTAGGTATTGTGAGTAAAACCGTGCCTTGCTATGGTAGCATACATATATCTTGTGTTTTTGAAACTAATTTTTTATGTAGGATCATTATCCATGTTTCCCTTCCTTAATACTCCATTTAGGGGAGTAATATTCAAGGGGGGGGGGGGTATGAGAATTGCATTATTTCGCTTCACAACTTTTCTCCTCATGACTTGCTCTATGCTCGTCCATTGCGACAACTAATATTTTTTTTGTAGGTTCAAAATCCATGTCTCCTATCTTGGCACTCCTTTTAGGGGGAGTATCAACCAAGGGGGAGCACGTGCATAGTTCCGCTTCACTACTCTTCTTTTTGTTTCGACAAAAAGGAGGAGAATTTATATTAAACTTGTTCTCATCTTTTCTCTTGCATATCACATCATCTTAGCAAAAACAAGTCTTAATACAAACTTTATAAGACTTAACACTAAAACTAGTAGTTTACTTATAAATAAAGTTTATGTTTTGTCATCAACAAAAAGGGGGAGATTGTTAATACAAATATCGCCTAAAAACGTTATTTATATTTTACGATCTTTGCTAAGTTTTGTTAATGACAAAGTATGAACTTTTGTTTATAGTAAAAACATCACTTTAGTTTTAAGTCTTGTATAACTAGATTTTACATTTCTCTTTTAACATAACATTGTTTTTATTTCTTAAATAAGTAAGTGCCACATCACATCAACATGCATTTATGGTAAGTTTGTGTGTTTGACTTACCATAAGCTCTTACACATTTTTGGAAGCATTCCACTTTTGATTCAATGTGTTTGACTAAAATTTAGTTGATGTGACTTTGGTTGGTTTGGAAAGATTTATTGCAAAACCTACTGTGTGCCTGGCGGAACCCTGGAGGTACACGGCCGGAACCCATCTGAGGGTTCCGCCGTATCCGCCAGACCTACTGAAGGATTTGCTATAAATACCAAGCCACTTGCTAGTTTTTACCCATCACTTTAGGACATATATTTCACGTATTCTCTCATCTAACTCAGTAACATTTGACTTGTGTGATTCTCTTATGTAGCAAAGGAGTTCGCAAGTTCTTCCAAGAAGTTACAAGTTTCAACTCAAAAGTTGCAAGACTTGTTAGCTTTGTTATGTATGAACTTTGATAGTTTATACTTCATTTGTATCTTGTGTAGAAGTGATCGGTTAGTATTTTAGGCCTCAAAATACATAGTGTGTCGGGAGTTGTTGTACCCTTGTAAAAGAACTATCGGGAGTGATTATACACTTGTAAAAGAACTCGACATCTAGCTTAGTGTCGGAAATAGTGGATAGGCGACGTTAGGTTGGTTCTACCTTGAACTAGGACCCGGTATTTAGCTTTGTACCGGATAAAGTGTAAGCGATGATTGTAAAGGTTTCTCCACCCGTGAAAGGAGCTTGTTGACTGGTGCTTGAAACTCTCGAGTTGGAAATTCGGGGCAAGGAAAAAGAGTCCTTGTAGCCGAACCACGATAAACAATCGTGTTGTTGTTTGATCGTTTCTTTCTTTATCTTTGCATATTACATATTGTCTTTATTTAGAATCGTTAATTACACATAAAGCTTTTCAAAGATTAACAAGTATTTTGAGTTTATATCTTTGATCAAACATAAAGCTTTTCAACGATTAAAACAAGTAATTTGAGTCTATATCTTTAAACAAACGTAAAGTTTTAATAGATAATTAAGAATAAAAAGCGGTAAACTATTCAACCCCCCTTCTAGTTTTCCACATAAATGATTTAAGGCAATATTTGATCATATAAACACGATTTTAGGCTTAAATGACCCCTTAAAAAGGTATCAAATAAATCCTTATCAAATATCCCTACACTTGGGATTTGCTTGTTCTCAAGCAAATGAGCTTTTATCCTAATCAATTTACAAGTTATGAGTCATTTAACATTAACATAAAAGTAATTACAACATATAATTGTTCCACCTTAGTCAAAACAAGCACGAAAATTATATACTAGCACCTCACAATAAGTGTTTGGATTCTCACATCTCTCGGGTGTTATAAGGTTATGTATGATGTATGGAAACGGGAAAAAATAACACTCTCTACCTATCATAACATATAGATTACTGTAGGCTCGGAAAATGATCAAACATCCACCACTTTGGCATAAGCACCTAGGATAAACTATCAAAGAGGTTTTTAAAAGGGTTGTAACTTTAGGTGTAAGGGTATGAAAAACACGGTTTGTTGGATAAAGGGAATTTTACTGGTGGCAAGTCAATTATCTTGGTCAATTATATGTACAAAGAGGCGTTGCTAAGCCAAGACTCTACTCAACTTATACTACTAACTCTTTTTGGTATTTTCAAGACACTATTTTGACTTTAACATAAATAAAAGAAACGGATAGTAGCCCGTATGTTTTTTTTCACTTTTCTTTTTCTAATTTTTTTACCTCATTTTTTTCATTTTTTTTCATACATTCTTAATCTAACATCCAAAATAATACATTAAAGGAAGCTCATTTCCTCCCTACACTTGAACTTTTACATAATTAAATTAAAGACACGAATCAAGAAAATCAAAACACTTGGGGTACTTTAAACGTTAACGTATATAAGAGGTAATGATTCCCCTTTCACTTCCTAATGACTAGTACATTTACCCATAAGTCCCAATCATCCCAAAACTATATGTACAAAATATGACTCGACTTAGCAACCATGTAATCAACTAGACAATTAACAAATATTTTAAACATGTAACAATAATGCACTAAAGATGAGTGCATACAAGGTAGGCTAAGAAGATTTGGGTGTACATTTGGGGTGAATTGTAAACAATGTTTTTTATTAATATTTCGAAATCCACCAAAATATCACAAGAACTGGGAAAAAGATAGGCTCTGAGGGGTATACTAGGGGTATCGTGTACTAAAAATGATTACATCGCAAAGGTGTGGGAGAATTACTTGACCAATAAAGTTAATGTAATTATAATACAAGTTTAAAACTTGGGTTATCCTGATACTTCTTATCATATAATAAATCCTAACTACACGAATGTAGTCTCACTGGCGGTCTCGGGATGAATCACACACGCAAGTTCTAGAATATATACTACCGTACACTCATAAGCGTCAAAGATGAATGATTTTTCCTAATAATCTAAAGGCGAACCTCACATTTTTGGGGTGAAAATTTTTTAGTGGTACGATTTTTGTGCTAGCTATATAACTCCTATTCATGAGACGCTTATTAAAACTAAAATTTCACTCCTATATGCTGTAAAAAATTTAAATTTGGTGCTAAAATTGCCAAAACAAGTATCTTTTTTTTGGAAAAATCTATTTTCTAAAGTATATTTTCCTACAGAAACTCATAAAATATATCCACAAGTATTGACACACAAACAAGATATAATATATGCTAATCATGAATTGTGAATTTTTCATGTTGGAATTTCGTTTTTTTAACAAAATATAAACTTCCCTACACTTATCTTTTTGTAAAATACCTTTATATGTGATTAAGACGAGGTTAAAAACAAAATAAAGCATTTTCACAAATTATTCGAAACAAGAAAATTAAACAATTATGAGTAAGCATATATGACATAAACAAAAAAATAAAATAAAAACATAAAACAATTAAAAACATGGGTTGCCTCCCAAGAAGTGCTTGTTTGTGTTCGAGTCACAAGCCTGACTTTAACCTTATTTAACAGATATAAGGGGGTTTTCATTACACGTAGGATTAAGTGCGGGTGATAGTAGCGTACACACCCTTAAGGTGGAAGTATGCCACGTGAGGTAAAGGGGGTGTGTGAATAGCTTCCTTCATCCTAAAACTACCTGAGCTATATAGGTTGATGGGCGGGTCAGTTTCTCTTTTGTCTCCTAGATGTATATCTAAAGATGGAAAATTAAGTAAAGATTGAGGCTCCTGTTCATTAACACTAGGAAATTCCCTAGAAAATTCCCTAGAACTAAGAGTAAAGTTGTGACTACAAGTATCCAAACCTATATCAAAAATGGTATTTG
Source organism: Artemisia argyi (assembly GCA_030686995.1). Taxonomy (NCBI): domain Eukaryota; kingdom Viridiplantae; phylum Streptophyta; class Magnoliopsida; order Asterales; family Asteraceae; genus Artemisia; species Artemisia argyi. The sequence goes on from CM060709.1 coordinate 94,179,473, forward strand.
GCGGAACCATCTCAAATCCGTGTACCTTTTTGGTACCGAGCCCCCCACCCAACAAGGAAGGCATATCCTCAAACCTATATCCTCTAGTTGTGTTTGGTTCAAAGGTTCTACCTCTACCGGGATTCCTAAAGTCCTACTTCTTCCAGGTAAGTCACGGGCGGTGTGTATGCCTTAAACGATGGTAGGACTTTTGGGGTATTTAGTGGGCTTGTGTTATTTACCTCATCCTTAAATGATGTTCGGGTAGAAAGTGAGCGCTATGGAACATAATTTTCTCGATCAACTGCCGATGTCTTTAATGGGTTCATTGATGACGCACGTCTTTTTGAACCTGTTTTGGGAGGCTGTAACTTTACATGGATGAATAAAGCGGGTACGAAAATGAGCAAGTTGGATATTTTTTTTAAATACTAACATGTCATGGATGTATTCACGAATGTAAAAGTGACGGCTTTACCTCGGGGTTCGTCAGATCATACTCCAATCATGCTTCATTGGGACAAGGTTGACAATGGTCCAATTCCATTAAAAATTTTTCATTCGTGGTTACAACAGGACGGGTTCGACGACTGCATCAAGATGGCGTATAATGAATATTCTCTTATTATTCCTCATATGCCATTTTATGAGAAATTGAAGGTTATCAAACAACATATTAAATGTTGGACTCAGCAGGTCAAGAATTTTGAGATAGATAGAAAACAAGATATTATTATGAAAATAAGTGATATTGAAACAAAGATCGAATCTAATATAGCTTCGGATGTCGCAAAAGAGGATCAAATGAAACTTCTCAAAGAACATGACGATCTTCAACAATTAGAAGATATGGATGTGGTGCAAAAAGCTAAAGTGACATGGGATGTAGAAGGAGATGAAAACGCAAAAAAATTTCACGGAATTTTGAAGCAAAAGAGATACCAACAAATGGTCCAAGGTGTTATGATCGATGGTATATGGGTGACAGACCCTCATAAAGTGAAAATGGCATTTCATAAATTTTATAAAGACAAGTTTGATGTGTTAGATTCGTTGATGGAATTACCCCCGTGGTGCCTTTTGCTACATTGAGTCAAGAGGATAACATTGAGTTGGAAAGATCGGTTACTCAAGAAGAAATTTGATTGGTCCTAAATGTCTCAAACGTCTCAAACCAACTAACCAAGGAGTACAGTGTATTCCTGGGTCGTTATGTCCCAGCGAGGTAAGCAATAGTATTTTAAAAACGTTTTAAGTGATCGGGTGATTTAACAGGAGGATCAGGAATTTGATTTGAATCATTAAACTATGAGATTATGATTGAGAATATCATAGAAACACTATTGGAACAATTACTGATGATCAGATATCTAAAAACGTAAGTGGAACCTAAAAACGCGCGTTTGAATTTAAAATAAACGCGAACGCGCAAAATAAAAAGTGAAACGTGAGCAAATAAATTCCTACGAATATAAAAATAATATTTTTACAATCCTAATGTAATAAGAAAATTTAAAAATATAATTTTTAGAAAATTAAAATTATTTTTACCACTATTTAATTAATTACTAATTATTAATTACTTTTTAATTAACTAAATTACACTAATTATTAATTAATTATGAAAATTAACTAAAAAAATGAAAATTAAATTTAGAAAAATCTAAAATATTATAAAACTAATTTTATAACAGAAAACCTATTTTTCTGCTTTTTAATTAATTATTAATAATTAAAATCTATTTATTTAATTAATTTAAACTAACTTAAATTATAAAAAATACTAAATGACCAAGGAAAAATCTGAAAAATTCCTAAAATTATTTTAAATTATAATAAACCTAAGAAAAATTTAAAAGTGAGAAATGCTTATGAATAAGCAGAAAATAAGCCAAAAGGGCTTAAATAGAAGCTATCACTTTAATAAAATTTGGATTTTTCTTGATTGTCTTTTACACAACTGATTTAATGCTTATAATAACAAACTTTTGTAAAGACAACTTCTTTGCATCTCAGTAATAAGCTCAGTGCATACAAATAAGCTTAACAGTAAGCTTATAAGCTTGAATATGAGATTTGTGAAGGTAAAAAGCTATGTTTAATCAGCAAAATGATCAAAATAAGCTAAGTCAGATGATACAACCTAGAAATGAGATAATCTAATCAAATAAGCCCAATGGATAAGCTGAAAACACCAAATAAGCACTTGAACCAACTCAAAGTCCAAACAAGCCTGAATCAATGATTTTTGGACCTCTGTGGGGTCCACAGAGGTGAAAGGAGGTCCAAATGGGAACTTGACCTGTCAAGGTTACTAGGCCAACTTCAAAATAAGCCAATAAGCTAGGCTTATGGCTTATTATTGAAGCTTGTGTGACCCTTGGAACTTAGGTTCAAAACCTGAGTGGTCAGCTTTTGCAAGTTGGACAGGTCACAAATAGGGTCAAAATAAGCCAAGGGAAAATAAGCCAGGACCCAAGATAAGCTAACCCCTCAAAAGTTGAGCTGCTCAGCTACATACAAAGCCAAAGATCTAAAGGTGGGGTCCACTAGGTAGCAAGTTAAAGGCCTGAGAAAAATGGCCAATGGCCTGAAGCAGGGGAGGCAACACTCCCTGCAGCCTCAAATAAGCTTGTGCATAAGCTACATAGAAATTCACAAAAATAAGATGTATACAGATTATTGTAGTCTAGGTGGGGTACTTTGACTTGTGAAAGTTTCAAATCTTAGATCTTAACACAAAATTCACATTAATTCTTGGAGTTTTGGGTGATTCTGCCTACATGTACCAATTTTGACTCTCTTTTAACCACCACAGTTGACTTTTATGAATTTTAAACTTTATTTAGGGACAGATTATGCTAAATTAAGATTGTATGAGAAGATTTTGAACTATTTCTAACACTAATGAGCTAATCTATATGATCCATGATCCTAAATCCTTAACAGTGAACACTAAATGAGCTAATTAAATGAGATTTGACTTTTTTGCTTAACAACCTACTGATTTCAAGTCTAAAATGCAACTAAAACACTACAAGTGACATGTATCAACACTCATTACACCCTGAAACTTTCTGGAACACAATGAGATCTACTAACCCAAACACCCCTCTAAACATGTGATTTTGAGATTTATGAAGCAAATTAATGATTAAGACCACGAATCTGATTTCTAAGATTTCAATAGACTAAAGTAAGCTTAAATGAACATAAAAACCACAATAATAACAACAGAACATCAACAATCCTTGATTAGCTAAAATTGTAGTTTAAAATGTGAAAATAAGCACAAATGAAATTACTTAACAAGCACACAATTTAAAGCACTAGTATTCCTGAAATACACTAACTAAACAAAAATAATACACAAATAAGCACTAACAAGATCTTTTACAGTAAGATGCTAAAATGGAGTAAAATGCTTACAAAGGTATTCCAAGCATAAAACCATGAACCAAGGACCACAATTCACTTCCTAACATTCCCCAAGGAATTCTAACCTAGGGCCATCCCAAATAAACCCTGCTCCAAGCTTCTTTGTCATAAACTTGTAAATTTTTTTTGTGTTTTTCTATTTTCTGGATTTTTTTATATTTTTGAATTTAACTTCTAAACTGAGTTTTTTAAAGTTTCTAACAACTCAAATGAGCTTAATGAGGAGCCTATGTGAGTTTATAAGTCCAAGATATCAGCTTAGAACCAACAATCAAAGTGTTCAAGGATTTTGAAGTAAAGTGAAATGCAAAAGCTGAGATTTAACTGAAACTTGAATTTATTAATTTAGAAACTTCAAACTGATACAACTACAACTTGGATTATAACTAGTTAAGACAGAAAAAGATTAAACATACATTTTTCATAAATTAAAATAAGCTAAAATCTACCACCCTAGCTTTTCTGCTTCTTCTCCTTTTATAACCTCAAATTAGGGTTCCTGGGCATCATTTGGACTCTTCCCAGCACTAATAAACACCATTGGATGATGACAATTGATCCTGGCCGTTTAATTGGTTTTGGCGCCAAAAACTCTTTGGCGTTTTCTTTTGATATTTGATGCCAGAGGGTCAAATTTGGAGTGTTATGGTTGTTTGATTAGGCAGGGGGGGGGGGGGAAAGGTTGAGTGTTGCAGGGTGGTAGCAGGTTAGGGGTGATGATGGTGAGGCTTGGAGTGTAGCAGGGAAGTAGATGGTGAGGTGGAAGGGGAGGGTCAAAGGTGAGGGTTGACCGGGGTTAATGTTAAAATGGGGGTGGAGTGGGCTTTTGTGGAATGGTCCAAATTAATGGGTGGGATGGTAAATGGGGTAAGGGAATTGGGTGGATTGGGTATTTGTTGTTTGGGTTTATTTTAGATTTGTGGGGAGTATAATAAACTTGGATTCGTTTGGTTTGTATGGTGTTGAGCCCAAGGATCAATTTTGAAACTTTGCCGAAACTTTAAGGGCTGAAAATGCAACTTCCCAATATATCACAAGGACTATTCATGCCATTTTGTAATTCCCTAAGTCCTTATTTGATTTATTTTCCAATTTTTAAAATTCCAGGGGTTGATTTTGCCAATTTGCAAAGTACAGGGACCAAACATGTAATCTTTTCAAAATTTTCACCCAAGGATCGTTTTTGATAATTTTTTACTTTTAACAACCTTGGGTTGACTTTTCTTTCATTTTAAACCTTCAGGGACTAGTTTTGTCAATTTTTGAAACTTGAGGGACTGAAACTGCCAATTAAGCAAACTTTGTTCGTTTTTCATTTGTGTTTAAACATTTTGCATCTAAAACATATAAAACACAAGTCCTGGAATAATTTCTGTATTTTGATGCATTTCTGAGTGTTTTTGGATGTTTTGGCAGTTCAGATACGATAAAAATGATGAGTACTTACACACTCATCAAAATTCGAGTGGCTGTATGGGATTCTAGGAGTTAAAAAGCCCCAGGTTCATATAGTTTTTCATTCCTTTTTCTTAAGTCTTATTGGGAGCTTCTGAAAGAGGACGTGGGGAATGCCGTGAGATGTGTTTTTGATACATTTGTCATGCCTCGAAGTGCTAACTCATCTTTCATCATGTTAATCCCCAAGATCTCTAGTCCGATTCATATTAAAGATTTTCGTCCAATTTCGCTAATCGGTATGCAATACAAAATAATTGCTAAGATAGTAGCAAATAGACTTTCGAAAATTATAGATAAAGTGGTAAGTCAAGAGCAATCGGCTTTTATAGCGGGAAGACAAAATTCTTGACGGACCAATTGTGGTTAGCGAACTGATGTCGTGGTATAAAAAGAAAAATAAGAAACTGATGTTATTTAAAGTTGATTTCGAAAAAGCATTTGACACCGTAAGTTGGAAGTACCTTGATCATATGCTACTAAGTCTAGGGTTTGGAACCAAATGGTGAAGATGAATTCAGGTCTGTCTTCATTTAGCTAGATCTTCCGTTCTTGTAAATGGCAGTCCCTCTAGGGAATTTTTGATTAAACGTAGATTGCGTCAAGGTGATCCATTAAGTCATTTTTGATGAGCGTGTAAATACTCATCATTTTTAGTCAAATCTGAACTGCAAAACGTTTAAAAACATAAAAAACGCACCAAAATACGGAAAAATCCCAAAGATCGTGTTTTATATGTTTCAGATGCAAAACAAGAGAAAACAAACAAAAAATGAACAAAATTTGCATAATTGGCAGTTTCAGTCCCCCAACTTTCAAAATTTGACAACACTAGTCCCCAAGAATTTATTTTAAAGAAAAGTCAACCCAAACTCTTTAAAAGTCAAAAGACATCACAAATTGTCTTTGGGTAAAATGTTTTCAAAAAAACTACAAGTCAAACCCTTGGAATTTCACAATTGGCAAAATTGGTCCTTGTAGTTGCAGAATTGTCAACAATAACCCCCGGGAATTATGACTTGAAAGAAAAATCATCAAAGGACCTTGTGGAAGAATAAGATGGCAAGTTTGGTCGTTGGTTGAAGTTTGGAAGATTGGCAGAAACAACCCTTGGATTTTCAGCTTATTGTTAATTTGGTCCTTATGGTTTTACAATGCTTAAACAAACGGACCCTTTATATTATACAAACCCAAAATCCAAGTCCAAAACAAACAAAACATCCCAAGGCCCAACAAAATCCCACAAGCCCACCCTTTATGTTTAATATTAAAAACGTGTTGACCAGTCAACCCAACCATCCATCTCCTTCTCCAAATTAAACCCGTGAACCCCACTTCCCGCCATAGCCACCCATCACCATCTTCCCCATCACTCTCATCCCTTGTCTTCCACCCCATATCCCAATCCCACTATCTTCATGGTTCACTCACAAACCTATACCTACCACAACCACGCTGGCAATCCACCACTCCAAATGGGCGCCAAATCTAGATTAAGGGCTATGATCACTGGAACTCCAATCCAAAGGCTGGGATCTCCTCAAGAAAGCACAAGGATCATTTTGTGCTTGTTGATACTCACAGAAGAAGTCACAGGAGGCAATTTCCTACCTAACTACATTGTAGTATAAATAGGATACTCTTGTAAGCCTCAATGGCATCGAACCTTAGTTTATTTTTCTGTTTTCTCTCATTTTCAGTATTGTACTTCTCAATTTTCAGTTTAATTGAAGGTTAATCCAAGTTTAAATCAAATTCAAATTTTGTCTCAATTTCTTAGTTACTTAAATTTCATTTGATAGTTGTTGTTTTATATTGTTAAATGCTACTTAAGTGTTTTTGAAATGGTCTGAATCCAAAAGAGAGTAAGAAAAAAAAAGAAAACAGAAACTTGCTAAGTTAGAAATTCAAAAATATGAGATAAAAAAAATGGTGAAGAAGAAAAGAGAAAGAATGGTGGTGAAGTTGGTCTAGAGCTCAGGGGAGCATTTAGGTGATCCTTTTGATACCTGGTTCTCAGCTTTCCTCTAGCTTGGATCTCAAGTAGGTTTCATTCCATTTTAATAATCATTGGTGTTAAGTGGTAGTAGTTGTTAAAATTTATTATTTTCTGCTTAAGTGAGCTTATTTTAGATTGATATACAGTAGTAAGCTTAAATTGAATGTTAATTGGTAAAAAACCTTTGAAATGCTTTGGAAACAATTTTAGAAGGGGTGTTTGGTTTTGGCTGTTCTAGTAGGCTCAGGGTGCTCCATGTTGTTTTTCTTTATCATAACATGCTTCTTTAGGTTGACATAGCTCAGAGGAATCTTAAAAACCATAGGCCACAGTTTCAAAAGTCTAAATGACTCTCTAGTTCGTGTATCTATGCACTTTGTAGGATGTGAGATCCATGAAACCTCAATTAAGCTCTAAACTAGTGTATGTAGGTTAATTTAGCTTAGTTTAGGCTTAGTATAATATAATTAATCAACTAGGATCATTAGAAACTCACTAAAGTCAAACTAGTAGCATAATCACTAAAGTTAAAGTTTGCCTTTAGGCAGAAAATACAAAAATTCAACGAATTGTTTTGATTTTTCGGATTGGATTCAGGCCTTGAAATTTTCACAATTTATCCCCCCCCCCCAGCTAAACTTTAGAGTCCCACAACTCTTATAATTTTGTGATTTTTATAGTGGGCCCCACATCACTTCAAACAGACCTGTAGGGAATGACTTTCCCCTGCACCCAGTTTTTGCAAGATTTAGATTGCATTTAGATTCTTCATTTGTAGGTATTAGAGCTTGATAATTGTTGATTTGGGAAGCCCACTAGGTAGGTTATTCAGGAATGCTTGTAGTTTAGACAGAGTTGCTTATCTTCTGCTTCTTTTGAAGCCTTCTTTTAGCTTAAATTCTATGGTCTGCTGCTACTTTTTCTTGTTATTGTTTGTTGATCTGAGGTTGTTAAGTATTGTTTGGAGTTGTTATTGTTGATCTTATTGTGGTTTATAGGTGTTGTTGTTGTTGTTTGTTTGACTATTTGAGTTTATTTAAACCCAAGAATTGGTTGGCAGTCGAATAAAAGAAAACAAATAAAATTTTGAAATGTTCAAGTTGAATCTGTTTTGAAAGTGGAAATCATCCCACAGATTTGTTGGTGTTATTTGTTTTCAAAAGGAAAAGTTAGTAAGTGTTTGAGTTTGTATTGATCAAAGGAAATCAGATTCAAAAAAAAAAATAATTGAAAAAAGTTGCAAAAATTGGGTTTCGAACCCCTGACCTCAAGCTCACACACAACGCAAACACAACATCCCTTACCACTAGCTCTGGGGCACCAGTTCAGTTTATTCTTCCCTTTGTTACTCTTTTATATAGTTTTTGGCATGTTTTGCTTATTTACACAGTTTTGCTTATTCTGGCTTATTTATAAGCACTTTTGCTAGTAATTTATTTTTCTTAGTTACCTTTAGTATAATTGAATTTCCAGATAAGTTTCAGATTTTTTTAATTATTAGATTATTTATTAGAATTTAATTTAATTAAATTAGCATTTAATTCGTAATAAATATAGTTTTTATTGAAAAATTAATTTTTTTTTCTAAAATTTTCTTTTGTCTTTTAGTATGTTAGAAAATTAGTTGGAATCCCGTAGGAACTTTGTAGCTAAAAATTCGCGTTTTATTTTGCGCACTCGCGTAATTTTTAAATAACTTTTGCGTTTTTAATTTAGTTTACGTTTAGGGATTCCCGATACCTAATTATGCTTCCCGTCGTGTTTTAGGATTTCCATAGTTTGCTAATTACCTTTTATTTACCCTTAAGATAATTTATTTTCATCTTCGTTCGTTAATTTTCTAATTTCGTTAATTTAACGTATCGTAAAACCAAATAATCTTTCTAATCATACAAGATTTTAATTCCAATCTCATTCGAAGCTTTCCATTCACACCTCGTTGGGGTACGACCCGGGAAATCACTTCCCGGTCTCACAATTTGAATACTCCCTCCGTCCCATTATAAGTGTCCACTTTGACTTTCTTGAGTCTTTCTTGTTCAACTTTGACCATTAATATTTTTATTTGTCTTATATAATACTTAATGAAAATTATGCTAATAGAAAAGGCATTTAAAACCTAATCCATTCACATATTTTTTATCAAGTATTATAGAACATCAATAAAAATATTTATGGTCAAAGTTGAATAAAAAAGACCAAAAAAGTCAAAGTAGACATTTATAATGGGACGGAGGTAGTATCACTTTTACAAGTTTTGCGAGATAATCTTTTTCCTAAAAGGTTACTCATATTACTTCACGTCTATTTGTCTCACGATAAATTAGACCTCACGTTTGTTGATATTTTGATAAATTGTTTTTGCACACACCAAAACACAACGAATCAAATGGCGCCACTGCCGGGGAGGCTGTGTGTCGAAAGTCTCGATAAGGTTTAGACGATTAGTCTTATAGAACCTTCGCAAGAAGTTACGTTTTCATGAAACTTATAAAAAACCAAAAATATTTTTATTTTGTTTCTATATATGTAGTATATCTATATAAGTTTAGAAAAACACAAAAAGATTTTCCCGTTTCTTTGTTTAATAATAACAATATTAAAATCTTACCACCGCAAACCAAGGCAGAACACCTACCAACTGGGGGTGTGACCATAATAAGTTCCCAAACCAAAGATCAAAACTTGCCTTTGTATCACTTGCGTTTTAGAAAACTTTTAAACGAGAAACACACTCTAAGAGGAGTCGAAACGGTATGTGGCGATCCAACGAACTTCGCCCAGTGAGAGATCCATTCTTCTCTCCCGCTCCTTTGTGTGTTTTTCTTTAGAAGTCGACCTTGCGTTCTTGATTATTGGTTTAAGTTCCCTTGTCGTTAAAGTGGTATTGTTTTAATTGATATTTTTTGTGGTGCATGCGCACGCGTTCGTCTACGTCAACAAGTCCTTTTTAATCGCTTAACAATATTCCAAGAAGAAGGCGTAATCGACGACGTACCAATCCAATAGTCGAACCCGAGATTCGTACTATTCCCATAATGGCGGTTGAGCCCACTATGAATGAGCTTCTCCAAGCACCCATCAAGGGTTACGGAGATGCTATCATCATTCCAACCATCGTGGCTGACAATTTTGAGCTTAAGATGGGGTTGATAAACTTAGTCACCTCGCGTCAATTCTATGGTTTCGAGAGGGACGATCCTCAAGATCACATTCGATGGTTTAACAAAATCACGTCCACCATCAAATGCAAAAATGTCCCTGAGGAAGCTATCAAACTTCTTCTCTTCCCGTTTTCCATCGATGGGGCTGCCAAAAATTGGCTAGACAAACAACCCCCTCGATCGATTGAAACGTGGGAAGATTTGGTTAAGAAGTTCGTGAATGAATTCTTTCCTCCTTCTAAAACCACGACCCTCAAGAATGAGATCATGAGATTCACGCATAAATTCGATGAATCATTCGGTGAGGCATGGGACCGTTATAATGATATGCTTCGTAAATGTCCTCATCATGGTTTCTCCGAGTTAATGCAACTCGACACTTTCTATAATGGTGTGAGCCAAGTCGATCAAGACTCTCTCAATGCCTCCGCGGGAGGTAATTTCTTGAATCGAACCACCAAAGATGCTTTAATGATCATTGAGAATAAGTCTCAGGTCCGCATTCCACGAAGCAAATCGGTTGTTTCCCAAGTTAATGTTGGTCCTTCTACCTCATCACCCGTGGCTCAATCTAGCACCGATGCTAGACTTGACAAGCTCACGGAAGCCATTCACGCTTTGGTTCTCACCAAAACAAAGAAAGTTTCTTCTCAACCTGCCGAAGTCAAAAAGGTTGACGTTTATGTTACTTGTGGTGGTCCACACGCATACTACAATTGTACTGCCACCGATGGCAATCCATTTGAAGTTAATGCGATAGCCGGTAGTTCTAATCAAGGAGGTAACCAATACCGTCCTCAAATGGAACCAAATTACCGTGCTAACAATCAAAGTTGTCCACCCGGTTTTTCTCAACCCAATAATCCAAATCGATTCAATCAAAATCAACAACAAAGAAATTCGAATGTTCAAAACCAATTTCAGGCCCCTATGAATCAATTTCCAAATCAAGGGGGAAATTACAATCAAGGTTCTCAAAATCAAGGAAACTTGAATAGAAACCAAGGTTATGGTAATTTCAATCAAGGAAACAATTTTCATGGTAACCAAAACCATGGAAATTTTAAAAATCAAGGTTTCAATCAAACAACCGAGCTCAAAATTTTTCTCATCAAAACCAAGTCGTTGTTCAAACTCAATCATCAACCGATGAGTTATTAAAACAATTTATGAAAGCTCAAGAAGAAACAAACAGGTTGTTGATTGGTCAGATTTCTGAACTAAAGAAGTCTTTAAATGATCGACCTTCGGGATCGAGAACGCTACCAAGCAAACACGATCGCCAACCCGAAGGGCGATGTAAAGGCGATCACAACCCGTAGTGGTGTTTCTTATGATGGACCCGCGATTCCTACTACCTCATCTACTTCTCCTCCTAAGGTAGTGGAACGTGAACCTGAGGCTACAAAGGACAAAGTGCAAATTACTAGCCCACAAAGTACCGCACACGTCCAACCTCATGTTGTCCCAAAAACCAAATCCAAACCGGGAATTGTTTTCGAACCTCCGGAAAATCCCGTTCAACCCAAAGCTTCAATACCTTATCCTTCGCGTTTAAATGATCAAAGACTCCGTGAGCAAACTAATGATCAAATGAAAAAGTTTCTTGAGATATTTCAAAAGTTACACTTCGACATTAGTTTCGCGGATGCTCTTCTCTATATGCCTAAGTTTGCTTCCACTTTCAAGAGTCTTCTAAGTAACAAAAAGAAATTGTTTGAACTCACTAAAACTCGTTTGAATGAAAATTGTTCGGCGGTTCTTCTAAAGAAACTTCCCGAAAAATTAGGAGACCCCGAAAAATTTCTCATTCCTTGTGATTTCCAAAAGCTAGAAGAGTGCTTCGCCTTGGCCGATCTTGGCGCTAGCATAAATCTCATGCCTTTATCTATTTGGCAAAAGCTTTCACTTCCCGAGCTTACACCAACACGAATGACTCTAGAATTAGCTACCCGAATGGTTACGGTTCCGAAGGGTATTGCTGAAGATGTCTTTGTGAAGGTTGGCAAGTTCCATTTTCCTGCCGACTTCTTAGTCGTTGATTTTGATGCCGATCCTCGTGTTCCCCTTATTTTGGGAAGACCATTCTTAAAAACAGCTCGTGCATTAATCGACGTCTTCGAAGGAGAAATGACTCTAAGAGTTGGCGATGAAAAGTTGGTCATTAACATTGAAAACACTTCAAAAGATCTTCTCGAACTTGAACGAGAAGAAGTTAACCGACTTGATGTCATCAATTTTGCATACGATGACCATTTTGAAGAAGTGTTAAATATAGAAGGATCAATCAATTCTACCATTGATGTCTCTCCCCCCTCTCTCACTCCATTCTTGGGAGGTGACTTCATTTTGGAAGAAATTGAGGCTTGTTTGTCATGTGATTCTCGTGTTGATCATGATTCTATCAATCCTGAGGAAGACATACTTCTACTTGAGAAGTTGCTTAATGATGACCTATTATCTCTTCCTCTAAAAAAACTTCATAACATGGAAGTCAAAGATGTTGAAAAAACTGATGACTTTCCTGAGGTCGAACTCAAGGAATTTCCGCCTCATCTCAAGTACGCATTTTTGGAGGGTGACGATAAGTTTCCCGTCATAATTGCTAAAGACTTGAATTAGGAAAACAAAGCCGCTCTTCTCAAGGTTTTAAAGTCACACAAACGAGCCATTGCTTGACTTTCCGACATCAAGGGTATCAACCCGGAATTTTGTATGCACAAGATTTTGATAGAGGATGACTTTAAACCGGCGGTTCAACAACAAAGAAGGGTAAATCCTAAAATTCATGAGGTTATCAAGCAAGAGGTCATAAAACTTCTTGATGTCGGTTTGATTTACCCTATCTCGGATAGCCCTTGGGTGAGTCCCGTTCATTGTGTGCCCAAGAAGGGTGGTATAACAGTTGTTAAAAATGATGATAATGAGTTAATTCCTACTCGATTGGTAACGGGTTGGCACGTTTGCATTGATTATCAAAAATTGAACGACACCACCCGTAAAGACCACTTCCCTCTACCTTTCATGGATCAAATGCTCGAAAGATTGGCGGGAAACGAATACTATTGTTTCCTTGACGGTTTTTTGGGTTATTTCCAAATTCCCATCGATCCTCAAGATCAAGAAAAAACGACTTTCACGTGTCTATACGGAACATTTGCTTATCGACGCATGCCTTTCGGCTTGTGCAATGCTCCGGGCATGTTTCAAAGATGCATGATGGCCATTTTTCACGACATGATCGAGAAAACAATGGAAGTCTTCATGGACGATTTTTCGGTCGTTGGGAATTCATTCGAATCATGTCTCACCAATTTAGACAAAATACTTCAAAGATGTGAAGATACAAATCTAAGTCTAAATTGGGAGAAAGGTCATTTCATGGTCAAGGAAGGAATTGTCGTTGGCCATAAGATTTCTAAGAGCGGGATTGAGGTTGATAAAGCTAAAATCGATGTCATTGCTAAGCTTCCTCATCCCACTACTGTTAAAGGTGATCAGAGTTTCTTGGGTCATGCCGGCTTTTATCATAGATTCATTCAAGATTTCTCGAAGATAGCTAGATCTATGACCCGACTTCTTGAAAAAGAGATTCCGTTTGTCTTTTCTGATGAGTGCATCGAAGCTTTTCAAACTCTCAAGAAAAAGCTTACCGAGGCACCAATTCTAGTTGCCCCCGATTGGGACCTACCTTTCGAATTTATGTGCGATGCAAGTGACTTTGCCATAGGTGCGGTCTTGGGGCAACGAAAAACCAAACATTTTCAGCCGATTCATTATGCAAGTAAAACCTTGACCGAAGCTCAAGCTCATTACACCACAACGGAAAAAGAATTACTAGCCGTGGTGTATGCATTTGAGAAGTTTCGGCCATACTTGATCTTGACTAAATGCATAGTGTACACGGATCACTCGGCTCTCAAATATCTCTTTGCCAAGCAAGACGCAAAGCCTAGATTGCTCCGTTGGGTTCTCCTCCTACAAGAATTTGATATCATCATTCGTGATAAAAAAGGAGCCGAGAACCTCGCTGCTGACCATCTTTCCCAATTGGAAAATCCTAATCAAGGTGTTCTTGAGAAAAAGGAAATAAATGAAACATTTCCACTCGAGACACTTAATGTTGTCGTAGTGATTCTAGTACCCCATGGTTTGCCGACTTTGCAAACTACCATGCGGGGAATTTCGTTGTTAAAGGGATGTCGTCCCACCAAAAGAGCAAGTTTTTCAAAGATGTGAATCATTACTTTTGGGACGACCCCTATCTGTTTAAGATCTGTGCGGATCAGGTTATTCGTAGGTGTGTTCATGGCCAAGAAGCCATGAAAATCCTTAAGGCTTGTCATTATGGACCCACCGGGGGACATCATGTCCCAAACTACACTGCTCGAAAAGTTTTTAAATCTGGTTTTTATTGGCCCACCATTTACAAAGACGCCCATGACCTAGTCAAATCTTGTGACTCGTGTCAACGTCAAGGAAAGATAACACAACGGGATGAAATGCCACAAAATGTCATCCAAGTTTGTGAGATCTTTGATGTTTGGGGCATAGACTTTATGGGGCTGTTCCCGTCTTCACGAGGGAACAAGTACATACTCGTGGCCGTTGACTACTTGTCAAAATGGGTGAAAGCCAAAGCTCTCCCAACCAACGATGCCCGAGTAGTTGTAAAGTTTTTGAAATCTCTCTTCTCTAGGTTTGGAACTCCCCGCGCTATCATTAGTGATCGCGGTACTCACTTTTGCAACGAGCAATTTGCAAAATTCATGCTCAAGTATGGTGTCACTCACCGACTTGCTACCACTTATCACCTACAAACAAGTGGGCAGGTGGAAGTTTCAAAACGTGGGTTAAAAAGAATTCTTGAAAGGACCGTAGGCGAAAACCGTGCCTCTTGGTCGGACAAGTTATATGACGCTCTATGGGCTTTTCGCACGGCTTATAAAACACCCATCGGGTGTACTCCCTATAAGCTCGTGTATGGAAAAGCATGTCATCTACCGATTGAGCTCGAGCACAAAGCTTATTGGGCTTTAAAGAATGCCAACTTCGATCTTAAGTCCGCAGGTGATCACAGGAAAGTTCAACTCAATGAACTAATTGAACTTCGTGATCAAGCTTACGAAAACTCTTTAATCTATAAAGAGAAAACAAGGAAGATCCACGACTCCAAAATCAAGAACCGCGTTTTCAACGCTGGTGACCGAGTCCTTCTTTTTAACTCTAGATTAAAGATATTTTCGGGTAAGCTTAAAACCCGCTGGACTGGACCTTTCACCGTTGCCAAAGTTTTTCCTTATGGTACCGTCGAGTTATCTCAAAATGACGGTCCAAATTTCAAAGTAAATGGGCATCGGTTGAAGCATTATTTTGGAGGGGACATACCACCCATTGTCCCGGACCTTCAAACTTTCCCCATGGACCAATGAATTCGGGGTCGAGTCAAGCTCGCGACTCGGTAAATAAAAACAGTAGCAACAACATGGGTTTTCACCCATGTCTCTGATTTCTTTCTACTTTCTAACACCCTAGTGTGGGGGAGTGGCCACCCCCTGCTGCTATTTGCAATGTATATATATCTTCAAAAAAAAAAAAAAAAAAAAAAGTGTGTTTGTATAAATAAAGTGAAAAATGAAAAATGACGTGCCCACAGTTAGCTTCTAATATTATCTTCTTTCGTTCAAAGATTCGGCATAATAGCCGGGACTTTGAATATTGAGGACAATATTCAATTCTAAGTGTGGGGGTGGGGAAAATTCTAGCGAATTTTATCAAATTATACCGTCTAGTACCCCCGTTTTTGGCCAAAAATTTGAAATTTTTTTTTTCACTTTATTTCAAAATTTTTTGTGGTTATCAGTCCGCCGTGTCTAAACGACAAAAGGATTGGCTAATCCAGAAGCAAAAGGCTCTTGGTAAAGATAACTCAAACACGTTGATGGCTTGCAATTTGCCCAAAATTGTATGGTACCTCAACTCGCCATATCCTCAAAAGTAAATTAGTTGGCTAGCCCGCAAGATTATGGCTTGTGGTAAAGGCAGTGGAAAAACCATAATTGGTAATCAACTCACCAAGATGTTGACTGTTCCATCAAGAGTTGGCTAGTGCAGAAGCAAATGGCTTCTGGTGAAGACAAATCAAAACCGTTGAAAGCTGGTGGTTTGCTCAAAATCATATGGTTATCGGATTGACCATAATTCTTACTTGAACCGAAACATTCGGCTACTCCAGAAGTAATGGCTTTTGGTAAAGAGACTTCAAATCCATTAATTTTTCTCAAAAAGATTGCTAGGGACTAGCAATAGTTCAGTGTGGGGGATTGATGAGTGTGTAAATACTCATCATTTTTAGTCAAATCTGAACTGCAAAACGTTTAAAAACACTCAAAAATGCACCAAAATACGGAAAAATCCCAAAGATCGTGTTTTATATGTTTCAGATGCAAAACAAAAGAAAACAAACAAAAAGACATTTATTTTAAAGAAAAGTCAACCCAAACTCTTTAAAAGTCAAAAGACATCACAAATGATCTTTGGGTAAAATGTTTTCAAAAAAACTACAAGTCAAACCCTTGGAATTTCACAATTGGCAAAATTGGTCCCTGTACTTGCAGAATTGTCAACAATAACCCCCGAGAATTATGACTTGAAAGAAAAATCATCAAAGGACCTTGTGGAAGTATAAGATGGCAAGTTTGGTCCTTGGTTGAAGTTTGGAAGATTGGCAGAAACAACCCTTGGATTTTCAGCTTATTGTAAATTTGGTCCTTATGGTTTTACAATGCTTAAACAAACGGACCCTTTATATTATACAAACCCAAAATCCAAGTCCAAAACAAACATAACATCCCAAGGCCCAACAAAATCCCACAAGCCCACCCTTTACGTTTAATATTAAAAACGTGTTGACCAGTCAACCCAACCATCCATCTCCTTCTCCAAATTAAACCCGTGAACCCCACTTCCCGCCATAGCCACCCATCACCATCTTCCCCATCACTCTCATCCCTTGTCTTCCACCCCATATCCCAATCCCACTATCTTCATGGTTCACTCACAAACCTATACCTACCACAGCCATGCTGGCAATCCACCACTCCAAATGGGCGCCAAATCTAGATTAAGGGCTATGATCACTGGAACTCTAATCCAAAGGCTGGGATCTCCTCAAGAAAGCACAAGGATCATTTTGTGCTTGTTGATACTCACAGAAGAAGTCACAGGAGGCAATTTCCTACCTAACTACATTGTAGTATAAATAGGATACTCTTGTAAGCCTCAATGGCATCGAATCTTAGTTTATTTTTCTGTTTTCTCTCATTTTCAGTATTGTACTTCTCAATTTTCAGTTTAATTGAAGGTTAATCCAAGTTTAAATCAAATTCGAATTTTGTCTCAATTTCTTAGTTACTTAAATTTCATTTGATAGTTGTTGTTTTATATTGTTAAATGCTACTTAAGTGTTTTTGAAATGGTCTGAATCCAAAAGAGAGTAAGAAAAGAAAAAGAAAACAGAAATTTGCTAAGTTAGAAATTCAAAGATATGAGATAAAAAAAAATGGTGAAGAAGAAAAGAGAAAGTAGTAGCAGAATGGTGGTGAAGTTGGTCTAGAGCTTAGGGGAGCATTTAGGTTATCCTTTTGATACCTGGTTCTCAGCTTTCCTCTAGCTTGGATCTCAAGTAAGTTTCATTCCATTTTAATAATCATTGGTGTTAAGATGTAATAGTTGTTAAAATTTATTGTTTTCTGCTTAAGTGAGCTTAGTTTAGATTGATCTACAGTAGTAAGCTTAAATTGAATGTTAATTGGTAAAAAACCTTTGAAATGCTTTGGAAACAATTTTAGAAGGGGTGTTTGGTTCTGGCTGTTCTAGTATGCTCAGGGTGCTCCATGTTGTTTTTCTTTATCATAACATGCTTCTTTAGGTTGACATAGCTCAGAGGAATCTTAAAAACCATAGGCCACAGTTTCAAAAGTCAAAATGACTCTCTAGTTCATGTATCTGTGCACTGTGTAGGATGTGAGATCCATGAAACCTCAATTCAGCTCTAAACTAGTGTATGTAGGTTAATTTAGCTTAGTTTAGGCTTAGTATAATATAATTAATCAACTAAGATCATTAGAAACTCACTAAAGTCAAACTAGTAGCATAATCACTAAAGTCAAAGTTTGCCTTTAGGCAGAAAATACAAAAAATCAACGAATTGTTTTGATTTTTAGGATTGGATTCAGGCCTTGAAATTTTCACAAGTTATCCCCCCCCCCCCCCACAACTAAACTTTAGAGTCCCACAACTCTTATAATTTTGTGATTTTTATAGTGGGCCCCACATCACTTCAAACAGACTTGCAGGGAAAGACTTTCCCCTGCACCCAGTTTTTGCAAGATTTAGATTGCATTTAGATTCTTCATTTGTAGGTATTAGAGCTTGATAATTGTTGATTTGGGAAGCCCACTAGGTAGGTTATTCAGGAATGCTTGTAGTTTAGACTGAGTTGCTTATCTTCTGCTTCTTTGGAAGCCTTCTTTTAGCTTAAATTCTGTGGTCTGCTGCTACTTTTTCTTGTTATTGTTTGTTGATCTGAGGTTGTTAAGTATTGTTTGGAGTTGTTATTGTTGATCTTATTGTGGTTTATAGGTGCTGTTGTTGTTGTTTGTTTGACTATTTGAGTTTATTTAAACCCAAGAATTGGTTGGCAGTTGAATAAAAGAAAACAAATAAAATTTTGAAATGTTCAAGGTGAATCTGTTTTGAAAGTGGAAATAAGCCCACAGATTTGTTGGTGTTATTTGTTTTCAAAAGGAAAAGTTAGTAAGTGTTTGAGTTTGTATTGATCAAAGGAAAACAGATTCGAAAAAAAAAAAAAAATTGAAAACAGTTGCAAAAATTGGGTTTCGAACCCCTGACCTCAAGCTCACACACAACGCAAACACAACATCCCTTACCACTAGCTCTGGGGCACCAGTTCCGTTTATTCTTCCCTTTGTTACTCTTTTATATAGTTTTTGGCAAGTTTTGCTTATTTACACAGTTTTGCTTATTCTGGCTTATTTATAAGCACTTTTGCTAGTAATTTATTTTTCTTAGATTACCTTTAGTATAATTGAATTTCCGATAAGTTTCAGATTATTTTAATTATTAGATTATTTATTAGAATTTAATTTATTTAAATTAGCATTTAATTCGTAATAAATAGAGTTTTTATTGAAAAATTAATTTTCTTTTTTCTAAAATTTTCTTTTGTCTTTTAGTACGTTAGAAAATTAGTTGGAATCCCATAGGAACTTTGTAGCTCAAAATTCGCGTTTTATTTTGCGCAATCGCGTAATTTTTAAATAACTTTTGCGTTTTTAATTTAGTTTACGTTTAGGGATTCCCGATACCTAATTATACTTCCCGTAGTGTTTTAGAATTTCCCTAGTTTGCTAATTACCTTTTATTTACCCTTAGGATAATTTATTTTCACCTTCGTTCGTTAATTTTCTAATTTCGTTAATTTAACGTATCGTAAAACCAAATAATCTTTCCAATCATACAATATTTTAATTCCAATCTCATTCGAAGCTTTCCATTCACACCTCGTTGGGGTACAACCCGGGAAATCACTTCCCGGCTCACAATTTGAATATCACTTTCACAAGTTTTGCGAGATAATCTTTTTCCTAAAAGGTTTACTCGTATTACTTCACGTCTATTTGTCTCACGATAAATTAGACCTCACGTTTGTTGATATTTTGATAAATTGTTTTTGCACACACCAAAACACAACGAATCAATTTTCTATTCATTATTTTAATGGAAGGGCTTCAGATTGTTATGCAAAATGCGGTTTGTTCGGGTCTTTTATTCGTGGGGTTGTGATAGGAAATTCGGGCAACAAGATTTCGGGCTTACTTTATGCAGATGACGTGGTGATTATCTCAGATTGGAACAATCAAGACATGGGTAATATTATTCGTGTGCTATAGGTTTTCTTTCTTGCTTCGGGTCTAAAAATTAACATCTCTAAATCTAATGTTTGGGCTTGGGGTGAGTTCTCAGGATATTGAGGATATGGCTTCTGATACAGGTTGTGGCTTAATATCCCATTCTCTTATCTCGGTTTACCTCTTTGGTGAATATGCACTTGACTACCAATTGGCAGCCTCTAATTAATAGATTTTGGGCTAAGTTATCGGCGTGGAAAGCTATCACTCTATCTATTGGGGGTCGTTTAACTCTCATAAAGTCAGTTTTAGGAAGTCTAGGCATATATTATATGTCCATCTTTAAATGCCCCGATTCTGTTATAAGCTCTCCTGAAGCTATGCGGGTTTCTTTTTTCTGGTGGGGAAGGGGGGGGGGGGAGCGGGGAGAAAAAGAAGATGAAGTAGGTTAAATGGGAGAACATTCTTGCCTCCTTTGATAAAGGTTGGTTGGGAATTGGGAGTTTAAAAGCGTTCAATCTCGCTTTTCTTCAAAAATTGAGATGGAGATATGTCAATAACTCAGATTCTTTGTGGGCTCGTGTGATTAAAGCTATTCATGGGGTGGAAACAGTTTTTGATTTAAAAGGATGTACTTGTAACAGTGTTTGGTCCTCTATTATCTCGTCGTATGCTATGCTTCACGATCGAAATATTATTCCTGTCAATACGTTGTGTCATAAGGTGGGTGATGGTTCCTCTATACGCTTCTGGAAAGACAATTGGAATGTCAATGGTCCTTTAATGTTAAGGTTCAACCGGCTGTACCATTGGATGTTAATAAGGATTGCTTGCTCTCGGATCGCAGAGTTCATAATGCTTGGGTTTGGAACTGGAATAGGCATATTATAGGATCGCGTAATGAAGCCGCTTTTAACCTTGTTAGTTTCGGAATTGGGGCAAGTTCATTTTTCAGATAGGCCTGATTCGTAGAGATGGAATTTAGAGGATGATGGTATTTTTACACTTCATGTGACTAGAACTCACATTGATGCCTGTATGTTGCCTTCTATTTCCCCTTGCACGTCATGGTTGAATGTGTTACCTCGAAAGGTAAATGTGTTTATTTGTCGCTTTATCTTGGATAGACTCCCTACCCGTTTAAACTTATCATCGAGGGGCCTCGAGATTTCTACTATTGGATGTCCAATAGTGGTATGGAGTCTATCGATCACGTTTTCCTTGATTGCGAGGTGGCTTCTAACATTTGGCGTTTGATTCGTGTGTGGACCGATATTAACATGCCTTCGTTCTCTTCTTGGTTTGATTGATCCCATTGGTTTGATGATTGGAGAGCCTCAATGAGAGATAAAGATGGGGTTTACGTCATTATTGTGGCCTTGTTTTGGTATTTATGGCGGTACCGTAATAGTAGTACTTTTTCTTCTAACTCTATGAGAAAAAGTGATATTTTTAATTTTGTTCGTTTGCTTTTTTTTTTTGTGGCTTAAAAGTAAATGTCGTAAAATTAATTGTTGGAATTCTTGGCTTATGAAGCCTTTGTAACCCCCATTCTAGCTGCTTGCTAGAGTGGTTGTTTTTAACTAATCATTGTTCCAAAAAATAAAAATAAAAAATAGTCTTGAGTTTAAAGGCTAACAATGACTTGTAAAATACGAGCCGTCACATTATAGGTTCTCCACACTCATTTTGGTGTCACATTGGAACTTCGCGAGAGACTGGGGCTAGTACCCTGCATGCTCTAATGGTTTAGAAATGGATTAATGGAAAAGAGGTCTCAGAAGCCAAAATCCGAAATAAAGAACTCGAGGCGCAAGTCAAAGTACGCTTGCATCAGATTTACATCCTAATCCATGCAACTAGGCAAACGCACAAATTGTTTTAAAATTAAGACCAATGAAGAAGGTGACATAAATGTTAATTTCATCCACAGATGCAAAGTTACATGATTTTGAACTTCGACAAAAGGTAGAAAGCAAACACGTTAGTTGTCAACAAAGCAAACACGTTAGTTGTCAACAAAACCTAAAAACATAAACATAAACATAAACATAAAGTAGATGAAAAAAAAAAACACCATGGATTTTACCTTTTTAACATCCAATGACCGAGTAAAAAATGTGGTATAAAGATACTACTCACAATAGCACTGTGAAGGTAAATCTTTTAAGAGGGAAAGAGGAAAACTATAGGGTCATAAAAAGCCAGACCTTAAAATATATTTTTATGCTAAGCCACCTATTTTCTCTTTCTATCATCAAAAGACTATAAAAATTACACTCAAAAGACATCAGCTTTTACTTCCCTGTCTGCCATTAATTCCCATAAATATAACACATCACATCTCTTTTCCCTCTCATCCCTTAAAACCAGACTCACTTTTCAAAACACTCATCATCTTTTTTTTCCTTCATCTTTTTAACCTTTAAAAAAACATTTAACTTCATATTTTTACAAATCCTTCAAGGGTTTTGTTCTTCACACTCTTACCTCAACTGGGTCATTTTTAAATTTCAAGAAAGATGATCACTGGTTCTGATCTTTACCATGTTTTCACAGCTGTTGTTCCACTCTATGTAGCCATGATCTTAGCTTATGGTTCAGTCAAATGGTGGAAAATTTTTACACCAGATCAATGTTCTGGTATCAACAGATTTGTAGCTCTTTTTGCTGTTCCATTACTATCTTTCCACTTCATATCATCCAACAATCCTTACACTATGAACACAAAGTTCATAGCTGCTGACACATTGCAAAAACTAATAGTACTAGTTGTTCTAGCGGTATGGTCAAGAATGAGTGCTAGGGGATCACTTGAATGGTCCATCACTTTATTCTCACTATCCACACTTCCAAACACACTTGTTATGGGGATACCACTTTTAAAAGGAATGTATGGTGATTTTTCAGGGAGTTTAATGGTTCAAATAGTGGTTTTACAATGCATTATTTGGTACACTTTGATGTTGTTTTTGTTTGAGTATAGAGGTGCTAGGTTACTAATAGCTGAACAGTTTCCAGACACTGCTGGTAGTATTATTTCATTTAGAGTTGATTCAGATATCTTGTCATTAGATGGTAAGGAGCCTTTACAAACTGAGGCTGAAGTTGGTGATGATGGTAAGTTGCATGTAACTGTTAGGAAGTCAACTAGTTCAAGGTCAGAAGTTTTTTCAAGGTCACATGGTGGGATGAACACTGGTGTATCTTTAACGCCTAGACCTTCAAACTTGACAAATGCTGAAATATACTCTTTGCAATCATCTAGAAACCCTACTCCAAGAGGGTCTAGTTTTAACCATAGTGATTTTTTTGGGATGGTTAAAAGTGGAAGTGGTGTGAGTCCAAGAAGTTCCAATTTTGGAAATAATGTTGGAGGTGATGAGGAAAGTGGGAATGTTAGGATGAATGGTAGTCAAGGAGGGTACCCTGGGCCCACTAGTGCCGGAATATTCTCTCCGGTGGCCGGAAAGAGGAAGGGTGGTGGTGGAGATGGTAAAGATCTTCATATGTTTGTTTGGAGTTCAAGTGCTTCACCTGTTTCTGAAGGTGGGA
Organism: Artemisia argyi; assembly: GCA_030686995.1. NCBI lineage: Eukaryota > Viridiplantae > Streptophyta > Magnoliopsida > Asterales > Asteraceae > Artemisia > Artemisia argyi. The sequence continues at coordinate 94,202,995 of CM060709.1, forward strand.
TTCATGTGTTTAGAGGTGGTGAATATGGTAATGATCTTGGTGGTGTGCCCCATACTAAAGGTTAGATCTTTGTTTTGTTACCTTTTATTGTCTTTTAGTATTCCTGTTTTGTTGATTTTTAATGGTTATTATGTATGTAACTAGTTGTTTTTGTATGTCTAATTTTTTCGTGTTATGATGGTATGAATAACTAACATACTATTCGGTTTATAAGGTTATACTATTATGATTTGGGGGGGTTCAAGATTTGGGCAAAATTGTGTTTTTGTTTATGTTTTATGTGACTTGAACTCAAGCATCCCCGAAGTGTAAGTTGTTTGTTTGTTGGTGATTATCTTGGGCCATGCATGCCCACTTCTTTTGGACATATGTTTCACTTAATTCCCTACTTTTGTTGTTACATGTTGCACAATATTTCATTAATTTGGTCCCAATAAGTCAACATAAACTAACTTGGTCAAACTAGCATATGAACTTTAGAATCTACTTGCTAAAAAAAAAAGAACTTTAGAATCTACAAAAACATTTGGTTAACTTTTCTCATATCCAATAATTCAATCACGTTTGTTTACATAAGATGTTACTGTACAATAGAAAAGGTTTACCATGTGGTTAACCTTTGAATTGAGTTGATTTTTATTTTAGAGTTTCGCATTTGAAGTCAACCTTTCTTGACCTCCTTATCCAAATATCTACTCGACTTTTGTTTTTGTTTCAAGAATTCCAAATTTTTGTTGTGTTCATGAGTTTTGTTTGTTCTGACTCTTGTTTTGTTCCTTTATTAATGTAACAGAATCCCTTCAAACATGGGCATCATGTTTCCAACCTTTCCACATGTGCCTCTCACTAATTCCATTCCCTTATCATCCCAATCTGGATACAATTTAAAATAACCTTAAATTGCTATTATTTATTGTCTTTTATCTTTTTTACTTTTGCATACTAAATCTTTGTTGAATTTGAAACTAGATTATGATGATTTTGGGCGAAACGAGTTCAGTTTTGGAAATCAACCTGGCCAGAATGGAGTTGACCGTGAAGCCTCGGTTCTATCTAAACTTGGGTCTAGTTCTACAGCCGAGCTTCACCCAAAGGCAATCCCTCATGGTGAATCAAAGGCCTCTGCTATGCCGCCTGCTAGTGTCATGACGCGACTCATTTTGATCATGGTGTGGCGCAAGCTTATCAGAAACCCAAACACTTATTCAAGCCTCATTGGCCTTACATGGTCGTTGGTCTCATTCAAGTATTTCTCGAATTTATTCGTTAGTCTTCTTTGAAGTTGATAATTTCTTTTTCAAATGGTATATACTTATTTATTTATGTTGTTTCTTGTTGTAGATGGCATGTTGAGATGCCTGCAATAGTTGCACAATCCATAGCAATTCTCTCGAATGCTGGTCTTGGCATGGCCATGTTTAGTCTCGGTAATGTTGACTTTTTATGCCATTGAAAAAGATGTACCTTGTTTAGTGTTTTTCCATTCTAAAATTGCATATACTTCTTTTGCAGGTTTGTTCATGGCTTTGCAACCTAAAATTATAGCTTGCGGAAACTCAACTGCAACTTTTGCCATGGTTGTTCGTTTTGTGGCTGGACCCGCGGTCATGTTAGCTGCATCAATGGCTGTTGGATTACAAGGAACATTGCTACATGTTGCCATTGTTCAGGTACAGCAGAAACTTATTTGACCATTGAAAGTCAAGTCATTGTGTTGACGTTATTTCAGTTAATGAACTTGTGGTTTATATTCAATATTCCAGGCTGCTCTACCTCAAGGAATTGTCCCTTTTGTGTTTGCTAAAGAGTACAATGTACACCCAGACATACTTTCCACTGGGTGAGTCTTTGCTTCCACTTTTATGCATTACTGACTTGTACTTATTAACGTGTCTGTTTAGCCATTAGTAGCTTGCACATTACATAATACTACAATGCAATGTAGACTGATATGGAAAATGCACTTTTTTTATTTGCATTTCTTAAAACAACCAGTGTACAATGATTTTTCTAGCTAGCACATTTTGATTTGGATATGTACACGTTTTAATGCATGGTTTACATGTTTGTTTTGCAGGGTTATTTTTGGTATGTTGATAGCACTACCTATCACACTGGTGTACTACATTGTGCTTGGGCTTATTAAATGAGAAAGCATTTCTTTGACTCGTCTTATTTGAAGGTTTTTGTGGAAGTTCTCTAACAACATGAAATTACCATTTTGTTTAACTTAGTGAAAGTAAAAATAGAGGTAATTAGAGAGCAAAAGTAGTATGGTGAGGGAGAAATATGTAATTTGATAACAAGACATTGGCAGCAAGTAAATTCGATGTTTGTCTCTCCGATTCTTGAGTGTCTTCTTCCAAGATGATATTGTGATGTTTCTTTCCGCTACTTTTTTTTTTTTTTTTTTTTTTTTTTTTTTTTTTTTTTTTTTTTTTTTTTTTTTTTGCACTTTTGGCAGATGTCAAGTACAATGGAATCCCAATGTTGTATGACCAATGGTATGCGTAGGGATCTAAAATAGACTGTCTTTCTTTTATAAGTAAAATCTTTTAATTGATATTTATTGCAAAGTAAAAACGACTTTGCCAAAAAATTATAGTCCATAGTGATCGTCGACACATTTAGTATAAACCAAAAACGAGAGGAGGTGAATCGTTTGTACTTGTACATATTACTAGAAAGTAGAAACCAAAAACGACTTGTTCTAAACATTATACTGTCATGATAGTCATCTTTAACAGAATCTCGTGGCACAAATGAGAAAGGGCCAGTCTTTTTCATTGGTATCTTATAGCACAAACACAAAACGACTTGTCATTCTACTAGCCATAGTGATTCGACACAAATTGAGTGTACAAACAAGAGGAAGTAAACTTAAGTGTATATGAAAGTGTTCTGCAAACAATGAAAAATAAGACGTGTTAAATATTCTACTTTGATCTTTAATTGTGTCTCATTCCTCTCATGGGAACACCACCCCACCTCAAACCACCCTTCCCTTGCCATTCCCTTTGCTGTAATTGTGTCTCGTTCTTGTAATTGCGAAGTTTAGTAATACAAATTTTTTATTTGTAGATTGAATTTGAGCAGCCAACCTAGTGAATCTGTGTGTTCTGTTTCCTTTTATTCCCTATTTATCCTCTAATGTGAACCAGTTTTGAGACTAATTGAAGACAAAAATTAATAATTAAATGGGTACCTAATAAGATCTATTAAGCTTCATCCTCTTGTTCCTAGTAGTTATGATGAATTAAGGATGTTACTATACTACTCCACACTGCTATGCTACATTGTGTTACAAGTTCTTAAGCATCTCTGTAATAGAATCACTGTCTTGTGTTGTTGCTTTCTGTGAATACTCTGAACTGAACAAGTATGGTTGACTTGATGTTGACTTTTGTCTTCCATATTTAGCATTTTTGTTACTAACATATCTAGCACCAAGTAACGCTCATAGATCAATCTAACTATGCACATTACATTCATAAAAATTTCAACAGTTGTAGTTGACATGAAAACGAATATCACTCAACCTTAAAAGGTGTATTCAAGTTGAGGCTTAAGATTTTCTAGTAATGCTTTAAGTTTAAACCTCGCATAGCCAACTTTCAACCGTCTATGTCTTTTTGCACATACATCTTTACGAGGCTGAAACTAAAATATCTTTTAAATACTCTTCAAGTTTGTTAGATGTCAAGACGAGTGTAGTGGCTGCCGATTTAATGCGAGCGTGTTAGAACACGAAAAGTGTAAATCATTAATGCATGGACTTCCATGTAATATTTTGTAATAGATATAGGGTAAGTAGTATAAATATTTATGTTGTTGTAAGACCTAATACCCTCGCATTACTTGTATAGTTGCGTAAGAAAGCTAATATGTTAAGAGGTCTCACAACTTGGTTGTAAGGGTATAAATATCCCCTATCTTATCGGTTATGAGGTGCATGTCTATCTAAATGTCTTGTGATACTTTTCTCATATTCTCTCGTTTCTCTCTCTAAGGTAGAAGTAATGTCTAAAAACGTTATTTCTATTTTTCGATATCCATACGTTTTGATAATAACAAAATGTGAAAACACTTTACGTAAAAATTAACGTAAACAAGTTTCTAATCGAAATATCTCGTTTCTACGTAAATCACTCTAGGTAAGAACAAACAAATTTACGACTTAACAAATGATCAAAGAAGTGAATTTGTATTTCAAACCTTACATTTTTTATGTGACAAAACTTTCTTTTCAAAAATACATTTTACAAATTGATGACGTATAGCCTATATTTGGGCCGCAAGCCCAAATGATAGACATTACTTACACCTAAGCCCATCACGAATGGGCTACCATGACAAATGGTATGGGCCGTGGTATCAACGCTTGGGCTCACGAAGCCCAAAGGCCCAATCTAACTCACCGGATATCCGATAAGGATCATCTATTCAAGGAATAGATATCCTTACCTCGGATAAGCACCATGCGTGCGAAGAGTAAGGAGCAAGAAACACGGTTTCTTAGCCCCTATATATAGAATCACACGATTCTCATTCAAGGTACGATTCACGGAATCCCTAAAACTCTTAAACCAAAACCTAAATTCGATTACTTACTCTCACGCCGGAGTCTAATCGGGGGAGACAATCCCTCGATAAGTCTAACGGTGTTATTCTCTTTTCTTAGTACGCAGGTAACAAAGTGCTAAGGATCCAATTGATATAAGAGCAAAGCCCAACAACCAGGTACGCCCAACTTTTGTATCAACAAGTGGCGCCATCCGTGGGACCCTACAACGAACTAGAATGACGAAACACAAGAATTCGGGCCAGCGGACTCCGCAGTCAGAAAAACGTGATCATCAGAAGAAGAATCGACAAGATTCGACCTCTAAGCAGGTTGCTGGGACAACCAGCGCACCTGATCACCAGGGGGCGGGAACAACCCAGCCTATTCCAACAATGGAACTACCTTTAATCTCGTCAGTGGTCCCAAGCGCTGAGGAACTCCAGCGCACCCTCTTCACCACTCCTCATCAGGCTGCACCCGTAGTGAACAACACTGTGCCGCCAGGCGCGCCTGAACGAAACCGGGCGCCCCATACTGAGGCGGAGATCCTTGCAACGACTGAGGACGTACCCGATTTAACTTTGGGAAATTTCGGGTCCCAAAACTATGAAACCCTAACTGCCCTCATGCAGGAAGAAGCGGCAAGAAGAGCCGGTACGGATCTGCAAACCCGACTTAATTTCGGGCCAGAACGCGAACTAACACCACCACGTCACCCACGAGGAAGACGTACAGAACGTACCAATGTCCATGACAGGTTGGGTACGGTGTCTGGCTCACAAAATTCTGGAGACAGCGGTAGGCGCACCAATGTTCATTCCAGACTTGGCAGTCGGGGAATACACGACCGATTAGGTCCTCAGCATTCGCCGAGTCAAGGATCCTCCAATCCCAGAAGTAGGCGGATCCAAGACAGGTTGGGGAGAAGAAGATCCCCAAGCAGAGATCCCTCAGGCTCCTCTTCTGAAGGGAGCAGGCGCAAACGCCGACGGAGAGATTATCCTTCCTCCAGCGATTCCTCGGACAACGAGGATAAAGAAACAGGTCACTGGAAATCAAAAGGACGACGTCGCGAGGAAGAGAACGAGGATATGTCTCTCCCATGGCGACGCCATAAAATTGATGCGTTCACACGTCGCATAAGTGATTACTCAGACGACAGGCGCAGACGCATGCCCGCTAATGTGAAGACATATGATGGAACAGGTGACCCTGACGACCACCTCAAAATTTTCGAGTCAGCCGCAACTATCGAAAATTGGCCACAGCCTGTGTGGTGTCACATGTTTAATTCCACATTAGTAGGGAACGCGCGCACATGGTTTAGCAAACTCCCACGTAGGAGTATAGGCGGCTTTGAGGAATTGCGAAAAGCATTCCGCCACAACTTCACCCAGCGAAAGAAGTGCGCTAAAAATCCTGTGGAATTGGCAAGGGTGAAGCAACGCCAAGGAGAATCAACCAGCGCCTTCATGGAGCGCTTCAAGGATGAGTGCATACAAGTCAAAGCATGTCCCGAAATACTAAAAATTTCAGGGTTCATGAATGGAATTAATAATCCAGAACTCATCCGAAAGCTCAATGATAGAGTTCCACAGTCTTTCGATGAACTCACAAAACGCACCAGATCCTTTATACAAGGAGAAGCAGCTGCTGCGGATAGCAAAAAAGGATATTCAAACTATAGGCAACAAGAACAGCCGCGGAGACAATCCAATGATCAAAACAATAACCGCGGCAGGAACTACCGCAGTGGAAGAGACAACGACAAATATACTCCTCTCACTAAAACTCCAAGGGAGATATTTGCAACAGAAGGTGCGAACTTCCCAAGACCACCACCAATTAAAACGGCAGAAGAAAAACGCCAAGGTAGTGGATACTGCGAGTACCACGGCCAAAAGGGCCATACAACTAACGAGTGCGTCCAACTGAAACAACTAATCGAAAAATTAGTGAGAGAAGGAAGGATGGACCACCTCGTAAAAAACATCAAGGAAGGAAAAGAGAGACAGAGAAATGGAGGCAAGAAAGAACCCCCAAAGGAAAAGGCTGATACTATATACATGATACAATCATGGCAGCGCAAAATAAAGCAAAAAGTCAGCCAAAAATTCTCTCCAGAAAAAGAGATATCCTTCCCTACAATCGCTGCGGACAACGCAGTCGTGGAACCTCTGACCATTGAAATACATGCAGGAGGACACGACATCCACCGCATGTATATTGATGGAGGAGCATCCGCAGACATCATGTATGATCACTGCTTCAAAAGGCTGCGACCTGAAATCCAAAGTCAGTTGATACCAGCTACAATGTCACTAACAGGATTTACAGGAGAAAAGATCTGGCCCATGGGGCAGTTACGCTTATTGGTGGTCGTAGGAGATGAGCAACACTCAACTGCGGCATGGATAAATTTTATGGTAATCAAGTCTCCCTCACCATACAATGGCATAATTGGAAGACCAGGAATATCATCCATGCGCGCAGTACCATCCACAGCACACGGAATGCTTAAATTCCCAGTTGAAGGAGGAGTGGTTACTCTCTATAACACAACGGTACCACCAAGAGAATGTATCGCAGTGACAACTGAAGCAGAGACTATTCCAGAACAGCGCACGGAAAAATCGTCAAATTTAAAGGTCGCTATTCATCCAGACTATCCGGAACAACAAGTTTCGATTGGAGGATCTTTATCTGACAAAGGTAAAGCAGCCGTATGCGCACTCTTGCAAAAGAACCTAGACATCTTTGCATGGGAACCAAAGCATATGACAGGAGTGCCTCGTTCTATCACAGAGCACAAACTACAAATCCGACAAGGATACCCTCCAATACGACAAAAGAAGCGCGGTCAGGCTCCAGATCGTGCAAAAGCTATTTCGGAAGAAGTACACAAGTTAGTAGATGCGGGCATCATGCGCGAAGTGTACTACCACGACTGGCTCTCTAACCCAGTCATGGTAAAGAAGAGCGATGGTAGCTGGAGGATGTGCGTGGACTTCACGGACCTCAATAAAGCATGCCCGCAAGACTGCTATCCATTGCCAGAAATTGATTGGAAGGTTGAATCCTTATGTGGATACCCCTTCAAATGCTTCCTAGACGCATATAAAGGGTACCACCAAATCCAAATGGCAGTGGAGGATGAAGAAAAAACAGCTTTCCACACTAGTCAAGGGGTATACTGCTACACAAAAATGCCTTTTGGCTTAAAGAACGCAGGCGCGACATACCAACGGCTGGTGGACACAGCTTTCGAAAAACAAGTAGGCCGCAACTTGGAAGTCTACGTGGACGACCTTGTTATAAAAAGCCATACAGAGGATGAGTTAGTGCGCGACATCGAGGAAACATTCCGAACGTTGGGGCGGATAAACATGAAACTGAATCCAAAAAAGTGCACCTTTGGCGCAACTGAAGGCATGTTCCTCGGATACTTAATAGAACCCGATGGAATCAAACCATGCCCAGAGAAGACAAAGGCTGTTATTGATCTCCCCTCCCCGCGCACACTCAAAGAAGTCCAATCACTGAATGGAAAGCTGGCAGGGCTGAATCGCTTCTTATCTAAGTCAGCGGACAAGTCCCTTCCTCTCTTTAAAACACTCACGAAGTGTACAAAAAAGGGAGACTTTCGTTGGACCAATGAAGCGGAGGAAGCTTTCCAACAACTCAAACATCATCTGGCATCTCTTCCCAAACTAGTCGCACCGCGACAAGGGGAAGAACTAATCATGTACTTATCAGCAACCCACGGAGCAGTTAGCGCAGTACTATTGACAAATAGAGACTCCGTCCAGACACCCATATACTTCGTAAGCAAAGCCTTAAAGAAAACAGAGGTTAACTACAGCGCCATGGAAAAACTGGTCTTGGCTTTAGTGTTCGCCGCCAAAAGACTGCGCAGATACTTCCAAGCGCATCCAATTGCGGTAATCACTGATCAGCCAATTAAACAAGTTATCTCTAAACCAGATGCATCGGGACGCTTACAAAAATGGAGTGTAATGCTCAGTGAGTACAACATCTCATACAGGCCGCGCACTGCTATCAAAGGGCAAGTTTTAGCTGATTTTATCGTGGAGAAGCCAGAGGGCGACAGCCCAACATCTGCAGCAAAAGCGGATCTACAGGAACCATGGACACTGTTCACCGATGGATCCTCATGCGCAGATGGATCAGGCGCAGGACTCATTCTTACAAACCCAGAAGGTATGGAATTCACCTATGCGCTACGCTTCGAGTTCACAGCCACAAACAATGAGGCAGAATATGAAGCCCTACTGGCCGGACTACGCATCGCAATTCAAATGGGTGTACGCAACCTAGAGGCAAACGTAGATGCTCGGCTAGTCGCTAACCACGTGTTAGGAGAATACGAGGCCAAGGATGACCATATGATCCAATACCTGGAAAAGACAAAGTCTCTGATCAAAAACTTCGATAGGTTCACAATAAAACAAGTACCTAGAGGGGAAAACAGAAAGGCGGACGCACTCAGCAAGATCGCATCTACAAGCTTCGCACACCTTTCAAAACAGGTATTGGTGGAAACCTTAAAGAACAAGTCAATCCTTGATATGGAGATATCAACGGTGATAGAAGAACAAGATCCTACGTGGATGACACCTATCATCGAATTTATCAGCAAGGGAACCCTACCCCAAGATAATAAAGACGCTCGAAGAATACGGCGCACGGCGCAACGATTCGAATTCCGCGACAACGTACTCTATCGGCGATCTTTCTTACAACCATGGCTCAGATGTGTTGGACCCCTTCAAGCAGACTATGTACTCCGCGAACTTCACGCTGGATCATGTAGTATGCACTCAGGACCGCGATCCGTGGTGGCAAGCGCTTTAAGGGCAGGATACTATTGGCCAACAATGCACCGCGACGCACGCGACCTAATAAGAAAGTGCAGCAACTGCCAAGTACATAGACCTATTCCGCGCCGACCACAGCACGAGCTAACACCAATTACCTCACCATGGCCATTTTACAAATGGGGTATCGACATCGCAGGACCTTTTCCCGTCGCAGCGGGAGGAGTAAAATTCCTCATCGTAGCCATAGATTATTTTACAAAGTGGATTGAAGCAAAAGCTGTGGTGAACATTACGGGAAACCAAGTAAAACGCTTTGTCTGGGACAATATTGTCTGTCGCTTCGGCCTACCAGGCGAGATCGTATCAGACAACGGAAAACAATTCTGTGATAACCCATTCAAAGATTGGTGCACACAATTAAACATCAGACAACACTTTGCTTCAGTCAAACACCCACAAACCAATGGCCTGGTTGAGCGCGCTAATCGCAGTCTAGGCGAAGGCATAAAAGCGCGCCTTGACAGACATAAAGGAAGATGGGTAGATGAACTCTCGCATGTCTTGTGGGCGCATCGCACAACAATCAAAACCAATACTGGCGACACGCCATTTTCCTTAGTCTATGGAACAGAAGCCGTCATACCAGCTGAGATAGGAATGCCTACTATACGCACAGCAGAAGTCAACGTCATGACAAATGACGAGGAACGGCGCATAGACTTAGATATACTGGAGGAGAGACGCGAACACGCAGCCATACGAGAAGCAAAGGCCAAGGCAAAAATGAAGAAGTATTATGATGCAAAAGTCAAGAACACTTCATTTCGACCAGGGGACTTTGTTTATCGCGCCAATGACGCAAGCCACGCAGAAGACACAGGCAAACTTGGACCCAAATGGGAAGGACCCTACGAGGTCACAGACGCGCTCGGCAACGGCGCATACAGGTTGCGCGATATGGAAGGTCAAGACCTGGCGCGCACTTGGAACATCTGCAATCTCAAAAGATGTTACTTCTAGGCTACGGCCCTCACACAAACACACAAACACCCTACGAGGTGCCCAATAAGTGTTTGTCTTTCTTTTATTTCTTAGGAATTTTATTTTCTATCTTTTCAATAAACTTGCAAGTATTAATAAAATGTTATGGTTTCTAGCTAACTCCATAGCGCACTTTTACTTTATTGCATATATGTCAATATTGTCTATCTTATATTTTTTGCCTACATGGCGTGCATGCACCACTTAAAGACCCACGAAGGCATAGAGGATGAGTTAACCTACTAATTTACTCGTTGAATAAGAGGGTTGCAAACCCATCAACATTGGATCACGTATCCTTGCTAAGCGCCTTACTCTTGAGACGTCAAAGTAAGTTTCACATGCGCACCCCACGACGGATGCGCATATACCAAGTACACTGTACGAGCTTAGCAATATAACGAGCCAAGACACTTGGTCAAAAATAAAACTTAGCAAACAATGCAAGTATACTTAAGTTACGCACTTAAAAAACTTAGTCAAAAATAAAACTTAGCAAACAATGCAAGTATATTTAAGTCACGCACTTAAAAGACTTAGTAAAAAAATAAAACTTAGCACACAATGCAAGTGTATTTAAGTTACGAGCTCATAACAAAATGTATTTTATTCCATATTTATTAAATTACAAGGACAAAATACATAAGCTCACAAACAACCTATATGCTATGGCGGTGATCATGGCTCTCTTCTGGAGCGGCGGAACTCCCCTCCTTCAACTTACTCAAGATTATGGCATCCTGCATCGATACGGTTGGAACACTTACAGCCACGCCATCTGATCTAGGAAGGTGTGCAGCGCCAATACCGCACATCACGGCCTTGCCCTTGATACCCCTTTTCACAGCAGCCCTCTGCGCATGTTGCTCCAGCACCTCCTTTAAGGGGACTTCCTTCTCCAGAGCAAAAGGCTTGAGGATATCACGGGGCCGCGCAAAAACTGGGACTTGAAGCTGCGATATATCAGGTTTTAGATAATAGTGTAACTCCTCTTCCGCATTCTTCTCAAGATGGCGCTGCAAAGTTAAACCGGCCATCAGCACAGCTATAGGGTCATCTTGGTCGCGCTCCAATTTCCCTATATGCGGCAGCTCAAGAACCTTCAGCCCCGCCATCGCCTCCACCAGCTCATCGTACGCCGTTGAGCTATAACCAGGAATCTCCGCCAAGTCCTTCTCCAACAGCTTGGCCTCACGGAGCTCCTCCATCGCCTGCGAACGGCCACGCGCCATCGCGCAGTGGACAACCTTCCCAAAGGCCTCCACCACCTCCGCAGACTCTAAAGTACTTAGAGCTGCCAGACGAAGCCCATGGCTGATCAACCACCTGCATTCACAAAGTGGTAACAAGATAAGATAAAATGGAGTGAAGAAAACAATTCTAAAAGATAAGGGTGTAAAAATACCTGCGCTCAGCAATCACAGACATGAGATGAGGATACAGCTCCTCGTCGTACTCAATGCTAAGGGCGCGCAGCTTCTCCTCATACGCCACAAGCGTCTTCTCCATGTTCTCCTTGAATTCTTGAAGCCTAGCATAATGCTCAGATCTTTTCTCCTCAAGGAACGACACAGACCACGATGCCCTGGCCTTCATCTGCTCGAGACACGACCTCGCATGTAGCAGATCAGCCAAGATGCTCATCTTGTCCTGAGCCATCTTCTCCCCATACGCCCTTGACTCCCCAAGCTCAGCCTGCACGCCCGCCAATTGCGCGCGCAGCTCCTCCAACTCCTCTTCCTTCTGGGCCAGAGCACGACTCTCCCCAACGCGCTTTCCCTTCAGCTGCGCCACCAGCTCAGCCTGACGGGCAGTAGTCGCAGCCAACTCATCAAGAAGTTGCTGCGCCTCACCACCATCTGCTGCCAAGGTATCCTCCCCCTTGTTTTCATTCTGCGGAGAGGATACTTCATCATCCTTCGCGTCGTCATCCCTACGGAACAAAGACAGTCAACAAAAAATTACAACAAGTAATTACAAAAAAAAAAGAGAGAGAAGAAGTGCACACTTACAGAAACGGAGAAGCATCAGCCTTCAACCGTGCGCCGGAGGTCGAAGTTTCTTCCGCGTTCGACTCTGCGTCTTTGATGACGTGTCGACGCCTCTTGCTGGTGCCACTGGTTCCAGCACCTCCCTTGCGCTTTAAGTTCTGCGCAACCTCTTCCCTCAGCACCTCTTCAGGTTTCAGGATCCGAATACTGTCAGATGACCCTGAGCGCGCCTCCTCGCGCGCCACCTCCACTTCAGGCACCACAGTGGGCGCCACCACTACCTCTGGCGCCATACTCTGGACGGGCGTCACCACAAGTGGTGGCGTGTCCTCGGGGACTGTCGCGGGCAAAACAGTCAAACGCCCCGCGGTCGCTTCCAGCAAAGGCAGCTCCCCTTCTCTCAGAGGACGCACCCCTATGGTCACCTGCTTTGGCTTATCAAGCTTCACCACTGCGAATAAGTCCATCTCTGCGCATATAAAAATGAAGCAAGAAAACAGCGAAAGATTAGTTGGTAAATGCGCGAAGAAAAAGGATGAAAAACTTACAAACAATTACAAAGGATGAACACCCACCCCGGCCATCCTCACTCAGGAAAGTGGGAACCTCATCCGCTGCGCCAAAATACGCGCGACTCAATCCTACATGCACCAAAAACTCCTCCGGATAGGGGTTAATGGCTAATCGATTGGCATTTAACGTCTGCGCGTCAGCAATACTATAGGAACCGGGTGCGGGATGCCCATCCCTTGGTAAAGACGCCTGAGTATAAAACTCAAAATTGGAAGGAAAGACCACGTCGTCTACCCAAAAGAAAAATTCTCTCCAATTCTTGAGGGCGTCAACCTTCTCCGTATAACATTGAAACGCCCGCGGGCGCTTCGCAAAGGAGACCCAACCGTTTGACCACGTTGAGTGGTAAAAGGAGCGAAATAAGTCCACAGTGGGTTCTATCGCCAACAAACGGCAGTTTATTTCAAAATTCGACACCTTCGCCGCACCTATACAGTGCAGCTGAGAGATGTGGAGGCGATAGTGATTGAGCAAATCGCTCAGAAATATAGATATAGGTACGCGGTAATTAGCGTACTCGAAAAATTTCGTGTATAAACCTATCTTCCCTTCGGGGAAGTCGGCTATACACGCATCGACCTCTGGCGCCTCTGGATGCACATCCAAAGGCACAAAATGGTCGGAAGAAAAGCGCATCACGTCCTCAACAGACAACACAGAGCGAAACTCCTCTAATTGAGCGACCATGTTCATCTTAAAACTAAGTGGACGCACACAAAGGTTACCTACAGAAGTTCAAAGGTTTTCTAGCAAAAACGCTCTCAAAATGAAGAAGATGAATAGTGGTTGTGTGTGTATTTTACTGTGTGGTGAAAATAAAGGGGGGCGGCACTCTTATATAGGGTGGTAAAAACCCTAATTCACGCCCACGTGGATCCCACTCACAGTAAACGTGTGGCTAGAAGATCAAAAGGTACAACACTTTTTCCCGAATCCCAAGTGATACGTGGACACCACCCCCATTTACCGAGGTAACTATTTTGAACCTGTTAGGTGCATTGCACCTCCAAAAAGGCGGTAACAATTTGTTCGTTATCCCGCCACGCTTACCGCTGCTTACATTAAGTCTAGTACCCGCGGCTACGTGCCGCGCATACTAGACTGGGGGGACATGATGACGTATAGCCTATATTTGGGCCGCAAGCCCAAATGATAGACATTACTTACACCTAAGCCCATCACGAATGGGCTACCATGACAAATGGTATGGGCCGTGGTATCAACGCTTGGGCTCACGAAGCCCAAAGGCCCAATCTAACTCACCGGATATCCGATAAGGATCATCTATTCAAGGAATAGATATCCTTACCTCGGATAAGCACCATGCGTGCGAAGAGTAAGGAGCAAGAAACACGGTTTCTTAGCCCCTATATATAGAATCACACGATTCTCATTCAAGGTACGATTCACGGAATCCCTAAAACTCTTAAACCAAAACCTAAATTCGATTACTTACTCTCACGCCGGAGTCTAATCGGGGGAGACAATCCCTCGATAAGTCTAACGGTGTTATTCTCTTTTCTTAGTACGCAGGTAACAAAGTGCTAAGGATCCAATTGATATAAGAGCAAAGCCCAACAACCAGGTACGCCCAACTTTTGTATCAACACAAATTATTTTTGAATTATAAAGAAATGTCTTAATTATAACAATAAGTTTAAAAATCATAACAGCTATCCCCCCCCCCCCCCCCCCCCCCGCCCCCCCCAAATCAGCTCCAAACTTCCTTTGATCATTTAGTTAGTTTAATTTGTTTTAAAGAGTGATCATTTCATCCAACCAAGTGATCGCCATCATTCCTCTACTAGTCAAGAGAAGAACACAAAGTATCAAGAAGATACAAAGTGTTAATAGTCTTTGTGTAGTGCACTTGCATTACTTGTTAGTTAACTTGATTGTATCTTGATATACAACAAGTGTCAGTCTTGTTCAAGTCTTCTTGTGTTGATCATTGTGATCTTGTTGAGATCTCTTGTAGCTAGTGTGATAATATGTTGATCAAGTGGATCAAGAGTAGATTGTGTGGATCGTGTAGATCGTGTAAGGATCCTGTAGATCGTGTGAGAAGTTAGGAGCGTGTGAGATTGGTACTAGCTAGATTAGTACTCGACACTTAGCTTAGTGTCGGAAATTGTGATAAGCGACGTGTACGGTTTTCTCCGCCTGAAGGGAGCTTTGATGACATAGTGCTTAGAACTCTCGAGTTGGGTACTCGGGGAGTGGAGTAGGGCGAAGAAGAGCTTCATTACCGAAGCACTATAAATCTCTTTGTCTCAGTTTGATCTTTCCATCTCATCTCTTTATATTTAGTGTTTATATTAGTTAGTGTAGTTTAGAGTTCATATTGGTGTTGATTGATTTCACAAAAGAATTGAATCAAAGTGGTTAAGCGTATTTTCCGATACATTAAAGGCACTATACACTTGAGATTATTTTATACCAAGGGGACCGATGTACAAACTATTATCTATGCCGACTTTGATCATGCGGGAGATTATGTGGATCGAAAAAGTACGAGTGGCATTTGTACCTTCATGGGTTGTTGTCTAACTTCTTGGTTCTCCAAGAAACAAACGGCTCTTGCTATCTCCACGACCGAAGCCGAATACGTAAGCGCCAGAAAGGTATATCAACAAGCACTATAGATGAAACAAGCTCTAATAGACTATGACATACATCTAGACGACATCTGTATTATGTGCGATAACAAAGGTGTCATTGACTTGAGTAAAAACCCCGGTCAACACTCTTGTACTAAACACAACGAAATTCGTCACCACTTTCTCCACGATAACGTCCAAAAAGGAAACATTTCTATTGAGAAAGTTCCTTCTCAAGACAATATCGTCGACATCCTGACCAAACCTCTCAAAAAAGAATCTTTCAACTAGCTTCGTCTAGGTCTAGGAATGATGGAACATACCCCCTAAATCTTATGACTATTTATATATTTCTTGGGAAATATTAAAGTCATCCCTCGTATTTTCCTCTAATGAGTATTTACGTATTTCCTTGGATATATTGAAGTCATCTCCTCTCGTCTTGTCTCATTCATTCCGTAACAAGAATTATTAGGTATAAATTCTTTCCTCGTGTCAAAAAGTCTCACTAAATAAGCGAGATTTGTTCATCATAAATCAAAATGGGACGAAATTCTGTCTCAGCAGGTCACGACACCACTAAATTTAGTGGTACCGTGTATCTGATACAGCTCGTATTTCAGTTTTCTTTTCCCCCACAATTCACTTTTAAACTTTCCCAATTTCTACCATTTCTCTCAAAACCGAACCTCGCAACCAAAGATTCAATTACACTCTTTCAAAATCATAAGCTCTTGCTGAAATGAACAGATATATAACAAAATGAATAATCGAAACGTATATAAGCATAAGAAAAGAAATCATAATGTCACACCCCCAAAATACCTGAATGGCAGCGGAATGGAATACCTGGGGGTGACTGTCATAGCACCATAGTTACAGTTATATTGAACGACCTAAAGTGTCGTTTAGAAAATACAGCGTTTGATCATTAAAACATTCAGAGTTTACAAAGCTTAGGTCCCAAAAGAGTTTGCCAATATTGTTAAAATAAGTTCAACAAGATCAAACGTTTCATAAGTGCAGAAAATATGGTGAGACGCGTCGACCCCGCGACTCCATGAAGGTCCAAATGTATGCAACATGAGCTACCTTAATAACCTGAGAAATACATTGCGAAAAACGGTCAACACGAATGTTGGTGAATAATCATAGGTTTATAAGTAAATCGTAAGTACATAAGCCACAAGTAATAAGTAAACCGACAAAAATGTCAAAAATGCTACATTGGCTCTTAAGCTCATGACCCCGAAGCTAGACTTTGTAATGCCCCACCAGAGTGTTTACCAGACACTCAATTCGTTAAGACATGAAATGCATTCGTCCCGTTGGAGCAACCCAACGCGAATGGAGGCGTCACCCTCAATAGATCTATTCATTCACTCTCGCTTAGTACTAGAAATTAACGGTCCATGATAATAAAAGGGGACTTGTCAAGACATGGTAATTAGGCAACTTAAGCAATGTATGGAATTTGTAATACTTGGGCATGTACGAAAATAATTGTGCAATGTATTCTCCCCCGTGGGATTGGAATCAAATAAGTAATTAAAACGGGGCCATGAGAACTCACCTGGAGTGATAGTACAAAGACGGTACAACGATGGTAAAGTAATCGGGACAATGAGGCGCGAACACTAGCCGCAACCTAAATGAATAATCGTGATCTAATTTAGATCATGCCGTGATGTAATGAATGCACATGCACATGATACCTATACCACTCGTAATTTGGAAATACTAGTTATCGTCATGGTAAAATAGTTTCCATACTTAGGAAAAATAAGTCCATATATAGGAGTATATAACTCGTCGTATTATCTTGTAGGAAAATGTTAGCGTTATATTCATTGTATCGAAAACCTTAAAATAACGTCGTTAAGTCGTATAAATATTCTCTTGGGTCATACGTATTCATTTGTTAAGAATATAGTCCTTAGTAACATTTCTAGAAAATATACCATTTAGTGCGTAAGTTATTATTTTTATTTGTGACCATATATATATATATAGTTTTGTCGATGTTAAAACGGGTATAACTCGGTCGTTTTAAGCTCATTTTCCTCGTTCTTTATATCCACGGATTCGTTTTTGTATATACTAATATATTTTTGATAACTCGGCTCCTCTAGGTTACGTTTAATGCCTCTATTTACCCGTCGAAATCTGCCAAACAGCAAGCAGTTTTTATAAAAATAGTTTTCGTCGTTAAATTTGCAAAAATCATATCTCCTTCGTTATAAGCTCGTTTTAATCCGTTCTTTCGCCTAAAGTTTCGTTTTTGAATGTATTATCTAAATCTTTGGTCAAAAAGTACCCATCATTCACTGATTTTCCCACGTAATGAAAATAGGGACAGTAGGTATTTCAAATGTTTCAAAAATCGTTTCTAAGGTTCTAATCTAGTTCCATCTTCTTTCAAACCACTTTCAATCACCACAAAACTAATCTAATCCTACCATACACCTTCTTAGGGTGTCATGGGTTCCTAAACATCGCAACCAAGTAGATCTAACAAGGATCTAACCAAAAATCATTTCTAGGGCTTAAAAGTTTAACATATACAAAATGGAGTGGTATAAGCCAATATATGCGTGAGATCTTGCAAGAAAATATATAATCATGGTAATAACTTGTAAAAATTTATGAAATGAGTTTTGTAAACTTACTTTGAGAGATGGTGTGATTAGATGATAAAAACCTAACAATCCTTGAGTTTATATCTCAAAACTCTAACAAGGATACTATAATAACAAGATTATACTTGATCTTTAAGAAAAATATTTTGTCTTGCCCTTCCTTCTTGTTGTGGCCGTGGGATCAAGAGAGAAAAGAGAGAAAGAAAAGTGAAATTTGCTTGTGGTGAAATGAGATAAAAACTAGTTTAGGTTATATGTATTTTTGGTATTATTATTATTTTATAAAAAGTTAGTATAAGGCATTTAATGAGAAAGAGTGAGTTAGTAGTTTTGTAAGAAGATTGGCAAGGGGGGGGGGGATGAATGTAAGACTTTTTGGTGATTTTGTATTATTATGTGTTTAGTTGTAGTTTTAAAGTGTACCGGGTACCGGGTTAACTAAAAAATAAATTTTAACGCAGTTAACCGGGA
This sequence comes from Artemisia argyi, assembly GCA_030686995.1. NCBI lineage: Eukaryota > Viridiplantae > Streptophyta > Magnoliopsida > Asterales > Asteraceae > Artemisia > Artemisia argyi. The sequence continues at coordinate 94,221,715 of CM060709.1, forward strand.
TAAAATAAAGTCGTATAAATTATAAAAATAGGTTGGGTACGAATATTAAGTGTCTAGATAATTATTGTTTAATTTCTACGAAAACCGTCAAAATTAAATTAGACGTACAATACGAAATAAATAAATTTCCAAAATACCGGGTAAATTAATATTATAATTTTTATATTATAAAAATGAGTATAAAAATATATTGGGATCATAGTCGGGAGTGTCGGACGTGTTAGCCACATCATTGATCGCGTATTAACGTTTATTTAGAAATAATTAAACGTAAAAGGTAGTTATACGAAAAGTACTAATTTAAATATCCTACGAGTGGCATAGTATGCAAGTGCCATAATGATGATACGTAGACTACTTATAGTCTGTATGAGATGTCCCAAATGATAATGCATGGATTCGCTCCTGAACCAATACGGTTACACGAATTTAAATACTCGTAAACTAAATTTACGATGACATGAGTAATGCACGTGAATAGTGGTTTTCTCTCAGAAATGAATAGTGTCAAGTGAATAGTAAAATTTCTGAACGCTTCTCAGAATGTCGAATTGACCTCAAAAACGATGAATAGTAAATGATGAATAGTAACTTGTGAATAGTAAATTGTCGAGGTTTGGAAAATGACCGGAAATTACGAGTTGTGACACATAAGCTCTTGCTGAAATGAATGTCATCTGTCAAATGAATAAGAGATCAACGATAAACTGAACAAATATCATAAGTCAACTGAATAAGAACATGAAGAATCAAATGGTAATAATCAAACGAAATGAGAAGGATCATGAGAAACAACATAATGTATCATAAGTCAAATAAATGAAGTATCGTAAAGAGATCAAGTGATAGCATAATCAGATAGTAATAAGAATCAAAGAGCACGTATCAGCAAAGGTGTGTCTACCAAAGCCACTCGAATAGATACAACGAAACATAGGAAAGCCACGAGCCGACCTACCTGAGCCACTCGAATAGGTGTCAAAATCACATATACTGCCAAATCAAAGTGTACGGAAAGGGGAGACCTCTAAGTACCAAAATGGAGGCGCGACCTCCCAAAAGTGAGGGGGGTGTAAGGCACGCACAGCCTAATCACGGTCTTCTCAAATCAAAACAGAACTTTGGATGCATCAATACGCCCCCCACAAAACAAAACATATATATACACCTGCTCGCATGACAAGTATATACACGTATAATGGCCAAGAGATCTCATATCACATCATATCAAAATGAGGACGTCGTGGACTAATCACACCGCCACAGATAGTGTCATGCCATTGGTGCCTCAATGCCATGGCCATGGTACCTCCATGGCTAGACTAAAAACTCGGGCATCAGAATAGAACAAATCAGAACAAAAGCTATCCATAATCAAGTAAATAAGTAATCATAGCATAATCAATCAGAACATATCATCAGAACAGAGTCTCATATAAATGAGAACAGTAACAAATCATCATAACAGAAAGGATAGCTACCAGAATCATATCAACAAATCATATCAAGCGAATCATATCAAAACTCATATCAGAAGCTCATATCAAAAGATCATAACGAAAGGATCATAGAAATGACATATCAAAAGGGAATCATAGCAACGTCAAGGATCAAGAGAGTCATGAGAAGTCCCTACTAAAAAGGGAAAAATATATGTACCTTAACCCTCCCTAAAATCATATACTAACCCTCCCTATTAGTACCTAAGTGAACTTTTGTACTTTTTTTTTATTTTTATTTTTTTATTTTGTACTTTTTTTTTAATTTATTTATTTATTATTATTATTATTTTTTTTTTTTACTTTTTGTACTTTTGTAATTTTTTTTTTTAATATTTTGTATAATATATTTTAGGGTGTATTTGTATGTATTTTGTATAATGTTTGTATAATTGACGTGTAATGTATTTTATTTAAATAACAACAACAACGGTTACGTTAAAAATTACCACATTAAATAAGTACAACAACAACTGTTATTATTTAATTAAACAACATCGTTAACACATTATTTAAAGCTACAAAATCTACGACATATGAAGATTATTCATCTCATTTAAAAGATCATGGAGCCGGGCACTTGACTGACAAGCGTGATCCTCAGGATTTCTTGCAATTTCTAACTCCATTTCCAGCGCCTTTATTCTTGCCTTCAACAACTTGTTCTCATTTTTGGTAGCAAGCACTCATTTTTTGTAGCAATGCAGTTTGAGCAATGCGTTGAAGAAGAGGGTTGATTAAAGTGTTCTGCTTCAAATTCATCTTTCCACGCGAAGAATCGACACCCATAGTCTTTTGTACCTGGCTGTTACATGTTAAGAAAATAATAAGAAATTTATTTTTAACAAACAAATTATTTACATAACTAAGCAAACGTATGATTATTTACCACTGAAAGAGGACATGCATAAAACAGTCGCCCACGACTACCATCTTGCCAGGATCTCCGTTCTACAATAAATCCTCTGTTACATCGGCACAAGAAAGGATTTCTTTGGCTCATCTGACCAAAGAATTTGCATAATAATATACATCATCAATAAATAATGTTATTAATAATTTAAACAAAGTAATAATAAAAAAATCATTCGAATTAAATAAATAAGCAGTTAGAGTTCAAAGGTTTGTCAAATAACATACATATTGAAAATAAAGACATACAAAGGCAAACTACTATGAAGATACTAATTATGATACTAACTACTATCACTGTCCACCTGCTCCAGCAACTTCTCTATCTCTTTCATCCTCTTCTCAAAAGACTCTAACTTCTCTCGAAACTCTACAGCCGCTTTCTCTAAATCAGTCAACCTAGATGCGTGCTCATCCAACATAACATAAACATCACCTATATCTCTCCTATCACGCTTAACTTCCCTCCTCAATCCTTTGACATCAGATTGTCGCTCACACAACCTCCTCGACATCAACACATAGCGACCCCGACACCAAGAGATGTCATCTCTCAAACGACTCAACTCTGCCCTAAGTTCGGCAGGAGAAACTTGTGGTCTGGTCGAAGACTCGCCAACCTCAAAAGTAGATCTGACCTCCGTCTCAAGTGCATGACCTAAGGCATCTGAAGTGTCTGACTCATAAGTGATATCTGATATGGCTGGCGAAGGTGGCAAAGGAAGAACCTCCTCATCAGCAGCAACAGCAATCTCATCAACACCATCAGCAGCAGCAGCAATCTCATCAACACCATCAGCAGCAGCAACAATCTCATCAACATCATCAGCATCATGATCATCCATCTCATCATCTGCATGAGCAATCTCATCATCATCATCATCATCATCCATCTCTGGATCCATCTCATCATCATCCATCTCTGGATCCTCTTCTGGACTAGGTGGTGCCAGTGCGGGATCAGGGGGTATAACTGGTGCAGAACTAACACTCTACAAAAAAGCAGACTTCTAAGTTTCAAACAATTAACATTTAAATAAATGAATAATCATTTACAACATTAATAAATGAATAATCATTTACAACATTTTCAAACAATTAACATTTAAATAAATGAATAATCATTTACAACATTTTCAAACAATTAACATTTAAATAAATGAATAATCATTTACAACATTTACAAAATACATCGATGGTTATATATTGCTTCCCATTCGTTTGCAATTGGATGTTTGAACCACCTCCATTGTGGGTGGTCAATTCCATGTGATAAGTTTGGAGCAGAAAATAGGGGTAAACATGTGAACCAACCTTGACGGTCTATATATACAAGAGGTCGTCGAATAGCTGAAGCGATGACCAGACCCGTATTTGGCATCGTCATCTAGTAATCTTCAGACGCTGGTCCATTAAACCAGTTTATTGTATCACGAAGGTGGTAAACGTCTTCTTCGCCCCACATACTCACGTAAGTTATAGCATGTTCTTGTAACTCTTGCAGTAACGCGTATCTAACATCGGCCCACCTATTCTGGTCTTGCCAAATCCAATGGGCAATGCACCGAAATCCACAATTTCCGTCACCAAGCACATTTTTAATACTTATTACTTGTGAACGGAAAATCTCTGGAATGCGATCAATAAAATCCTCGCTATCCTTATCTCCAACGAAAAATCTGTGTCTTATTTTTTGACCCGTGTATGAACTATGTCTTGCAGGTTCTTTAGCGCATTTCGGGGCTTTCGTAGACCTTGAATTTGTGCTTCTTCGGTGATTCATGGTTGGCACATCATTCAAGTCATTCAAGTCCGGGACTTCATTCAAGTCCGGAACTTTTGTAGCCTGCGACTTTTTGTCCTTTGCACTTGGACGTCCACGGGTCTTTTTCTGAACAGCAGGTTGACGTATGTCCACAGATTCTGGTTGGAATATCCCTCTCACCTTCGTTAACATGCTTTTCTTGGCAAACGAAGTCGCTTTGCTAAAAACATTTTTGAATTCTCGCATGTTCTCTTCAAAAGCAATATCATCTTCATGGTCACTAGAAGGACCATCTTCAGATGGACCATCTTCAGGCGGTGGCTTATTGATAACAGGCCACGGGACGGATAGGGTTCTCCAATAAACATCAATTGCATCCAATGGAACGGGCCGTTCTGCATGAGTTAAAAGTGACTTCTATAAGTTACTGATATTAATGCGGAAAAATAAGTTGATAGGCATAAACTGAATATACTTACCATGAATTCGATAAAATTCAAATTCGCAGAAGCATGGTAGTCCATAAACTGTCCGCAACTTATGGCCACATTTTTCTACGGCGATATCCCGGTTAAGTTCTATATGCATTAGGTTGAAAGCATGTTTTGAAACTTTGTACCACAATTCTGAAAATATTGGTATGTCACATTTATTGAATTTCTCGTTCTTGCTCCTATTAAAACTCTCTTTTATCTCTCGTTCTTGCGCAAAGAGAATTTTATCAACCGCACTCAACAACCGGTCTAAATTGGACTGTGTGCTTTCCAAATATAATTTCAACAACGCGTGGTGACTCTCTACTCTACACGTTGTTGTCTAGCCGTAGCAGTGATATTGATCGATGATACACGAGACAAACATGTTACCGTAATCTCGCAACAAGTTATTCAGATACTGAGCAATACCTGAAAAAAATAATGACCTAAAAAAGGTCATTCGGGTTTTTATTTACTAAATAATAAAAATCAGTGAATTAATAATTAAGTACCCGCATGATTGACCAATTGCTGTTGTAGGCGTTCGTAATGATGCGCGAATTCTCTGCGTGTCGGAGCTGTAATCATATAATCCCATCTCCATTTGATGGATTCATAGTCTTCTGATGAAACGCATCTATTTCTGCAATTCTGAAGAATATTTTGCTGTATATGCCATCGACAGAGTAATCTGTGAGCGTCAGGAAATTCCGCTTTGCATGCCCCAACCAACGCTAAATCTCTGTCGGTGACGATAACACGCGGGTAGTATCTTTGATCTATCACTAACTTCACACGTTGCAATACCCATTGAAAATTAAACCCTTTCTCACTGTTTAAAACGCTGTACCCCATTGAGAATGTTTTATTTGTCGAAGTTACTCCGACAATTTCCAATAACGGCAATTTAAACATTGTGGTATTGTACGTGGAGTCCATAAGCATGATTTGAGGGAATGTACACCATAAAGCATACGATGTGGGGTGAACAAAAAATAGTTCCTCAAGCTGATTTTGCTCATTTACCCTATCGTAATATATATACCCTGCATCCCTTAAATGTGAGTAAAGGACTTGAATTGGAGTTCGACCACATTCTTTGATTTTCCGGATCTTACCTTTTGCGTTATATATAGTTCTAACGCTAGACACGTTATCCGGATTACGACCCTGTATTGTTCTAAGGATATTACGTGGTCGTACATTATAACCTGCCAATTCTTCGACTAAACCGAACTCATCCTCCTTTAATCGCATTGCATATGGGAAACCATGCAACGAGTCTGCCAAATCATGATTATGGCTATCATCTTTCACCCTCAAAATCCAAAAATCACCTGTCAAATGATATTTCGCCACTAATTTGAATGGGCAACCCGTTTTAAAGGTACTGGTTTGTCGTTTTCCACTACCTTCAGGTCTATATTTTCCACCCTTTATACACCTATAATTTATTTCGTACAGATAACCCTTTTCTGCTTTGCTTCTATCTTTTACAATGACAAAACCGAGCTGACGGGCTATACTTTGCACCCACTCAGTTAATTGCTCGTCAGAACTGAACGCCTGAAAGTACATTTTTAACAATTCGAAAATTTTTTACAAATACATTTTACAAACATGAAAAAAATTAGGTTTTTACTAACAAAATGTACAATTACAAATAACTTTTACAAAATTACATTTTTTTAACTTTTTACTATATATAAATAAACTTTTAAACTTTTTAAAATATAAAAAAAAATATATTAACTTTTTACAATATATACTTTTTACAAAAAATATATTACATATACATTTTTACAAAAAATATATTACATATACATATAAACATTACATATACATTTAAAAAAAAAATAATAAAAACGAAACGCGTTTAAACGCGTCCCGTACATACTCTCTCTTTTCTATCTCTCACACCTCACATAACGCTCTTATCTCTCACACACTCACCCATATTCTCTCTTTTCTCTCTCTCTACTCTGTCTCATGTTTTAGATCTAAAACCATGTTTTAGATCTAAAATTGGTGGTTTTGGTGATGTTTATGATGTGAGTGTGTGTGATAAGAGCGTTATGTGTAACTGAGGTACGTTGATATACTTTCTCTGGGTTGTTTTGGTGATGGTTATATTAGGGTTTTGAAAAAATTTTGGTGGTTTTTTAAAAATTGAGTGATTTATTTCAATTAACGTTTGTTAATTGAAATATTTGTGGTTAATTAACACGGATCTATATTATTTTTATGAAACGCCTAATTTTTAAAAATTAGGGTTTTGAAAAAATTTTGGGGGGTTTTTTAAAAAGTGACTGATTTATTTCAATTAACGTTTGTTAATTGAAGTATTTGTGGTTAATTAACACGGATCTATATTATTTTTATGAAACACCTAATATTTAAAAATTAGGGTTTGTGGTTATGTTGTGTATTATTGGTGGTTCTGAGGTGAATTATGTGGTTTGAAAAATTAGGGTTTGGAAAAAAAGTTGGGGGTTTTGGAAAAATTGAGTGATTTATTTCAATTAACATTTGTTAATTGAAATATTTGTGGTTAATTAACTCGGCTCTATATTATTTTTATGAAACGTCTAATTTTTAAAAATTAGGGTTTGTGGTTCTGTTATGTATTATTGGTGGTTCTGTTGTGTATTATTGGTGATTCTGTGGTTTGAAAAAAAAGTTGAGGGTTTTTGAAAAATTGAGTGATTTATTTCAATTAATGTTTGTTAATTGAAATATTTGTGTTAATTAACACGGATCTATATTAATTTTATGAAATGCCTAATATTTAAAAATTAGGGTTTTGAAAAAAAGTTGGGGGTTTTGGAAAAATTGAGTGATTTATTTGAATTAACATTTGTTAATTGAAATATTTGTGGTTAATTAACACGGATCTATATTAGGTGGTTATGTGGTGTATTATGTGGTGATTATGTTGTGTATTATTGGTGGTTCTGTGGTGTATTATGTGGTTTGAAAAATTAGGGTTTGGAAAAAAAATTGGAGGTTTTTGAAAAATGGAGTGAATCTGTGGTGTATTATTGGTGGTTCTGTGGAGTATTATTTGTGGTTCTGTGGTGTATTATTGGTGGTTCTGTGGTGTATTATGTGGTGTATTATGTGAAATATTTGTGGTTCTGTGGTGGATTATATGTGATATGTGACTTTCTTTGGTGGTTCATTGGTGCAGGTTTTTGTGATATGTGATATTAAGTAGGAAGGGTTAGTATATCCTACCCCTTATGGTGGTTCTGTGGTTATTATGTGGGTAGGTTAACACCTTGATCTGCCACCATAGAGTGGTATGAATACCTGCTCTGGCCTACCCCATTCCCCACAGATTTGTGATGAAACTGTTTTTTAAAAATAACAGAAAAGGCAATGATGATTTTATATATAAAAAAAAAAACTAGATTTTGGCATGGCATTTCCAAATGGATAGGCAATTAATTTGCAACCTTTGAAGTTGCAGCCAAACATGATGAGCAATATATATATATATATATATATATATATATATATATATATATATATATATATATATATATATATATATATATATATATATATATATATATATATATATATATATATATATATATATATATATATATATATATGAATCTGAGCCTTTACCTGTTCTGTGCTAAATGGTGAGTTCGACATTTGTTGTCTTGGACTTTCTTTGCTTGTGTTACTTGTGATGCTTGTGACAAAACCTGGACTTGTAAACCCGGGTTTGGTTAATACTCCCTTGATGCTTGGGTGAAAAAAACCTGCACCTTGTGACTTTCTTTGCTTGTGTTACTTGTATGGGTGAGATATACTGACCCTCCCTATTCTAATATACTAACCCTCTTGTGAAACTTGTTTCACTTGTGGAACATGTGGTGATACTGTTGAGCTTGTGAACTTGGTAGGTTGTGGAATATTGTTGTACTTGTGTTGGCTTTTGTTGGGAATTTGCAGAATCTGAGCTGTGTGTTGTGTTTCTGTTGCTGAGCTTGTGAACTTGGTAGGTTGTGGAATATTGTTGTACCTGTGTTGGCTTTTGTTGGGAATTTGCAGAATCTGAACTGTGTTGGCTTTTGTGGCTTTTGTTGGGATTTTGGTGAATCTGAGATGGTTGCTTGTGTTGCTTTGGTCAAAACCTGGACCTTGTGTCCAAAAGGCGATGACGAATGGGTTTTTCAACCCCGAATGGATGGCAAACAATTATGTTTGCAACATTCATATCCGAGCCTTACTAAACTATTTTTATTTTTAAATTATGTTTTCAAATTCGAGCCTTTTTCGGCGATGACGAAAACCTGCACTTTGGATTTTTTTTTCTATTTGTATTTTTTTGCTTGTGTTACATGTTTTGCTTGGACAAAAACCTGGACTTGGACTTTTTGCTTGTGTTACTTGTGTTGATTGTGCCAAACCTGCACTTGCAACTTTTGTTGCTTGTGTTACTTGAGAAAACCTGGACTTGGGTTTTGCTTGTGTTGCTTGTGTTACTTACCAGGACTGGAACAAAAAAAAGGACAAAAAAACAAGAAAATGACAAAAGACAAAAAAAACAAGAAAAGGACAAAGGACAAAAAAGAACAAAAAAAAAAAAAAAAAAAAAAAAGGTACAATGATACACCCTACCATATGGGAGGGTTTGTACTTACCTCTCATAGGGAGGGTTCGGTTAATATATCCCCCCAAGGAATTGTCCCTTTTGTGTTTGCTAAAGAGTACAATGTACACCCAGACATACTTTCCACTGGGTGAGTCTTTGCTTCCACTTTTATGCATTACTGACTTGTACTTATTAACGTGTCTGTTTAGCCATTAGTAGCTTGCACATTACATAATACTACAATGCAATGTAGACTGATATGGAAAATGCATTTTTTTATTTGCATTTCTTAAAACAACCAGTGTACAATGATTTTTCTAGCTAGCACATTTTGATTTGGATATGTACACGTTTTAATGCATGGTTTACATGTTTGTTTTGCAGGGTTATTTTTGGTATGTTGATAGCACTACCTATCACACTGGTGTACTACATTGTGCTTGGGCTTATTAAATGAGAAAGCATTTCTTTGACTCGTCTTATTTGAAGGTTTTTGTGGAAGTTCTCTAACAACATGAAATTACCATTTTGTTAACTTAGTGAAAGTAAAAATAGAGGTAATTAGAGAGCAAAAGTAGTATGGTGAGGGAGAAATATGTAATTTGATAACAAGACATTGGCAGCAAGTAAATTCGATGTTTGTCTCTCCGATTCTTGAGTGTCTTCTTCCAAGATGATATTGTGATGTTTCTTTCCACTACTTTTTTTTTTTTTTTTTTTTTTGCACTTTTGGCAGATGTCAAGTACAATGGAATCCCAATGTTGTATGACCAATGGTATGCGTAGGGATCTAAAATAGACTGTCTTTCTTTTATAAGTAAAATCTTTTAATTGATATTTATTGCAAAGTAAAAACGACTTTGCCAAAAAATTATAGTCCATAGTGATCGTCGACACATTTAGTATAAACCAAAAACGAGAGGAGGTGAATCGTTTGTACTTGTACATATTACTAGAAAGTAGAAACCAAAAACGACTTGTTCTAAACATTATACTGTCATGATAGTCATCTTTAACAGAATCTCGTGGCACAAATGAGAAAGGGCCAGTCTTTTTCATTGGTATCTTATAGCACAAACACAAAACGACTTGTCATTCTACTAGCCATAGTGATTCGACACAAATTGAGTGTACAAACAAGAGGAAGTAAACTTAAGTGTATATGAAAGTGTTCTGCAAACAATGAAAAATAAGACGTGTTAAATATTCAATTTTGATCTTTAATTGTGTCTCATTCCTCTCATGGGAACACCACCCCACCTCAAACCACCCTTCCCTTGCCATTCCCTTTGCTGTAATTGTGTCTCGTTCTTGTAATTGCGAAGTTTAGTAATACAAATTTTTTATTTGTAGATTGAATTTGAGCAGCCAACCTAGTGAATCTGTGTGTTCTGTTTCCTTTTATTCCCTATTTATCCTCTAATGTGAACCAGTTTTGAGACTAATTGAAGACAAAAATTAATAATTAAATGGGTACCTAATAAGATCTATTAAGCTTCATCCTCTTGTTCCTAGTAGTTGTGATGAATTAAGGATGTTTAGCATTTTTGTTACTAACATATCTAGCACCAAGTAACGCTCATAGATCAATCTAACTATGCACATTACATTCATAACAATTTCAACAGTTGTAGTTGACATGAAAACGAATATCACTCAACCTTAAAAGGTGTATTCAAGTTGAGGCTTAAGATTTTCTAGTAATGCTTTAAGTTTAAACCTCGCATAGCCAACTTTCAACCGTCTATGTCTTTTTGCACATACATCTTTACGAGGCTGAAACTAAAATATCTTTTAAATACTCTTTAAGTTTGTTAGATGTCAAGACGAGTGTAGTGGCTGCCGATTTAATGCGAGTGTGACACGAAAAGTGTAAATCATTAATGCATGGACTTCCATGTAATATTTTGTAATAGATATAGGGTAAGTAGTATAAATATTTATGTTGTTGTAAGACCTAATACCCTCGCATTACTTGTATAGTTGCGTAAGAAAGCTAATATGTTAAGAGGTCTCACAACTTGGTTGTAAGGGTATAAATATCCCCTATCTTATCGGTTATGAGGTGCATGTCTATCTAAATGTCTTGTGATACTTTTCTCATATTCTCTCGTTTCTCTCTCTAAGGTAGAAGTAATGTCTAAAAACGTTATTTCTATTTTTCGATATCCATATGTTTTGATAATAACAAAATGTGAAAACACTTTACGTAAAAATTAACGTAAACAAGTTTCTAATCGAAATATCTCGTTTCTACGTAAATCACTCTAGGTAAGAACAAACAAATTTACGACTTAACAAATGATCAAAGAAGTGAATTTGTATTTCAAACCTTACATTTTTTTTGTGACAACTTTCTTTTCAAAAATACATTTTACAAATTATTTTTGAATTATAAAGAAATGTCTTAATTAGAAAAATAAGTTTAAAAATCATAACAACTATCCCCCCCCCCCCCCCCCCCCCCCCAAATCAGCTCCAAACTTCCTTTGATCATTTAGTTAGTTTAATTTGTTTTAAAGAGTGATCATTTCATCCAACCAAGTGATCGCCATCATTCCTCTACTAGTCAAGAGAAGAACACAAAGTATCAAGAAGATACAAAGTGTTAATAGTCTTTGTGTAGTGCACTTGCATTACTTGTTAGTTAACTTGATTGTATCTTGATATACAACAAGTGTCAGTCTTGTTCAAGTCTTCTTGTGTTGATCATTGTGATCTTGTTGAGATCTCTTGTAGCTAGTGTGATAATATGTTGATCAAGTGGATCAAGAGTAGATTGTGTGGATCGTGAAGATCGTGTAAGGATCCTGTAGATCGTGTGAGAAGTTAGGAGCGTGTGAGATTGGTACTAGCTAGATTAGTACTCGACACTTAGCTTAGTGTCGGAAATTGTGATAAGCGACGTGTACGGTTTTCTCCGCCTGAAGGGAGCTTTGTTGACATAGTGCTTAGAACTCTCGAGTTGGGTACTCGGGGAGTGGCGTAAGGCGAAGAAGAGCTTCATTACCGAAGCACTATAAATCTCTTTGTCTCAGTTTGATCTTTCCATCTCATCTCTTTATATTTAGTGTTTATATTAGTTAGTGTAGTTTAGAGTTCATATTGGTGTTGATTGATTTCACAAAAGAATTGAATCAAAGTGGTTAAGCGTATTTTCCGATACATTAAAGGCACTATACACTTGAGATTATTTTATACCAAGGGGACCGATGTACAAACTATTATCTATGCCGACTCTGATCATGCGGGAGATTATGTGGATCGAAAAAGTACGAGTGGCATTTGTACCTTCATGGGTTGTTGTCTAACTTCTTGGTTCTCCAAGAAAGAAACGGCTCTTGCTAACTCCACGACCGAAGCCGAATACGTAAGCGCCAGAAAGGTATATCAACAAGCACTATAGATGAAACAAGCTCTAATAGACTATGACATACATCTAGACGACATCTGTATTATGTGCGATAACAAAGGTGTCATTGACTTGAGTAAAAACCCCGGTCAACACTCTTGTACTAAACACAACGAAATTCGTCACCACTTTCTCCACGATAACGTCCAAAAAGGAAACATTTCTATTGAGAAAGTTCCTTCTCAAGACAATATCGTCGACATCCTGACCAAACCTCTCAAAAAAGAATATTTCAACTAGCTTCGTCTAGGTCTAGGAACGATGGAACATACCCCCTAAATCTTATGACTATTTATATATTTCTTGGGAAATATTAAAGTCATCCCTCGTATTTTCTTCTAATGAGTATTTACGTATTTCCTTGGATATATTGAAGTCATCTCCTCTCGTCTCGGCTCATTCATTCCGTAACAAGAATTATTAGGTATAAATTCTTTCCTCATGTCAAAAAGTCTCACTAAATAAGCGAGATTTGTTCATCATAAATCAAAATGGGACGAAATTCTGTCTCAGCAGGTCACGACACCACTAAATTTAGTGGTACCGTGTATCTGATACAGCTCGTATTTCAGTTTTCTTTTCCCCCACAATTCACTTTTAAACTTTCCCAATTTCTACCATTTCTCTCAAAACCAAACCTCGCAACCAAAGATTCAATTACACTCTTTCAAAATCATAAGCTCTAGCTGAAATGAACAGATATATAACAAAATGAATAATCGAAACATATATAAGCATAAGAAAAGAAATCATAAGCTCTTGCTGAAATGAATGTCATCTGTCAAATGAATAAGAGATCAACGATAAACTGAACAAATATCATAAGTCAACTGAATAAGAACATGAAGAATCAAATGGTAATAATCAAACGAAATGAGAAGGATCATGAGAATCAACATAATTTATCATAAGTCAAATAAATGAAGTATCGTAAAGAGATTAAGTGATAGCATAATCAGATAGTAATAAGAATCAAAGAGCACGTATCAGCAAAGGCGTGTCTACCAAAGTCACTCGAATAGATACAACGAAACATAGGAAAGCCACGAGCCGACCTACCTGAGCCACTCGAATAGGTGTCAAAATCACATATACTGCCAAATCAAAGTGTACGGAGAGGGGAGACCTCTAAGTACCAAAATGGAGGCGCGACCTCCCAAAAGTGAGGGGGTGTAAGGCACGCACAGCCTAATCACGGTCTTCTCAAATCAAAACAGAACTTTGGATGCATCAATACGCCCCCCACAAAACAAAACATATATATACACCTGCTCGCATGACAAGTATATACACGTATAATGGCCAAGAGATCTCATATCACATCATATCAAAATGGGGACGTCGTGGACTAATCACACCGCCACAGATAGTGTCATGCCATTGGTGCCTCAATGCCATGGCCATGGTACCTCCATGGCTAGACTAAAAACTCGGGCATCAGAATAGAACAAATCAGAACAAAAGCTATCCATAATCAAGTAAATAAGTAATCATAGCATAATCAATCAGAACATATCATCAGAACAGAGTCTCATATAAATGAGAACAGTAACAAATCATCATAACAGAAAGGATAGCTACTAGAATCATATCAACAAATCATATCAAGCGAATCATATCAAAACTCATATCAGAAGCTCATATCAAAAGATCATAACGAAAGGGTCATAGAAATGGCATATCAAAAGGGAAGCATAGCAACGTCAAGGATCAAGAGAGTCATGAGAAGTCCCTACTAAAAAGGGAAAAATATATGTACCTTAAACCGCAAGTGCAAATACATCAGAAGACATAAAGATCGGAAGTTACTCCTTCTTCAGCGAATCTACATGAATTAATGGTTGTCTTATTATTAATAAGCTCATTTTAAGTCAGATTACTCCTTTTAGGTCTCTTTCTATTTTTAGAAACTTTCCGTTTTTAGTAACTTTCCAATTTTAGTAAGTTTCCCGAATTAGCAAGTTGCCATATTTAGTAAGTTTTCCCGATTTAGTAAATTTCTTGAATTAGCAAGATTAACCATTTATGATTATAATTAATATTTAATTAAGTTAAAATGCTCAAAATGATTATTATAATAGTTTAGGGTTTAATATGTCAAATATCATAGTTTAGGGTGAACAGTGTCAATATTACAAGGTTTAGGGTTTAAAAAGGTAATTTATATAATTATATGCCAACTTCTTAAACTTGCTGAGTGTCATGATATTCAATAATACACGCATGCAAAATATCCGATCTCGTTTATTTAGAAATAAGACTCAACAATGAAACCACCCATGACCTTTTTTATAGATCAAAACAGATTTTAGATCGAATGACACTACAAGAAAAAGTGCCATTAGCAACAAATTAAATTTGTTGCAACATATGAAAAAGTGGTTGCTAAACGTGTTTTGCAACAAAAATAGCAACTAACACCAATTGATGCTAATCCAATCTATGCTAATCTAGAAAAGCAACAAAACCGCTTATTGGTTGCTAAATTAGCAAGAACATTTAAAGTCATTGCTAATTCAAAAATACAATGAAATTGCTTATTGGTTGCTAAATTAGCAAACACTATTTGAAGTCAATTGTTGCCATTTCTAAATAATTAGCATCAAAATTATATCCCTTGATAATTACATTATTAATCAACAATCTACTTGTAGGACCGTAGAACAACCTATTTCACATATGATTCAAGCTAAAACCTAGAGAGAGAAACTAAGTAGAGAGAGAGAGAGAGTGGGAACTCTAGTGTGTGGAATAATAACCTTGATATCACTAATAGAATCACTAAGAGAACCAACCTCAAAATGAGGCCTTACAAGTGTATTTATACTTGTAGTCTAGGGCTTCACATATCTTAGACCATATTACATAACTAGCCCTTAGACTTTATACAAGCAGGAATAATACACATAAACTTTAATAAACTAGCATTTACTAACTATTACATGAATATATTTAACTAACTATTTGACTCAATAATGATCATCACTTTTAATCCTAACAATCTCCCCCTAAGGGACGATCATTGAGATCTCACTTTGATTTCATAAATGATCAACACTTCTAATGCTAACAATCTCCCCCTAAGGGTGATCATTGAGATCTCTCTTTTGTGACTTTGATCTTTGATCTTTGAAGCTTGTTCTCTTGAACTTTGAGTCCTTGTGTAATAGTTTTGCTAGTTCCTTTGTTCCAATCATGCTTTGTGATCTTTATTGCCTTTGATCAACATCTTTACAATGTTGTCTCTACGTCTTTTCCAACATGCTCATACTTTGTTTGACTTTGAATCTTTGTGAAGTTCTCTTCTCTTTGACTTTAATCTTTGTTTCTTTAGTTTGTAGATTCTTTGACTTTGACTTAGAAACATTCTAAACTTTGCTTTGCTTAGATCTTTGAAGAGAGCTTTGCAGGGTATGAGCATGTGGATCTTTGAGTGATGGTAACGGTCTTTCTCCAAGGAACATTTATGAGTACCTGCATAAAACAGTTAGCAATAAATCAACTGGTACTTACAGGTTCGGAATTAGAGATCGTCAACAGCATAGTGTGAAGACTCCTTCTAATCCTTACCAAGGCCGTTCCTGAACCAGATACTCCCGAAAGAGCTTACGAGACCTACTAAGTAGCTCAATGACTGGGTGAGTCGCTGGGGATCACTCCACGACTGTAGACCGTTTGAAACATAGCAACCATCATGATAAATAAGGCAAGATCCGTAGATCTCATAAAGACTCTTACAACTTGTGTCCTTTTTGGCGAACACAAGTGTATTCATAGGAAGTGTATCCTAAGAGATCTTTTAATGAATCTCGTGGCTCTAGACTCGATAAGTGCATAATTTGGTTTCCTATGCGGAGACTAGGGAGGGGTCTCCTGCTTCAATATCAACCATCTCTAAGAGATAAGTCGATAGATTACACTGGTTCCCCGTGAGAATGAAACAAGCTCTTTTGAGAGAACTTGAGTGGCTAGAAGGTTTAGTGCAGTGCGTCACTGGGTCCATGACGTCTTTATCTTCAATACCGGTGTCACCTTAGTAACAACCAGTAGCATATGAATTGAACCCGGTGTCTGCCCTAAGGTTGAACATATGGAGGGCTATTTCTTTTCACCCTTTTTCATAACTTTTCTTTTTAATTCTTCAACCCCTTCTTTCTCCTTTCTCATTTTCTCCTTTTTTCAATCATACCTAAGGACTTCTAATTCTAATCTATTGGAATTGTCCTTGGGTAGATCCCTCCAGCTCTGGCGGATCATAGGACGGTTTTTCCCTAACCTTAGTCACCTTATAACTCCATGAATCCTATAATTGCCATGAAACCTTTGATTGAAAATCTCTCAAAGTGTTTATGAATATAAACACATTTTTGTTGACACTTTGAGAGTTTTTGTTTCTTTTGAAGGACTCCCCCTTCACATGTGCTCATGAATTTTTTTAAGAAATTTGCACATGCGTGAGGAGTTTGCACTTTTTGAATTGATCCACATTCAGTGAACATGACCGATTCGAGACACGCTTACATCATTAGTTAGACTAGCTTGAAGTTATTACCCGTCCTGGTCAAGTCCAAAGAAAGTCTCTCGATACGGTACATTCTACTCAGACAAGTCCTATTCGAGACACGCTTACATCACTAGTTAGACTAGCTTGAAATTATTACCCGTCCAGGACAAGTCTTTTCGATTACTAACATTTTAAGCTTCGTCAATTCATAGGTACATTCTGAGTCTAGCTCTTTTGAGATTCAGTCACAAGCTTTAAACATCTTTGATCACATTTTAATCATGTCTTCTCCCCCTCAAAAATAGCATATCGTGATATTTTTGATATCAACTGATTAAGAAAAAGCTTTTTGGAGAGATAGACAGATTTGTTGTTGCATGAATTTGGAACTATTTTTGTTTTAGAAATACTCCCCCTCAAAACTCGCATATGTTTTTGAGAAATGTTAAACTTTTTAAAGTATAGAGGGAAGGAGTCGTCTTGAAGCAAAATTCTGAAAGAGAAAGAAATTTCAGATTTGTTGAATTTTGCATCAAGGTTTTTTTGAAAAACAAAGACTTCTCTTTGTTTGAATAGGAATGTCGAACTGAGGCGTACAACAGTGTCCATTTTTAGGATAAGTGCACTTTGTTGATGAAAATCATTTTTGCGTAACACTTTCCTTTCTTTGATAACTTGAGTTGTGCACTGTAAGGTGTACACAAGTCATTTTGATGATGAGCACCGATTTTGATAGATTTTGAAAATCTTATTGAAAAATCTTGAAAAGGTGGTGCTCAAAATGTAAGAGAATTTTGAAAATCTAATTTATCAGTAGATCAACAATCATGGTCTTGTGTTTAAAGATTTTGAAAGTTTTTCTAAAGAAACTCAAGCCAGATAAGTGTGTGGTTTTCGTTTTAGGATAAGTGCTCAAAAAATATTTGAAATATTTGTTTGAATAAGCACTTTCCTTTCTTTAAAGCGCGGGTCCTGAACTGATGTGTCCAGAAGCCATTTGATTAAGTCCTTATTTGAAATCTTTTCAAGTTGTTATACCCGGACTTAAGTTTTGAAAAGATATCACTTTGAAGCACGGGTTTTAAGCTGAAGTACTTACAAGCCATTTGAAGAAACTTTTTGAGAAACGACATGTTTTAAAAAACATGTAAAAGAACTCCCGTTCAAGCATCTGTAAATATCCGTATCATTGTTGAATGACATTTCTAGAAACGTACAGAATATTGATTTATACGAGAGACATGTCGTGAGAAGAATATGTTTGGATTTTTTGATTTTATATTGTTTTTGTATTTTTTTTAAATTTTATATTTTTGTATTTTGTTTTTGTTTTTATAAAAGAAATGGAAAATCAAAAATAGAAGATTGAAAGAATGATATTATAGAATTTACAGAATTTGAACCCTCTGAAGAACTGGGTTCTGAGATAGTTGAAGCACCTGCAACCAAAGACGAAGAGGTTTCATAAATAACAGTGTTAGAAGTACATGAGTCATCACTTTGAGGGTGTTGACTATCAACGGTTGTTGTGGTTTCTACTTCCTTATCCTGAAGATTATCACTATTATTTGTCTTGGTGCAACTATCAAAAATCTTCCCTGTGGGAATCCACCTAAGACCAACTGTTTTAAAAACTTTCCCCGTAGGAATCCACCTAAGGTAAGATCTAGATGTAGTTTTCTTATCAGATGCAGCGGAAGTCTCAGTCTTGGAAAAACTACATTCTTTAGATATCAACCTATTAGGTTTCTTAACCTCTTGCTTCTTATCAACGGGTTTGTTTTGATTTGGTGTCTTAGTGGATTGGGTCTTGACACTTGATTTGGAATTCTTTGTGTTGCATTCTACTTTCCTAGCATTCTTATTTGTGCCACTACTCTTAGATGCAAGCCAATCCCTAGTATTTTGTTGAAAGTTCCTAGGTAATGGTTTACTACTACTAGCGGTGCTTTGGAATCTTGTAGAATTCATCACACTAGGTTTTGCACCTAAAATTCCGTTTTTACGATGTTGTGCCTTTTTTCTAGCTTCTTCTAGATGATGATTGAGGACCATGTCATTAGAACCAACAGACTCATTAACAGTTTTTGTTGTCTTATTTGGTGTACTATACTTAGAAGAGCCAGGTGAAATCACATTTTTGTTTCTTACAACAAACAAATTTTGTTTTTCAACAATCTTTTCCATTACCTTTTCCTTGGGCAAGGGTGGTGGAGTGACTGGTTTTGACAAATCATTTTTCTCATCGACTTTTGGAGCAAACCGTGAAATTGACATTTTTGGTTTTTGAACCGTGTTTGAAACCTTTGGTTTGTCCGAAGTTGATGGTTTTGCAAACTTAGTTTCCTCACCCTTCCCTTTTAGACATTCAAGCTGAGCCCTCAAAAGATCATTTTGCTCTTTCATGTTCTTGAAGGCACGCTCATACGACAATTTGTCATACTTGCATTCTTCATTTTTTCGATCAAGTTGTTTAAAACATGACACATTTTCTTTTTCAAGCTTTATAAGAGCATTTTCATATTTTGAAACAATTGCGGAGGTCTCAGCTCTTAGTCGTTCATCGTCTTGAACAGAATACGTTCGTAAAATGATGGACATGATGTCAGTGGTCATAACAGCTTCGAAGAGAGAATCATTTAGGTTTTCCAAAACATTCATGTTTTCACGAGTATCATTAGCTTCGTTTACCAGGGATTTGTGGTCCTTGACAAAGTCGGCCGTTTCTTTTAAGAAAGCACGTTCAAAATGGATTACCCTCGCACTGATGTTATTCAATGGGATAGTAATTTCGTTTTCAAAAACTTTTTTCTGCTCAATATGAAAACTGGAATGCCAGTTGTTAATATCGATTGTAGTTTTAGAAGCAACAATGTTTTGAAGTTCTTGAATTCTCTTTTTAACGTCATCCAGAATGTTTCTAGCCTCACTTGTATTAAAAGTGTTGTTAGAAGACATTTGTTCCATTTTTGAAAGAGATTTTGAAACAATTACTTTCTTAGAAAACATTTTTGAGAATGGTCGTTTTATGGAAAACACAGATGGTTCTTTTTGTGGAACAAAAGTAATTCCCGAAAGTTTGTTCAATTTGTTGTAATCAATGGGTTTCAAATCCTTTTGTTTCATTTTAGAAATGCTCTCTTCGACATGTTCTATCGTTTGCACAGAATCCCGAACGACGGGAGGATCATGTTTAGTGTAAAGCACATTACCATTATACAAAACATTCTGTTCTTGCTGAGCTTTCTTGAGATTACTGGGGGTGTTGTTACCAAGAGCCACTTTATGTTTCGTATGGTAAACTGGATTAGTTTGATTTGAAATCATTTTCATTGTTTGACTTGACTGACCTGACTTAACCACTAATTCTTCTAAATGAGCAATCATGTGTTCTGACTCTACGATTTCGGCCAAAAGTTTGTCTTCTTTCTTTGCAAAATCCTTTTTTAACTCATCCCTTTCTTTTTCAAGATTGGTATAAGCTGTTTTTTGTTTAGAAAGTTGGTTTTGTAAATCAGAAATTTCCGCGTTTAAAGCTTTTATCTTCTTGAAAGAATTAAGATCAAGTGTATCAAACTTGAGTTGCAATTGTTTTTCCGTTGAAACGGAATTTTGATAACCATTTTCTAATTCAGACAATCTTTTGTGATGAAACTCAAAAGCTTTAGCGTTTTCCTTGTAACTCTCAAGCTCAGCGGTCAATTTTACATTCGCGGCCTTAACATCGCGATTGACCTTTTTCACTTTCTCGATTTCAATACCACAATTATTTAATAATGATTCAAATAAAGCACGGGTTTCCTCATCATTAGCATTATTTTGTGCAACTTGAACTCCATTAGGATCCATATCTGGAGTTTCATAGTTAACATTGCTATTAACTTGTTCCCCCACATATGTATCGTAATGCGGTTCAGATGGCACATAATGTGGCTTCTCATGAGCAAACGGATTAGCATCATTACCATAATTTGATACCTCATGGAATGGAGCTGAATCGTACGTAGGAGGAAGATCAGAATCACTGCTTGATGTTGTTGCCTGCTGATTTGCCATGAAGTTGTAGGTTTCATTGAGATCTGCTGAATTGTCATTAACTCTTGTTGTAGCTCTAAACTCATGTTCATCAGCAGTCAACGGTATTCCCGATTCTTCTTTATTGGCTAGCATCAACAAGTACTGGATCTTTTCAACCCTCATCATTGCATTGACATTGTTTCTGTTGTGACTTGCTGATGGCGGTTTCTGAATCGAAGTCATGAAACAATCAATCCCATTATGATTAAGCACATTCTGATTCACAATCTGATCCATCTGATTTCCTACATACTGCCCTGCATATTGCATCTGATTCCCCATCTGTATACTCGAAGCATATCCTTGCTGATTGTTGTTGTGTCGTTGGATGTTTAATGCATTGAAGACTGATGCAAAACCATTGGACAAAGTACTCGCGATACTGTCATGGTGAGATGCCATTGATTCAATTCAAAGTGAAACGTTGTTCTTAGGATCTTTTGAAAGATAACAAAGGTTGTTGTTGAAGATTAGATGTTTTGGTGAAGTTGAAGAGCGTTCTCGGTTGAATTTTTTGTGATTTCAAATTTTCCCTCCAAAAATAAAATTTGAAAATTTTCTTTCTCAAAATTTGAAAATCACAAAGAAATACAATTCTAAGGTTACCAGAAAAATTTGAGATTTGAAAATTTTTGGCCAAATTTTACCGAATTTTTTTTTGAATTTTAGCCAAAAAATTTGAATTTCGGGCCAAAATTTTCAACCTTATACCAAAATTTAAATCTCGCGTAAAAATTGAACGTTTAGTCTCGTGTGAAAAATAAATTTTACTCAAAATTTCCCGCCAAAAAACTTTTTTTTTTTTTTTTTTTTTTTTTTTGAATCTAACTCGGTAAGATTATATAAAGTCTAACTCGATAAGTTTGGAAAATTCTAACTCGATAAGTCTGTAAACACCAAACTCGATATGTCTTAAAACACCAAACTCGATATGTCTTAAAACACCAAACTCGATAAGTCTTAATATGTTTCTAACTCGATAAGTTCTAAGATGTTTCTAACTTGATAAGTTCTAAGATGTTTCTAACTCGATAAGTGCTATGATTGTTTCTAACTCGATAAGTTGTCTTGATTTTGGCAGAGTATCCCCTTAGTTAGAGTCACACGTGTCCTAACTCGATAAACGATTAGGAATGGAATGGCGAACTCGCCAAGATATCAAACTCCAAACTCGATAAAAAAAACACGTAACTCGATAGGTCTTATGACACCTAACTCGATAGAACATCAAATACCCCTAACTCGATAGAAGATTGACACCTAACTCGATAAGACTTGACACCTAACTCGATAGAATATAAAAATAACCCCTAACTCGATAGTAATAGACACCTAACTCGATAGTTTTTGCACCTAACTCGAAAACAAAAAAAAATTTCTAACTCGAAAACAAGCTGATGAACAGTAACCTCGAATCAAAAATAACTTTTAAACCAAGTTTTTCAACCAAATCAAACCTAAAACAACCTATATTATCCCGAGGCGATTGATACCACTTGTAGGACCGTAGAATAAGCTAAATCACTATTGAATCAAGCCTAAACTTAGAGAGAGAAAGTAAGTAGAGAGAGAGAGAGAGAGAGTGGGAACTCTAGTGTGTGGAATAATAACCTTGATATCACTAATAGAATCACTAAGAGAACCAACCTCAAAATGAGGCCTTACAAGTGTATTTATACTTGTAGTCTAGGGCTTCACATATCTTAGACCATATTACATAACTAGCCCTTAGACTTTATACAAGCATGAATAATACACATAAACTTTAATAAACTAGCATTTACTAACTATTACATGAATATATTTAACTAACTATTTGACTCAATAATGATCGTCACTTTTAATCCTAACAATCTCCCCCTAAGGGACGATCATTGAGATCTCACTTTGATTTCATAAATGATCAACACTTCTAATGCTAACACTACTTTTGGCCCAAATAATTCTATATATACAACCTTGAAAGAGCACTTCTATAAATATACAAAACCACAAGAAACAATTATACCAAATGTAACTTCATTAAAATCCAAATATTGTTCATAAAATCTCTACAAAGTAAACCATGATTCGCCACAATTAACGATCAAATATCCAAGTAGTAATGCGATTGTAAGAACTAAAGTACCAACACGTTTGGTCTTATTAAAATGATAGTTGCTAGACACTAAATGGATTACCAGAATGGAGGAAATAGTTTGCTAAAGACTAAATGAATCACTAGAATGTAGGAACTCTTTTTTGCAGCCCGACCAAGAATTTCTTAACCTGTTCCTGCACTTGAGCCTGCACCTGTTCTTGAACTCATTGCTGCATATCAACCTTAAATGCTTTCATTCAGCTTTCTAGTTTGCGATTAACTTCTGATTCAATCCAATCCTCATCATCCATTCTTGAAGTGTATCTGCGAGATCTTTTAGCATATGATATTTTTGACTTCTTATATATCCGGTCTGCTTGTTTTATATGCCCAAATCTATACCCATTGCTGTTCTTGGTAAAACCAGTGGCCTTAACCAATGCTTCATCATCAAATGGAATATCAACCAAATCATCAAGATCATTCTTTTTGACAATATCACAATACTTAGTTGCTGCCCTTTCCGCCCTAAGATCGCACCAGTCACCTTTACCTTTGTCCTTTTTATGTAACTTCTCAAACAATTCTATTTCCGTCATCTCAATACCTAATTGTTGGGTCACTGAATTCCCTAAGCTTCCTTTAAACTTGGATTTGAACATAAAATAACCTAAGTGTCTATTATCCGTATATGCAAACAAGTCACTGAGTGAACAGTACCTCAGTGAGTCATCTTCAGGATGCTTGGAGTGAGTCTATGTTGAAAGGTTCACCATTCAGTGAGGCGGAACTCAGTGTATGGAATCTAAGCCAAGAAGAAGATGATGGGTTCAGTGAGGATGACAATAACTCACTGAACCCCCAGGACTCCTCAACAACTACTACATACTGAAGACTGAAGTATGGGCGGGACAAGGCGGGAAAAGTTTGAACGTATCAACAAGTGACTTCATCTACCTGAAGTCAAACTTTTCCTGAAAGGCATCATGTCAGGATGGTGTCATTACTGCGCACTGGAAAGGCACATTGTCTTTTACCCAAAATAGTCTAATGTTACAGAGACAAAATACGTAAGTATTTTGTCTCTACTAGTTAGATCATCTTTTGTCTTTATCAGTAAAGTTGTAAATCACTTGTGTATAAATAGGTAGCATAAGTGAGGAGTAAAAGTTGACAAGTTTGTGCATTTAATGCGAAGCATTCACAAACCACTTTTACTCCTCCAAAGAACAACACAGTCCCTGAGATAGCTCAGTATGACCTTATGGTTGTCACTTAACGTAGTTTGAGTTTAGAGAGGAGTCCACACCATACTTGTCATTTCAATCCCAAGTGTTATTCCGCAAACACTTGGGTATAATTCTTTTTATTAACTTCTAATAAGAATTAAACGTTGAAAAATATCGTGCCTCTTTTCTTACGTTTTATCTTTGTTGTTAATCTTATTTATCTGAGTTAAAAGTCATGGAACTTGGTTAGGTTAACTCTTTAGTTAACTATTAACTTAGTAAACAAGGTCCAACACTAATTCAGTCTCCTGCAAAAATAACATAAAATTATTACGATCACGAGTCATTAACAATGAAACCTCAGTTAATTCAGTCTCAGCTTTAACATGAGTCTGAACTCTGAACTAAAAGAACCATTTATCTCAAAACTGTTGTAGCGAAAAAGCAAATAGGCCACATTTTTTGCAGCTATATATCTCACAAACTCCAACTTCAGCCATAACATCCAGCCTACATCTGTAAATAGGACACATTTTTTGCAGGTACCCTAAAATAGAACCATGGCATGTTTTACAGGATATAAGGAGCAGTTGGTATATGATAAAATTTCATGTAGATGATTATTCAAGTGGAGGGTCATTGGCAATTTGGTCTCATAATCAACTCACAAAGCAGGTGGTGGGCAGATAATGAAATGCTAGATGCCAAACAATGTTACTTAAAAGCCTACAACCTGCTCATACTTATAGGATCTTTGAAAACCCCGTCGATAAAGGTGTAATGTAACTGTTTCTTTGTCATGGAACTTCAATAGCTCACATTTGCAGCAAGGACACTTAATCTTCTCATGATTTACAAATCGCGGATGGCTGTAAGCAAATTCTAAGCATTCCTCAACCCCAAGTCTAAAATCTTGGGTCAATGAGCAACCATGAGATGCGATTCGACGTTCCATCCAACTACGGTCAGTGATATACTTCTACATGATAAAAGTAATGTTGACCAATTGTGTCTTACAGAATCCAGAATACCAGACTACTAGGTTAGTCATCTCTTTCGCTTTTTTTACAACTAGGTTGGACCAAATACCAACAAGTCAGTGCTAGTTTCTACATAATGAACCAACCTACTGACAATATAAATGAACCAAACTCATAACAGAACTTAATTCGATAAGGTAAACTAATTTGCATTGACCACAATGCGACTACTATTACTTAACCCCTCACCTCAGATAACCTATTACCTACTACTCATAACTGATCATATAAACTGTTTGCATAATCCTAGCATGTATCACAACATACTTATCAATTTTATAAATATTGTAACTACCTAAGTTTCTAGATAACAAAACTTGTAACAACTAAACACAACACAAACTTATCAAACGACAATTCAATATCAAAATAACCTATGTGTCGTAAATTTCCAAACATCACAGTACGAATTCCAAAATCACGTCCATCAGATACAATTCTCAAATCTCAACTAATCATTTCACCTTATAACTTACTGTATTTGTAAAACCTACGGTTCATAACTAATCTTATAATTTCTATGCATATCACAATATAAGGTCCGAAATCATAAATTTAACTTCATACAGCAAAAAAATAGTAACATCAAAACAACAAACTCAGTAACATTAACTTAATTACATATAACCTAGTATTCATACTTAATCTATAATTTCTCATTTTCATCCGATAGTACTTTCTCATTTTCATCTTATAACTTATTCATATAACCTACTGTTCATACTTAATCTATAATTTCTACGCATTTCTACTATAACATAAACTTCTTAATAACAAACTAAACGCTAATTCATATCGACAATCACCTATCTATAATTTCTACGCATAAAACTTGCATCCATCACGATATTAGTAAACAAACACTAATTTCTATACAAGTAAATGCAACATAACTTATTAAAACCTAAACATCAATAAACGCAACATAACTTACTTAATTTCAACATCTTAAAATGCATAATTAGCCCTAATTTACATCTAATAACAAAATATTCTGTAATTAGACCTAATTAACAGCTTAAAATGAAAATTAACACTAATTAGACCTAATTAACAACTTAAAATGAAAATTAACACTAATTAGACCTAATTAACAGCTTAAAATGAAAATCAACACTAATTAGACCTAATTAACAGCTTAATTTAATAGAAGTTCAGAGTCTACCGATGGTGATGGAGCGAGGCGGAGCAGCCGTGAGGCGGTGATGGAGTGAGGAGGTGATGGAGATTCCACGGATTGCTGACTACGAGAC
Organism: Artemisia argyi; assembly: GCA_030686995.1. Taxonomy (NCBI): domain Eukaryota; kingdom Viridiplantae; phylum Streptophyta; class Magnoliopsida; order Asterales; family Asteraceae; genus Artemisia; species Artemisia argyi. The sequence continues at coordinate 94,248,574 of CM060709.1, forward strand.
GTCGACGAAGCGATGGAGTGAGGAGGTGATGGAGATACCACGGATTCCTGACTATGAGACGTCGATGGAGAGGTGGAGTAAGACGCCATGAGTTTTCGACGAAGCAAGGTCGACGGACTAAGGTGGATACGACGGGATGGAGTGGTTGATTGAGGCGGCGACATGGTGAGCTGCTGATAAAGTGTGGTAGGTGCACGGCTGATATGACGGTGTTCGTGGCGGCGATGGCTAGCCGGAGACGTTGAGCGGTGAAGTGTGGTGGTTCATGCTTTTTGTGTTTTGACTTCATTGTGGAAACAAAATAAGGCAATAGAAGATAAGAGCGGATGAGTGAACTTTTATTTAATACTTATAAAAAAGCAGTAAGTGAACTTTTATTGTTCCCCGTAATACTTATTCGGATTTGTGTAACTCAAATATTGTTTAAACTTAAAAAATATGGCTCTCGAGAAATTGTTGGTAAAATAATAGCAAAGTGATTCCACACTTGTAAAACACCAACTAAATTTACTTGTTGCTAAAAAAATTTGCAACTATGTTAACAATTTTTTTGCTAAAATTAGTTGCTTGTAGAAATACCAACTAATTTACTTGTTGCTAAAAAATTTGCAACTATGCTAACATTTTTCTTGCTAAAATTATATGCTAATTGTAAAATTTAGCAACAATTTCTCTATTGTTGTTAAATAATTGTTGCTAATGCCACTTTTTCTAGTAGTGTGATATACAGATCGAGGCATACAAAAATCCATGAGTCTAAGACACAACATGAACGTAGATCAAATTACAAATCATAAGGAAGAATTACAAATCATAAGGATCGATTAGTTAGCTTTTCAAATCGTTATTTTATGTGTGAAGTTATGATTTTATGTGACATATCTTTATCATTTCATGTAAACTTCCTGTTGAATCAATAACATATAAATGCCCATCATTTTATTTACCATATTCAAAGGTATATTAAGCGTACGTATTCACATGCTCCAACAAACATGAAGTTCGACATCATTGCATCCAATATTCATTATTTCATGAGACTGATTTATACATGTTATTTATATGCTTATAATCTTATGTGACATATTTGCAAATTTGTATGGGTTATGTACGAGATATAATAAAGGGTAATATCAAGATCAAAGATTCATTCGTGAATGAGATTCAAGGGTTTACCTTCTAACCAAACGATCGAGGTAACATAACGAAGACAAACACAACCACGAAGACTGTGATGAAAACGAATCTGGTTGAACACAAACCCAGTGTGCGCGTCTAAAACACAAGCCAAAACTGAACATCAGGGTCTTAGCTTCAAACTGAACACCGACGTACACAATCGGCTAACCGAGTTAAGTCGCGAGCTATACACCTCCAACGAGTGAGACCGAAACAAACTACCAGCCACAACGCTACTCGAACCAACCCAATGATCACACCAAGATGAATAACCCCAACGATCATCAAAAGAAATGCTAGAACGCAAAAACATTTACTACCTGCTACCACCTTTGTGATACCCTTCGTAATCCTTTTGTACCACTCGAAGATGCCAAAAGCAAGGGTGCCAACTTATATTATTTTTCGAGTTTTATGTGTGGGAAATGTTTAGCTGAAATATGGTTAATAACATGAGAGAAAAAGTGGGGATATAGGGGAGTACGTTGGGTGTGTTGGCCGAGTAAACAGGAAGGACCAAAGACCAGGAGAATTTCAAATCCAAAAGTATATTTAGTCTCTTATCATAAGTTACATATATTATGTACATATGTTTAATTTATATTTGATCCATTTGGTGACATATGAAACGTGTGATGCTAATATCCAAACAATTATCTATTAGGCTTTAAATAATTTGTACGTATATAAATGAATTCGGTTTATTGTAACTTAGTAACGTGTGATTTTATTCATTTGGTAATTGTGTGTACAAGCTCAAAAGATATTGGCCTAGAAGAATACTTCCAACGTGTGATACATATATTATTAATTCAAGTATACTTAATTTAACAATCACTTAGGTTATAGATTCAAATGTTGTAGATTTCAAATATTATGTTCCAAATACTTAGGTCAAGTTCACAAACTTATGAAAATTCAAATAATATGGAAAATTGTAGGAAAGACGGATTCGCGGGTTTTACACAATATTACCACACATCCACATAGTTTGCATATAGACACACACTAGGCACATATTCGCAAAACAAGTATTCTCTATTTTAACTTATATTAAACCTTTCTATAGGTAACAAACATGTCTCATGACTATGATTTTGATCACCTCTTAACTGACACTACAATCCTGATATCTCTCGTGTACCAACAACTCCTGGAAATCACATTCGTGCCTATGTCAATCTTGAAACTCGTCGTTTTCATGAAGGTCGTGTCGTTGATCACTCCCTAATTTACCATAGAGACATTAACACCTCATTTAGAGCCATAGGTTTCGATTGCTTGCTACTCATCAACGAGCACATTTGTCCTCATTTTGTATTAGAATTCTTTCGACAAGTTGAACTCGTACATAACGAGGATCAATCTTTGTCACTTTGGTTGTGGATTCACAACTTCAAATTTATCCTGACTCTTGAGCAATTTGCTCAAATTCTCCAAATATGGGCAATGTGCCTACACTGGAGATTGGTGTCTTGAGACTCCTTTCAACTATAGAGAAGAGAATAGTCCTTATTATTCGTACATACCTTCTCCAAGTGAACTTACCAAACTCCTCCGTACTCATAAGTACATTCCATTCCTCGATCCAATGAAAATTCTTTTGGCAGAGGTTTGTCATGAACTACTTCGTTGAGTAGTCATCCTAAAAGAAAATGTTCTCAGTCTACAAGGTGTCCGTGAGCAACTTCCAGCTTGTTGTGCTCATATGATATATTGTCTCCTCACTAAACAACCCTTGCCTACTTCTTCGCTGAGCGAATTGTCCATCTCAAAGGTAACAAAAATAAATTGATACCGTATGGGATGTTCCCAACCCGTCACTATCACTACTTCATGAACTTTCACCCACACCTTCGTAGTCCTCAGTACTCACTTTTCAATCCCCTCATGGAACCCATCAATGAGTCACATATCTCATCTATTTTTATTTCTGCGTCCTCCGTCGACTATGATGTTTATGATGACCCTACGGATGTGGGAGTGGTGCGAGCTTAACTCGAGAGTGTGATGGAACCGGAGGAAGTTGAGCTCATCCTTAAGAAGCAAGGTCTTGAGTAGTTAGAACGAGATTAGTTACTTTATCTCATATTAGCATTTATCTATGGATATCTTATCTAACTCTTATCCTCCTTTGACTATCTTGCATGCTTGACTTTCTATCACCTTTGCATAATTTTAATTATGTGTTTTCATGAATGCTAGCTCATTTTATCTTTTTGATTGCATGCTTAGTCTTATTTAGATAAGAGCTTACTAACTTTGTTTGCTAGGAGTAGATTAATATGGAATACATTTGGAAAATTAATCTTTAGTGGTTTGAGGCACTAACATTTCCTGCAAATAGTCTCCCTAGAAAACTCCTTTTAGCTTCCCATAAATAGGTATCAAAAGAAAATTCATGATCTCCAGGTCACAGTACCATTAAATTTAATGGTATCGTGTGGCATTTAGTGGTGCCGTCCCCTATCTGACGAATTTTCACTGTTCCCTCTAGACTCATGCAACCCTAACCTCAAAACCTGCAATGTTTTGCAAATTCTCATGCACCTTAAGATTCCTTTATACTACCTTAGGACATCCCCATCAACTTTAATTCAAACCACACCACTCTTGCCTATATAAGGCTTCACCATTGCAAGAATCCCTTGCAACCTACCTTTATCCTTATACTCCTTACTCACCATGTCTTCCACACAAGGATTCACAACCCATGTCTCCAAGAAACCTAGAATTACCGTTAGGCCACCATCCAAACCTCTCTTTGTTGATCTCACCAAAGATAATGAAGTCACAACACCACCTTCCCAAAGCACCCCTAACTCTCCATCTCCACCAAATGCTCCTTCTAAATCATCAACTACTAGGACAACATCCTCATCATCTTCCTCCCACAACACCTTGCAATCATCCATAAACTATACACTTTCACCTATCACTCCATTGGATTTCACTATTCCAACTCCATCACCGACATACTCACCACAACCTCCATCACTAATCATGGGCCCTCCTATCCAACTCAACCCGGTTGATATACATAGTGCTAATTGCCTATGCTGCCTCCACAACCGCAATCTCATCTCCTATTTGAGAGATGAACTTTACTTCATGTTCTCCTATGTTGAACATCTCATGACACCTCCACAACCACTAATCATGTCACCATCACCACCCTATAGCCCATTCAACTAAACATTTTCATGCTTAGTGCTCAAGAATAAATGATTAGGACCCCCTCTTGTACTAGAAGCGAATCTTAGGGCCTCTCAAGTCACCAAAAATTAATATGTGCTTCTTGTAGGCTTTATTTTATTGTTTAGTTGATGTACTCACACCTTATGTACGATTATCCTTTTATTTTAATGCATTTGCTTATTTTATGATTGGTTTGTCATTAGTTTTATTATGGTTGGATATTTTTCTTGGTTGCTACATGTTAGATATTGTATTTGTGTCATCTAACTTTGTTTTGTAACAAGAACCATTGCTCGATTCCTTGGTGTTCTCCAAATGAGGTCGAGTATATGTCAAGGGGGAGCCTTAGTATTCTTTTTGCTTCGAAAAAGGGGGAGAAATGGGATGCAAACTCATATTAAAAACTTGTCAAAATTAATTTTTCACCTAAAAGGAGTTTATGTTTTGTCATCTTAAAAAAGGGGAATGTCTCAAAACTTTAATTATAAAGAAATGTTTTAATTGGAAAAATAAGTTATAAAATCATAACAGCTATATTCCCCCCCCAAATCAGCTCCAAACTTCCCAAAATAAACCTTCACCACTAAAAACAAAAAGAGGAGCATTTTTGTCTGGCACGGTACCATTAGATTTAGTGATACCATTAGTGGTACCGTCCCATTTAAACGGTCAAATTTCTCCCTGACTATAAATACTAGTCCATTTTACAGATTTTAGGTTTCTGTGATAAAATCTCTTATCACCTAAACTCTACTTTGATCATTTAGTTAGTTTAAATTTGTTCTAAAGAGTGATCCTTTCATCCAACCAAGTGATCACCATCATTCTTCTACTAGTTAAGAGAAGAACACAAAGTATCAACAAGATACAAAGTGTTAAGAGTCTTTGTGTAGTGCACTTGCATTACTTGTTAGTTAACTTGATTGTATCTTGATATACAACAACTGTCATAGTCTTGTTCAAGTCTTCTTGTGTTGATCACTGTAATCTTATTGAGATCTTGGAGATCTCTTGTAGTTAGTGTGATAGTGTATTGATCACGTGGATCAAGGGTAGAGTGTGTGGACAGTGTAAGGATCATGTAGATCTGATGAGACGAAAAGTGTACCGCTTTTAGGGGGTCATTTAAGCTCTAAGTCGAGATTATTTGATCAAATATTGCCCTAAATCTTTCCTTTTGTCATTTTAGGTACTTTTGAGAAGAAATCTGGAAAAGAAAGCATTTTGAACGTTTTTGGAGGGAAAAAGTGAAGAAAACGACAAAGTCTCCTATTCATGCTGAAAACAGTACATGACGGCGTCAGGATTTGCTTATGACGCCGTCACTCATTGGCAATGAGGTGGATAATCAAGTTAGGATTTACACTAACTTGACGGCTTCACCAAGGCCGTCACGTACAAAACACAAGAGACGGCCAAGAGAAGGTTTACACATGACAGCGTCAGAATTGGATGTAGGCAAAACGATAGTATTTAGGGCGGCGAGTTGACGGCGTCAGAATTTACTCTTGACGCCGTCAGACTCAAAACTCTATATATAGTTTTTGATTTTTCATTCATTAGTGTGCAACTTTGAGAGGAGAAACCCTAGATGAATTTCACCTTAATTTTAAGGGTTCCAAACCCTTGTTTCATCCATGCTTAATTGAAGATAAGTTTTTTAATAATCATTCAATATGTATATGTGTTGTTTGATTCTATCTTATGCTTGTCTTCACTTTAACATGCTAGGCTAGGTTTTCTTTGTGTTTGCTTAGATGTAATGAAACTTAGATATTGATTATTGGTTGGTTGTTTGTTTATAATTGTTGTGGATGAATGATTTCGATTTTAGGCTTAAGAAAACTGGCAGACTTCCAATTGGTAACTTGCTTGAACGTCTTAAGAAACATGATCGGATGTGTACTACGATAAATTGGTTATATTTAATGCATAAGTAACTACTAAAGAGGCCATGTTAGGAGCTAGTAGTCGGCTCGACATAGGCAGAGGTAGAAGCTTATAGAGTTAGGGAAGATCGTACACGGCCCTACGAATGGTATTAAGGAATATAACCCGTCATCCATGCAATTGTAACAAACTAATCAACCAGTAAAAGATAGCTAGGGAGTAGTGAAATCTAAGTAAACACATTTTCTCTTATTATTGTTTTTCTCCACATTTACTTGAGTGTTATTTTATTTTAATTGCACTTGTAGTTATTTGGGTAAGTTGATTAGCAACTAATTCCGCCCATCCTTCCAAACCCGAGATTTTTACTTGCTTTCCATAAAATATAGAAATACAAAAAGAATCATCCCTCACCTCTAGACCTAGTTTAATTGAGTTTTAACCCTAGCGAACACTATTCTTTGAGTTGAACGATCAATCCCCCGGTACTTGTCACTATACTATACTACAATGGTCAGGTACACTGCCTGGTGGGGATTGCAAGCTTCTAAAGATCCCTTGAGAGGTAAAACCTTTTGCAAGGTTGCAAAACCACGCATCAAGATTGTGTGAGAAGTTAGGATCGTGCGGATCGTGTGAGATTGGTACTAGCTAGATTAGTACTCTGCATTTAGCTTAGTGTCGGAAGTTGTGATAAGCGACGTGTATGATTTTCTCCACTAGAATGGATCTTTGTTGACATAGTTCTTAGAACACTCGAGTTGGGTACTCGGGGAGTAGAGTAGGGCGAAGAAGAACTTCGTGACCAAACCACTATAAATCTCTTTGTCTCGGTTTGATCTTTCCATCTCATCTCTTTATATTTAGTGTTTATATTAGTTAGTTTAGTTTAGAGTTCATATTGGTGTTGATTGATTTCACAAAAGAATTGAATCAAAGTTTTCAAAGAAACTTTCTTAATAAAGAAAAATAAATCAGTAAAACTATTTAACCCCACTTCTAGTTTTCCGCAACACTCACTTTCTCTCACTAGTTTTGTATTAGACGTGTGATTATTTTGACAACAATTGGTATCAAGAGCCATATATGATACTTTGTTTCATCTAGTTGTGTTTATTTTAGCATTATATCATCATTAGTAGTTAGGGTCCGTTTGGTTTGAAGAGGGATTTAGGATTTAGATTTGGATTAATTTGAATTTGAATTTTGATTTAGATTTAGAGAGAGAAATTATTTTATAAAATAAATAAAATATTAATTTAAATTAAAAAAAAAGTTGTAATTTTAATTTGAAAAAATCAAAAAGAGATAAATGGACAAGAAAAGGTATGGTGGAAATTTTTTTGTAATATAAAATAGTCCTTGACAATAACTAATTTCACAAAACCCACTAGGGTAGCTGGAATTTAAATTGGGGATCAAACCCTCATTTGAGTCCAAAAAGAATGTACCATACATTAGACTATAAATATCTATTAACCCAAGCCCCTTAAAACCCACCAACCAAACTAGCCATAAAACTTTACATTTTTGTCGTCTTAAAAATAGTTACTCTCTCTCTAGAAATATTTTTGTGGTCTTAAAATGTTTGGTTAAATCATTTACGTGGTTAAATTGCAAAAACGTGTTTGGAAAAATATTGTAGGAGATTGGAGAAATGGTTTTAGTAGATTGCATAAAAGGTTTAATGATCAAGTGATGATTTTTTGTTAAGAAAACGTAAAGTTTCGAAAAGTGTACTTTTTTAAAAGTTTCGCAAGTTCTTATTTTATTTCTCTAGCGAAAGTCCTTCGCAAGATTAGGGTTTCATTTTAATAGACTTTTGCTTTTTTGCGAACCTTCATAGAACATTAGGGTTTTGACTTTTGAGAGACTTGCTCTTGCGAACTCTCTTAAGGGTGGATTTTTACGAGACTTCTACCTTTGTGAAACATGTTTTTTGGTCCCTTTTCTAAACCATTATAATCTTTTTTGCAAGAGTTAAGTTGCGCAACCTTTTGATGAGACTTCTTACTAGGGTTTTCGTTGTGATAGATTTTAACCCTTAGTTTGCAAGACTTTTGTTACAAGACTTGTTACGAGAACCTTTATACAAGACTTGACTTACGAAACTTATTACCCACAAAATCACTTAAGAGACCCATTTTAAGGTCAAGATAGTTGGTTGCGAGAGTATACAAAATTTGCTACGAAAGGTTGTTTGCAAGACTTGGTGTTACGAGAGTTTTATTACAAGACTTTTACCCATAATTTTTACCATGCTCACTTAGTTCTTAAGAAGCTTGGATTGCGAGACTTGGACTACTTGTTACGAGACTTGGCATTCTACAAAACTTGGACATACTTTCATAACTTTGTTTGTATGAATTTGTTAAGAGACTTTAATCAACTCCATCTCACGAGACTTTAAACAACTACAGAATCAACAAACAAAAACTCAAAAAGTAAAACACAAAACATCACAACAAAATTATCAAAACAACACTTCATATCAAAGATCCAATATCATAATGTCTATTACTCAATATGCATTAGCTTCCGGGAGTGATGCAAGGCCTCCCATGTTGTGCAAAACTATGTTCAATGGCCCTCAAGGGTTTATGAATGTTCTTATGGGTTACAAAGAAAGAAAGATGTTGCTTAATTTAATAAACAATAGTCCATATGTAATGAATGAAATTGATGATAAAGACAACCCTGGAAAAAAATTAAGAGGAAGATGATTTAAGCCTAGCAGAACTTGCTTAGTTTGAAGCTAACATAAGGGTTAATAATCTAATCTTGTTTGGGTTGAGTAATGAGATTTACAATGCCATTGATAGTAATCTAATTGCTCATGATCTATGGAAAGCTTTGGAGAGACTGATATAAGGAGCTGATGTTGGGACGCAAACATAACAAACACTAGCCCTACGGAACTATCAATCTTTCAAGCAATTACCTGAAGAAACCCAGGAAGATTCATACATTCATTTCAATAAGCTTATCAATGAAATGAATCGTCACAATGGCAAGGTGTGAAACATAACTTATTTCAGACAGAAGGTGTTATTAGCTGATACGTAAAAGAAGGGTCATTTGCTGACTACTGATGAACATGACTTTTTAGTTGATACGGATGATGAAGGTGAGAGACATTGAAAAAAAAACATGGTATTCATGGCAAAGTTGGAGAAAGAGGACACAAATGATGGTGTTGTTGATACGTGGGAATTGCGCCCTCGCAACAGGTTTTACCTCTCAAGGGATATTGAGAAGCTTACAACCCCCACCAGGCAGTGTACCTGATCGTTGTAGTATAGTATAGTGACAAGTACCGGGGGATTGATCGTTCAACTCAGGAATAGTGTCGCTAGGATTAGAAAGTCTCCTAAACTAAGTCTAAAGGTGAGGGATGATTCTTTTTGTATTTTTTTATATTTTATAAAAGCAATAAAGTCTCGGGTTTTGGAAGAGTGGGCGGAATTAGTTGCTAGTCAACTAACCCAATAACTACAAATACAATCAAAATTGAAATTACAAAAATGCAAATGAATCTAATTACTAATGTGGTGTAACAATAATGGGGAAAGTTGTGTTTACTTAGGTTTCATTACTCCCTAGATATCTTTTACAGGTTGATAATTTGCTACAATTGCATGGATGACGGGTCATATTCCTTAATACTAGTCGTAGGGCCGTGTACAATATTCCCTAACTCTATAGGATCCTACTTCACTCCTATGTCGAGCCGTTAGAAGCTCCTAACATGGGATCATTAGAATTATCCTACGCATTAAATACAACCAAAAATCATAGTACACCTCTGATCATGTTTCTTAAGACGTTCAAGCATGTTACCAATGGAAGTCTGCCAGTTTTCTTAAGCCTAACATCGAATACAATCATCTGTAACAACTATAAACAAATAATTAACCCATAATTAACATCTAGGTTTCACTACATCTAAGCAAACACAAAAGAGATCTAGCCAAGCATGTTAAATTGAAGACAAGTGTAAGATATATTCAAACAACACATAGACATATTGATTGAATTGAAAGAGTACTTATCTCAATAGAACATGAAAGGTTTCAAAGGGTAAAAACCCTTGAAAAAGCTGTGAAAATCGGACTAGGGTTTCTCTCCAAAGTTACACCCTAAAAGTTACACTCTAATGAATGAAAATTCCAATACTATATATAGATTTTATAGGGTGACGGCGTCAAGAAGAAAATTGTGACGCCGTCAACTCGCCGCCCATAATGAAATCGGATTGCCTAGATCCACTTTTGACACCGTCATATGAAAAGTTGCTCTGGGCCGTCACTAACATTTGGACCATGACGGCCTTGGGTGACGCCGTCATATCCTTAGTACAAAACTTTCTGGATCATCATGTGCACCATCCACTTCCACCTCTTGTATTACTCTTGACGCCGTCATTAAAAATCTTGTGACGCCGTCAGGTACTGTTCCCAGCAAGGAAAATTAAGACTTTGCTATTTTCTTCACTTTTATGCTCCAAAAATGTCCAAAATGCTTCCTTTCCCAGATTTCACTCCAAAAGTGCCTAAAATGACAAAAGGAACGATTTAGGGCAATATTTGATCAAATAAATTCGAATCCGGGCTTAAATGTCTCCCTAAAAACGGTTCATTTTTCGCCTCATCAAATACCCTTACACTTGAGATTTGCTTGTCCTCAAGCAAATGCGCTTTTATTCTAATCAAAATACAAGTTAGGTGTCATTTAACACTAATATAAAAGTAATTACAACAAATAATCGTTTCACTAAAGACCAAAGACAAGCACAGAAGTCATACACTAGCACCTCACAAATAGTGTTTAGATATTCACATCTCTCGGGTGTAATAAACTATATATCACAATATGGAAATGGAAAACATCTCTCACTACCTGTCATAACAAAATAGATTACCATAGGCTTGGGAAAGGATCAAACCTCCACCACTTGGCGTAAGCACCTAGAATAAACTATCAAAGAGGTCTTTTAAAAGGTTATAACGTTAGGTGTAGGGATATGGAATACACGGTTTTGTTGGATAAAGGCAATATTTACTGGTGGTGACTTAATCAACTTGGTTAATTACATGTACAATATGGCGTTGCTAAGCCAAAACTAGACTCGACTTAAGCTAATAAATGAAAAATAACCAAAACATAAAACAAACATAGAATGAAACGGGATGGTAGTCCATATGTTTTTTTTTCTTTTCTTTTTCTATTTTTTTTTTCTTTTTCTTAAATTTTTCGGTTTTTTTTATTATTTATTTACTTTTTTTTTTTTTTTTTTTTTGCATACACTCTTACCCTACCATCCAAAATAATACATCATAGGGAATGTACATTCCCCTTACACTTGAATTTTTACATGCTTTACAATAAACTAATCTAATGACTCGAATCAAGATAATTAAAACACTTGGAATACTTTTAAGATTAACGCACATATAAGGGTAATATATGATGTTCTTCCCCATTACTCCATAACATAAGTACTTTACCCATGAATCCCAATCGTCCCAAAACAATATGTACAAGACATGACTCGACTTAGCAACCATGTAATCAATTAGATAATTAACTAAGGGTTTAAACAAATATCAATAATGCACTAAAGATGACTGCATACACGAAAGGCTAAGGCGATTTGGTTGCACATTTAAGTCGGTTGTAACAAATTCTTCCTTTAAGTAAAATGCTTAAAGTTAGAAACGAAAAGATAGGCTCGGAGGGGTGTGCTAGGGGTTTCGTGTACTAAAAATGAGTACAACGCTAATGGTGTGGGAAAAATTAATTGACTTTACTAGCCAAGTAATATGACTTAAATGGTCAAGTAATTATGATACGGGTTTAACACAAGGGTGATCCTAATGCCTCTTATCATGTAGTAAATCCTACCACACGAATGTAGTCTCACTAGCGGTCTCGGGATGCATCACTAACGCAAGTTCTAGAATCTAAATGCTACCGGTACACTCATAAGCACTAATAGAGAATGCTTTTCCTATCAAATCTAAAGGCGAACCTCACATATTTGGGTGGAAAATTTTTCTGAATGGTACGGTTTTGTGCTAGTCATACAACTCCTATCCATGAGACGCTTGTTAAGGTTAAAGTTTCACTCCTAAATGTTGTAAAAAAATTTAAATTTGGCACTAAAATTACACTAACAAGTATTTCTCATAGTTTTATTACACACCTACCATCAAACAAACAAACTCAAGTGCAATAGTATCCTATCATCATTTACCCTCCCCTTACACTTAGAATGAACATTGTCCCCAATGTTCAATTAAAGAATGTAAAAGTGAAATAAGTAAAAGAATGAAAGCAAATACTCCCCTGATTCGTTCGGTGTGGATTGTGTGTCAACAAGGTTAGATCTTCCTCCAAGAAAATGAACATTCAAAGCTTCCCTTCCAGAAAAATAAATCATCTTCTTGTCATACATTACCTGTTAAACCTGAGAAAACAAACAAGGCAATCTCGCGTAAAATCGGCGACAATCTATATATACTAACAAGTCCTAGAAAACAAATTAAGATATAATGCTTGTGGAATGAATGTTTGCAGATTTCATGGAGTTTATAAAACTAAAGAATTAACAAAAACTTTTAGACTCCGTTAGAAAAACAAAACTAGTAAAATTTCCAGAATTTTACACATGACGCCGTCAAGAATTAATTCATGACGCCGTCAAAAGTGACCTGCAGAAATCTTTATGTTAAGTTTCCGGAAAATTTCTGGAAAAACTTATGTCCTACTTCCTGGAAAATCCTGCAAAACATTATTATGACTCGATACAAGCATTTGACTCTAACAAACACTAATACACATGTTCATTTGTTATTGTGGAGAATCAAGATCAATTTCGTTCTTAGAAACAAATTTGGGGTTTCCCCTTACACTTATCTTTTGCAAAATACTTTTATATGAAGTTAAGACGAAGTTAAACGACAAAATAAAGCATTTTCACAATTTTAGTTTGAAACATGATCTACCAACAATAAAACAAAGCATGCATACGGAAGCAAATAACAATCAAACAAATAAATATCACACAAAACATGGGTTGCCTCCCAAGAAGCGCTTTTCTTTATTTTACGAGTCTTGTAGCTAGACTCAAGGTCATGGGCAATTACGTGACCTCATCGTTGGTCTCATTCTCTAGGTTATCTCCAATCTTAGTTTTGTATTACGGACCTAGTTGCTAGCATTCTTTGTAGAAACCAAGTATTCTATTCATGACATAATCTACTCCTCAACGTCTATCCTCATCATTCCTATAATAAACTACTTGCTTGTGTTCCTTTTCTATGTTTGATAGAAGGCGGTATTGTTCAATCTTATAGGGCATTTGGTAAGCAATCTCATCGTTCCCTTCCTTGAATCTAACTATCCCTAAGGTTGGGTCATAACTCATCTTAGAGGCCTCAACAAACGGTTTTCCAAACACTACTTGACTTAGGCAATCATATATTACCGGACGTGTATCCTCTACTATCACAAAGTCGATAACATAAGTGAAGTTTCCTACAAATACGTGTAGTCCTTTCACTCTTCCTACAAAGTTGCTTATCAAATTCTTGTTGGGCATCATCCTATAACCAAGTTGCTTCTTCATTACCCAATTATAATAGGTCCTAGTCATGATGTTTATAGGAGACCTAGGATCGATATAAGCTTTCAATAAATGCATATGCCCAATGTTGCATGGTATGTTGATGTTAGAGGGATCACCTACTTTAATAAGGGGTGAACTAAGGATATATGGTGTATCGGGATCATCGAATAAATCCTTGTGATATTCCCGTTCTTCCTTGGTAGGCAACATATCAAAGTACTCTTCTGCGTTTTCTACTTCCTCTAACTTTTCTCCCTTATTAACCTCAACTTCCTTAATCTCATCCCTAGTCTCGGTTTCTATTCCAACTTCATCCTTGTCACTTTCTTCTATATTCTTATCTATTGGCTTAATGGTGACAACATTGACAAAGTGGATGTGTTTGGATGATGAAGGGTCCTTAATTTGGATTTCGCTATTGGTGTCCCTACTGTCCTTCCTAGGTGTAGCAAGCACTTGGTTGTTGAGGGCTTTCAACAAGTTGTCAATCTTATTGGTCATCTCCGTTTGTTGTTGATTGAATTCGGTTTCAAACTTAGCTATGCGAGCTTCTTGAGATGCCATGAACTTGGACATCAATCCTTCAAGATTATTGGTACTACCATAGTTATTGGAAGGATTGTTGTTGAAAGTATGGTTAGAGGGTAGACCGTTTGGTTGGTAACGATTAGGTGGATTGGAAGAATTGTTTTGGTTTTGTTTCCACCTAAGGTTCGGGTGATTTTTCCAAGAAGGGTTGTAAGAATCACCGTAAGGGTCTGGCTCGGGTTTGAAAGTGTACCACTTGTCTCCCGCTTCGTCGGTACGCAAGGATGCATAGTCCGTAAAAGCTTGTCCGGGGAGTTCCACGCAATCACGAGTGTCATGGGGACCACTACATAATTCGCATGAAGAAGTGATTTTGTTCACTTGTCTTGAAGGCTTATGAGCTTCTTAAGATTTCATGAGAAACTTGACTTGGTCCTCAAGTTCCATGATCCTACGGTCGGGAGTGCTAGAATTGTTCGAAGGCAAATATATTGCTTTGACCGTTTTGTTCAAATCACGGGGATCATTCCAACTTTCGTAGTCATAGAGAGCAAGATATTCTATGAGTTCCCATGATTCTTCCGCACTTAGATCACGTAGCTTGCCACCAGCCGATTGGTCAATGGTTCGCCTTGTGGAGAGATCGATATGGTCATAAAAGATTTGGACTTGGAGCCAAAGATCTATGCCATGATTAGGGACTTTTTGGAGTAAGTCCTTGAAACGAGTCCATGCTTCATATAGAGTTTCACCTTGACGTTGTTTGAACATCAAGATATCATTTCTAAGCTTGGTAGTTCTCCTCTGTAGGAAAAATTGAGCAAGGAAATGAGTGGTGAGATCATCCCATGAGGTGATGGATCCCGCGGGTAAACGTTTAAGCCATTGACTAGCTTGATCGCGTAGAGAAAATTGGAATAGGCGTAATCGGGTCGACTCTTTAGTTGTGACATTATGGTCTATAGAATCTACGATTTTAAGGAAATTCTTGAGATGTTGATTAAGATCTTCGGAACGAAGTCCATGGAATGCACATCCGCTTTGCACCAACCGGATGGTGTCGGATCGCAAGGGGGACACATTGGCTCCTTGAGTGAGCTCAATAGTGTTTCGATAGCCTTGGTGGCTAGGACGGGAATACTCTCCTAAGGTTCGGGGCCTAAGGGGTTGGTTTGCTAGTGGTGGGTTTTGTGGGTGGTTTTGTTGTGGTGGGTTGATGGGTTCAAAGATGTTACCACCATCCATAATGTCGGATGGTAAGGGTTACGAAAAAAGGCACGAAAAAATAAGATAGACTAAAGAAAACCTAAAAGTAAAAATAAAATCTTACTATAAAGGAATCTAGTAAGTAGACCTAATTAAAAGAAATCCTAACCTAGACAATAACTCTTCCCCGGGTTGCGGTGCCAAAAACTTGATACGTGGGAATTGCGCCCTCGCAACAGGTTTTACCTCTCAAGGGATCTTGAGAAGCTTACAACCCCCAGCAGGTAGTGTACCTGATCGTTGTAGTATAGTATAGTGACAAGTACCGGGGGATTGATCGTTCAACTCAGGAATAGTGTCGCTAGGATTAGAAATTCTCCTAAAGTAAGTCTAAAGGTGAGGGATGATTCTTTTGTATTTTTTTTATATTTTATAAAAGCACTAAAATCTCGGGTTTTGGAAGAGTGGGCGGAATTAGTTGCTAGTCAACTAACCCAATAACTACAAATGCAATCAAAATTGAAATAACAGAAATGAAAATGAATCTAATTACTAATGTGGTGTAAAAATAATGGGGAAAGTTGTGTTTACTTAGGTTTCATTACTCCCTAGATATCTTTTACAGGTTGATAATTTGCTACAACTGCATGGATGACGGGTCATATTCCTTAATACTAGTCGTAGGGCCGTGTACAATATTCCCTAACTCTATAGGATCCTACTTCACTCCTATGTCGAGCCGTTAGAAGCTCCTAACATGGGATCATTAGAATTATCCTACGCATTAAATACAACCAAAAATCATAGTACACCTCTGATCATGTTTCTTAAGACGTTCAAGCATGTTACCAATGGAAGTCTACCAGTTTTCTTAAGCCTAACATCGAATACAATCATCTGTAACAACTATAAACAAATTGATGCGTGGGAATCGCACCAGGCTTTACCTCTCGAGGGATCTCGAGAAGCTTACAACCCCCACCAGGCAGTGTACCTGATCATTGTAGTATAGTATAGTGACAAGTACCGGGGGATTGATCGTTCAACTCAGGAATAGTGTCGTTAGGACTGAAATTAATCTAACTAGGTCTAAAGGTGAAGGATGATTCTTTTTGTATTTTTATATTTTATAAAAAGCAAGTAAAAATCTCGGGTTTTGGAAGGAGGGGCGGAATTAGTTGTTAATCAACTAACCCAAAAGCTACTAATTAAACTAATGTGCAAGAAAAATAAACTAAGGTTCTACAAGATAAGTGAAGCATGTCTACCTATGATATGTTACTCCTTGCTAGCTATCTAATTCTACCTATTGAATTATCAAACCTTGTTTTAATTGACGGGTTGTATTCCTTAATACCATTCGTGGGGTGGCGTACGTACTTCCCCAACTCTATAAGCTCCTACTTCACTCCTATGTCGAGCTTGCAAGAAGCTCCTAACATGGGATCATTAGTATTCGCTCATGCATTAAATACAACCATAATAACCTAGTACGCATTGGTTCATGTTTCCTAAGACGTTCAAGCATGTTACCCAATGGAAGTCTGCCAGTTTCTTAAGCCTAACATCGAATACAATCAACCAAACAAGAGACAATAGGAATCAAAAATTATAAGCTAAATCAACTAAACCTATTGAAGTGTCACACCCTAATTGATGAAAATAGACACAAACATCAACAAGGAATCAATAAGATCCAATCAATTATATACAAGTTTCACACAATCATAAGTAGACACAAGGTGAATTAGCAAATCATCATCAAAAAAGAGCAAACAACAATGATAATGGAAAACATAATTAAGATAGAATCAACAAACCGTTACAAGATGTTTATGGAGTGATTGAAACCCTAGAAGTTGCTGGAAAAACACCTACCTAAACCCAGGAATCGACCTTAGGGTTTAGGGCTTACAAAAAGTGAAGTTATGATGTTATATTTATAGGCAAGTTTTCTGTCGGCAAGGCTTGACGGCGTCACCCTGTAAAGAGTGACGGCGTGATGACCAATTTTTCTTCACCAAATTGTAGATTTCTTCGTCCTCTTCACGTGGGCTTTTGAATCACCTAAATCCGAGTTCGTATGCAAAATTTATGACCAAAACAATATCAGTTACTTCGCGCGCCAGTTTTGACAATGTGACGGCCTACGTGACGCCTTCAGGAAGTCTTCTAGGCCATCACTCTTTAATTTTACACGTGAAGGCCTTGGGTGACGCCGTCACGTTTTCACTGGACCGTCACCACTTCCAACTCTTGTTTAATCTTGACGCCATCACATGAAGACTCTTGATGCCGTCAGGTATTGTTCCCAACAAGGAAAACTAAGACTTTGCCGTTTTCTTCACTTTTATGCTCCAAAAACGTCCAAAATGCTACCTTTTCTAGAATTCACTCCAAAAGTACCTAAAATGACAAAAGGAACGATTTAGGGCAATATTTGATCAAATAAATTCAAATCCGGGCTTAAATGACCCCCAAAAAACAGTTCATTTTTCGCCTCATCATATACCCTTACACTTGAGATTTGCTTGTCCTCAAGCAAATACGCTTTTATTTTAATCAAAATATAAGTTAGGGGTCATTTAACACTAATATAAAAGTAATTACAACAAATAATCATTCCACTAAAGACCAAAGACAAGCACGGAGGTCATACACTAGCACCTAACAAATAGTGTTTAGATACTCACATCCCTCGGGTGTAATAAAGTATATATCACAATATGGAAATGGAAAACATTTCTCACTACCTGTCATAGCAAAATAGATTACCATAGGCTTGGGAAAGGATCAAACCTCCACCACATGGCGTAAGCACGTAGGATAAACTATCCAAGAGGTCTTTTAAAGAGTTATAACATTAGGTGTAGGGATATGGAATACACGGTTTTGTTGGATATAGGCAATCTTTACTGGTGGCGAGTTAATAATCTTGGTTAATTACATGTACAATATGGCGTTGCTAATCCAAGACTAGACTCGACTTAAGCTAATAAATCAAAAATAACAAAAACATAAAATAAACATAGAATGAAACGGGATGGTAGTCCGTATATATATATTTTTTTCTTTTTCTTGATTTTTCGATTTTTTTTTTTTTTTTTTTTTTAATACAATCTTACCCTACCATCCAGAATAATACATCATAGGGAATGGAAATTCCCCTTACACTTGAATTTTTACATACTTTACAATTAAGTAATCTAATGACTCGAATTAAGATAATCAAAACACTTGGAGCACTTTTAAGATTAACGCACCTATGGGGGTAATAAATGATGTCCTTCCCCATTACTCCATAAAAAAAGTACTTTACCCATGAGTCCCAATCGTCCCAAAACAATATGTACAAGGATATGACTCGACTTAGCAACCATGTAATCAATTAGATAGTTAACTTAAGGTTTAACAAATAACAATAATGCACTAAAGATGAGTGCATACATGGAAGGCTAAGGCGATTTGGGTGTACATTTAAGTGGGGTGTAACAAATTCTTCCTTTAAGTAAGATGCTTAAAGTTAGAAACGAAAAGATAGGCTCTAAGGGGTGTACTAGGGGTTTCGTGTACTAAAAATGAGTACAACACTAAGGGTGTGGGACAAATTAGTTGACTTTACTAGCCAAATAATATGACTTAAATGGTCAAGTAATTATGATACGGGTTTAACACAAGGGTGATCCTAATCCCTCTTATCATGTAGTAAATCCTACTACACGAATGTAGTTTCACTAGCGGTCTCGGGATGCATCACTAACGCAAGTTCTACAATCTAAATGCTACCAGTACACTATTAAGCACTAATAGTAAATGCTTTTCTTATCAAATCTAAAGGCGAACCTCACATATTTGGGTAGAAATTTTTTCTGAATAGTACGGTTTTGTGCTAGTCATACAATCTCCTATCCATGAGACGTTTGCTAAGGCTAAAGTTTCACTCCTAAATGTTGTAAAAAATTTTAAATTTGGCGCTAAAATTACACTAACAAGTATTTTTCATAGTTTTATTACTCACCTACCATCAAACAAACAAACTCAAGTGAAAGTGTATCCTATAAGGTATCATCATTTACCCTCCCCTTACACTTAGGATGAACATTGTCCCCAATGTTCAAGTAAAGAATGTAAAAGTGAAATAGGTAAAAGAATGAAATCAAATACTCCCCTGATTCGTTCGGTGTGGATAGTGCGGTAACAAGGTTAGATCTTCCTCCAAGAAAATGAACAATCAAAGCTTCCCTTCCAGAAATATAAATCATCTTCTTGTCATATATAACCTGTTAAACCTGAGAAAACAATCACAAAAACCCAAAGCATCAATCCGAACAAAGAAAACTCATAACTAGATGTAATTCCAGACTTAGGAATAAAAACAAAACAATTAAAGATATAATGCTTGTGGAATGAATGTTTGCAGATTCCCTGTAGTTTATAAAACGAAAGAATTAACAAAAACTTTAAGAGTCTGGTATAAACAAAACTCGCAAAATTTTTCAGAATTTTGTACCTGACGCCGTCAGGTTATAACTCCTGACGCCGTCAGAATGTTCCTACAAAAATCTCATATTAAGTTTCCGGCAAATTTCTGGAAAAAACTTATGTCCTACTTCCTGGAAAATCCTGCAAAACATCATTATGACTCGATACAAGCATTTGACTCAAACAATTACTAATATACATGTTCATTTAATATTGTTGTGGATCATGCTCAATTTCGTTCTTATAAACAAATTTGGGTCTCCCCTTACACTTAGCTTTTGCAAAATACCTTTATATCTAATTAAGACGAAGTTAAAAAAATAAATAAAGCATTTTCACAATTTATTTTGAAACATGAGTCACAAACAATAAAAATAAAACATGCATACGGAAACAAATAAAATCAAACAAACAAACAAATAAATAAAGTAAAAACATCAAACAATTAAAAGCATGGGTTGCCTCCCAAGAAGCACTTGTTTTTGTTCGAGTCACGAGCCTGACTCTACCCTTATTTAACGAAAATAGGGGAGGTTTTCCCTACACTTCGGATTAAGTGCGGGTGGAAGTAGCGATACACACCCTTAGGGTGGAAATATGCCACTTGAGGTAAAGGGGGTGAGTGAATGGCTTCCTTCATCCTAAAACTACCCGGATAATATTGGTTGATGGGTGGGTCGGTTCCTCTTTTGTCTCCTAAAAATATATCTAAGGATGGAAAGGTGTGTAAAGATTGAGGTTCCGGTTCATCAACACTAGGAAATTCCCTAGAACTAGGAGTAAGGTTATCACTACAAGTATTCAAACCTATATCCTCAAGTGGTGCCTGGTCCAAGGGTTCTACCTCTATCGGAATTCCTAAAGTTTCTTCTACTTCTTTCGGGTAAGTCACGGGCGGTGTGTGTGCCTCAAATGATGGTTGAGTATTTTGTGGGCTTATGTTATTGACCTCATCATTCCATGTGTCAAGATCACCTATATCCTCATCATGTGTTTTGGTAGAATCTATCCTAAGCATTCTCCTAAGTATCTCACGTGCTTCTCTAGGCATCTCAACTTCTATGTCCGAATCATAAGGATCTCCCTCATTAATCTTATATTCAATTTGCCTAAAGGATTCATCATGTGTTCCTTGAGATTCAAAGTCATTGGTCACAAAACCTAGGTCTTTTTTATCAATGTGATCATGCTAAATCCTCCTCCATTGTTTTCTTAGGTAGTGATAATAGCAAACCTAGTGCTGCATCTAACTTATGGTTTGTTGCAACGGCTCTCTCCATAATTCCTTGGCAAACTAGGTCACATTTCCTATTGGCCTCACTAAAACGAGATCTTAAACATGGAGGTTGTTCATAAAAATCTAACCAAGGTGAAGGCTCACATGATTCATAGGTGTCTTTAAATGAGGTATTTTGAACTCTTTGGTGTCTTAGCCGCTCAACCTTATCTTGCAATCTTAGAAGTCTAAGTGTAAAGTCCATTTGAAGCAAATTACAAACAAAATCACAAAGAAAAGATAGACTACGAGAAAGCTACAAAATAAAAAGAAAAAATCTCACTTGATAGGAATCTAATGAGTAGACCTAATAAAAATCAAATTCAACCTAAACAATAACTATTCCTCAGGCTGCGGCGCCAAAAACTTGATGCGTGGGAATCGCACCAGGCTTTACCTCTCGAGGGATCTCGAGAAGCTTACAACCCCCACCAGGCAGTGTACCTGATCGTTGTAGTATAGTATAGTGACAAGTACCGTGGGATTGATCGTTCAACTCAGGAATAGTGTCGTTAGGATTCAAATTAATCTAACTATGTCTAAAGGTGAAGGATGATTCTTTTTGTATTTTTATATTTTATAAAAAGCAAGTAAAAATCTCGGGTTTTGGAAGGAGGGGCGGAATTAGTTGTTAATCAACTAACCCAAAAGCTACTAATTAAACTAATGTGCAAGAAAAATAAACTAAGGTTCTACAAGATAAGTGAAGCATGTCTACCTATGATATGTTACTCCTTGCTAGCTATACAATTCTACCCATTGAATTTTCACACCTTGTTTTAATGGACGGGTTGTATTCCTTAATACCATTCGTGGGGTGGCGTACGTACTTCCCCAACTCTATAAGCTCCTAATTCACTCCTATGTCGAGCCTGAAAGAAGCTCCTAACATGGGATTATTAGAATTCGCTCATGCATTAAATACAACTATAATAACCTAGTACGCATTGGTTCATGTTTCCTAAGACGTTCAAGCATGTTACCTAATGGAAGTCTGCCAGTTTTCTTAAGCCTAACATCGAATAGAATCAACCAAACAAGAGACAATAGGAATCAAGAATTTTAAGCTAAATCAACTAGACCTATCGAAGTGTCACACCCTAATTGATGAAAATAGACACAAACATCAACAAGGAATCAATAAGATCTAATCAATTATATACAAGTTTCACACAATCATAAGTAGACACAAGGTGAATTAGCAAATCATCATCAAAGAGGAGCAAACAACAATGATAATGGAAAACATAATTAAGATAGAATCAACAAACCATTACAAGATGTTTATGGAGTGATTGAAACCCTCTAAGCTGCTGGAAAAACACCTACCTAAACCCAGGAATCGACCTTAGGGTTTAGGGCTTACAAAAAGTGAAGTTATGATGTTACATTTATAGACAAGTTTTCTGTCGGCAAGGCTTGATGGCGTCACCCCGTAAAGAGTGATGGCGTCATGACCAATTTTTCTTCACCAAATTGTATATTTCTTCGTCCTCTTCACGTGGGCTTTTGAATCACCTAAATCCGAGTTCGTATGCAAAAGTTATGACCAAAACAATATCAGCTACTTCGCGCGCCAGTTTTGACAAGTTAACACGTGACGACCTACGTGACGCCTTCAGGAAGTCTTCTAGGCCATCACTCTTTAATTTTACACATGACGGCCTTGGGTGACGCCGTCACGTTTTCACTGGACCGTCACCACTTCCAACTCTTGTTTACTCTTGACGCCATCACATGAAGACTCTTGACGCCGTCAGGTACTGTTCCCAGCAAGGAAAATTTAGACTTTGCCGTTTTCTTCACTTTTATGCTCCAAAAACGTCCAAAATGCTTCCTTTTCCAGAATTCACTCCAAAAGTACCTAAAATGACAAAAGGAACGATTTAGGGCAATATTTGATCAAATAAATTCAAATCCGGGCTTAAATGACCCCCTAAAAATGGTTCATTTTTAGCCTCATCACAAACAATCAACCCATAATTAACATCTAGGTTTCACTACATCTAAGCAAACACAAAAGAGATCTAGCCAAACATGTTAAATTGAAGACAAGTGTAAGATATATTCAAACAACACATAGACATATTGATTGAATTGAAAGAGTACTTATCTCAATTGAAGATGAAAGGTTTCAAAGGGTAAAAACCCTTGAAAAAGCTGTGAAAATCGGACTAGGGTTTCTCTCCAAAGTTACACCCTAAAAGTTACACTCTAATAAATGAAAATTGAAAAACTATATATAGATTTTACAGGGTGACGGCGTCAAGAAGAAAATTGTGACGCCGTCAACTCGCCGCCCATAATGAAATCGGATTGCCTAGATCCACTTTTTACGCCGTCATGTGTAAAGTTGCTCTGGGCCGTCACTAACATTTGGACTATGATGGCCTTGGGTGACACCGTCATGTCCTTAGTACAAAACTTTCTGGATCGTCATGTGCACCATCCGCTTCCACCTCTTGTATTACTCTTGACGCCGTTATTAAGAATCTTGTGACGCCGTCAGGTACTGTTCCCAGCAAGGAAAATTAAGACTTTGCCGTTTTCTTCACTTTTATGCTTCAAAAACGTCCAAAATGCTTCCTTTTCCAGATTTCACTCCAAAAGTACCTAAAATGACAAAAGGAACGATTTAGGGCAATATTTGATCAAATAAATTCGAATCCGGGCTTAAATAACCCCCTAAAAACGGTTCATTTTTTTGCCTCACCAGCTGTTTAAGAAGAAAATCCAAGCTATGATACTGATGATGAGTATGATGATGCTTTCATCATTCAGGTTCACTCAACATCTGCGAACGATAATGCTTGTGATTTTGATGAGTTCATTCATGGTGGCATAATAACTACTAGTGAGGTTGCTGATATTAACACAAGTAGTATTACATCTACATGTGATAACTCTCAAGAACATACTACTAGTTCTGAATGATCTCATGAATCAACTGATTAGAATTATACAAATATGCTTCAAAATAATGCGTTAATTCAATTTAAAATTCAAAATTATGCTAAGTTGATTAAAATTATAATCCTTGCCGCCCTCGGGTATTTAAGGCCACGAGTGAGAATTTAAAAGTTAAAGCAAAACAAAAAGTTTGTTTTGCTGAGTGGCCTTTTACTTATCATTTTACACCCGAAAAACCCACAAAAATGACCCAAAACACCCAAATAGACCAAATATTGTTGCAAATATCCTAGAATTGTGTTTTTATGTGTTTTAAGTACAAAAAGATTGAAAACAAGAAAAAAGTGGACAAAACCGAGCTTGGATTGGAAAAAGGGCAAAAAGAGACATTGCTGGATCGACTCGACACCATTTGAGCATTTAATGAAGAAAAGAAAAGTCAAAGTCAATCTCGGGAAAGGACATGGGGGTGAGCATGGAAAAAAAAACCTAAAGCCAAAATTACCTTTTTACCCTTTGTCTAAAAACCAAATTTCAATTTGAACCTGAAAACACAAAACCAAAAATCTTTTTAAACTTTCAAAATCATAATTCTATCCAAAACCTATTGTTTATCCTAAAACATTTTATAAAAACCTTTTTCTTATCAAAAAAAAAAAAAAAAAAAAATAGAAAAGAAAAAGAAAAAAACGAAAGAAAACTATTTTTTCAAAACACTTTTACTAAATCCTAGACCTTTTAACAAAACTAAAACTGGTTTTACAAAAATCCAATCCTAAACTAATCCCCAAAACCCTTTTTCAAATCAGGCCCACAACAAAAACAAAAACCCAATCCATAAACCCACCACCCTTAACCCGTTTTTTGTTTGAATACTTTTCAAAGGGTTCAATTCAAACCAGCCAAAGGGTCAATAGACAAGGTCCAAAACAACAAAGGTTCAAACACCCTTTTACTAAACCTCAGCGTCTAACACAATCAACTCCCACACCCTTAAACCCTTCGCGCCATTGATAAACCCCTGTCTCTTTCAATCCATCTCATCCCACTCCTGCTACAATCCAAAGCTTGTTCACATGCTTATGTACCCCCTCCTCACATGTCCCAAGCCATGTCATCAATCCATGGCTCCAAAAACCAATCAAACGGCTGTGAATGAATTGAGTGAGCGCCAAGCCAAACTAATAGCTGAGAATGAAGTAGAGAAAGCACGAGAGACATCCGAGAATGTTTTCACACACAGAAGAAGCACACAAGAGTGACAAGAAACCCTAGTAGTGCTAGTATAAATAGAACATGTTTGTAGCCTTTGGGAGGCAGTAGGAAATAGATAGTTTGTAGTAACTTTTAGCTTTCTTAGTATAATTTTAAGCTTGTTTATTTAGTTTTCTGCTTTTTATTTTAGTATTGTACCTTTACATTTCTAGTTTAATTTAATTTTCAAGTTTTGCTTATTTCTTGTCTTAGTTACTCATTTAAGCTTTGATTTACTTTAAAAATCTATTTTAAGCTTCTTTTCTATTCACTTAAGCTCATATAAGCTCATAATAGTTTATGGTGAGCTTTTGAAGTTCCTTAAATCTGTTTTATTCATAATTTTCTAAAAATTTTCAAAAAATCCAAAAAATACAAAAACAATACTTTTTACTTTTTAGCTTATTCTAGTGCTTTATTTTCAGCTTTTATTGCTTA
The DNA here is from genome assembly GCA_030686995.1 of Artemisia argyi. Lineage (NCBI taxonomy): Eukaryota > Viridiplantae > Streptophyta > Magnoliopsida > Asterales > Asteraceae > Artemisia > Artemisia argyi. The sequence goes on from CM060709.1 coordinate 94,274,565, forward strand.
TTTAGTCATATTATAGCTTAATCATCTTTTTGTCTTTCAAAACTCTAGCTTAAAACTTGATTTCTATTTTAAAAATCCCAACAGCCCACCCTTAAGGGGGTGTTTGGCACAAGATATTTTTTTAGGGCAAATGGCACAAAAAGGCACTCAACTTAGGGTTTGTTTCCAGGTACTCAACTTTTTTTCTTGCACATAAAGGCGCCTAACATTTTTTTAGCGGATTGAGGTTTTTTTTTCTCACTTTTCGTTAACCCACTAACGACCATTTCATTAAATCTCCAACTTTGCTAAATTAAACTTTTATAAAACTTGAGGGCCCAAAAATGACAACTTGAGATGTTATGATCTAGGTTTATATTTTGCCTCTTCAATTAATATTCACTTTGTTCATAACCACAAGCCATATGCAGATCATAATAATCTTGATGGTACACCATCGAGGCATTGACAAGCCAAATTTGTATGAAACCACCATATATACGAACATATGAAATATTTACAATGACAACACGGACATAATAAAACCAGTATCATCATGACCAACTTATATCATATAATCACAATCTAACTTAAAAACCAAACAAATCAACATTTCGCATCTGGCTTTTTTGTACTAACCCTCAAAAGTATTAACTGATGAAGTAATATCAACTGATCACACTCATCATCTTTTTTCATTTACTTAAGTTCACCAACCACCATCAACTTCAAAAACAATCAAAATAAAAGAATAACAATTAAATCTCAAACATCCCTAATATTTCTTTTCTTTTTTCTACTATTTATATTATCCCATTGCAATATCCACTTTAAGATTTCTTATATCTACATCAATAAGCGAATTTAATTATTAAACAAAGCCACCTGTTGTCGTGTTACTCCATAAAAACCCACATTGACAAGCAAACATTGAAGCAGCTTCACCTGCCACCCACTCAACAGTCACAACACCTCTCGCATCTAGTCCCACTGCCGCCGGACACTTTGTCGAGATAATAGTGGTGGTGGTGATGGACAGAGTGGCGATTGTTGGGTTTGTATGTAGTTTTGAGTATCGTGAGTTTGGTGTGTGTAGGACCTTAGATTTATCAACTTTAACACAAATATAAGAACTAGATGAAGTAAAGATGGTGACTTGATGACATATATGTGTGGCGTTAATATGTATAAAGAGAATAAGAGATGAAGAGAACTTTTATTAAAAACACACACAAGCACACACCTCAAATGAGCCTTTGAGGTGTTTATATAGTTCTTAACATGATGCCTTAAGAGGCTTTCCATGGGCTTGGTCTTGGGCTTGGTTTCCTTTTACATATAAGGGATTATATTACATAACACATGACATATTAGCTTACCAAGACCAAGGCCCATTGACTATTCTAATAACAAAAACTACGACACATTACAATGTTACAATAAATGAGAATGACCATCACTTTTTAATATAATTTTTAATGCTAACAATCTCCCCCTAAGGGGTGGTCATTCGAATGATGCTCCACGTGATTAGGTCTTCTTTGTTCTTTGTTGTTGACCATCGTGTGTCGTAGCAGAATAGTCTTTAGTCTTTGTTCCTTCATGCTTTGTGATCTTTGATGACTGACTTTTCATCGTTCTTTGTTCCTTTGTGATATGGAGCAATCTGCCTTTCGTCACTTCTGCGTCTGTGGTGGTTGTTCGCCATTCCAACATGCTCATACACCTTCAGTCTTTGTGATACATGCATTTGTAGTTCCCGTTCTTTCACATAGATCTTTGTCACTTTACTTCTGTAGATTCTTTCACAATGCGTAGAATCTTTCTTTGAACCTTTCTTTGCTTTGATCTTTGTGAGAACTTTCCTTTGACTTAGAGATGCATGTATGAGCATGTGGAATCCTTAGCCATGGAGATGATGTATAGCTGCATGAAAACAGTTAGCAATAAATCAACCGGTACTTACAGATAAGAATTAGAGATCGTCAACAGCATAGTATGAAGACTCCTTCTAACCCTTACCAAGGCCGTTCCCATGTCAGATACTCTCGAGAGAGCTTACAAGACCTACTTAGTAGCTCAATGACTGGGTGAGTCGCTGGGGATCACTCCACGACTGTAGACCGTTTGAAACCACCGTGAACACTAAGCGTAACCCATAAAGAATTACCAAAGTGACCTGCTGTCAGGGCTGCTTGATATTGACCCTCGCAGGAGTTTCGATTCAATCATTGAGAATCACAAATGTGAATCCTCTCATAAATGTTCTGGCAGATTGCTAAGATCTGCGTAGGACTCTAAAGTTTTACATTTGGCGTCCTTAATGATGAACAACCAGTGTAGGAGTATTATGTGTTCCTATGAGATCTTTTGATGAATCTCGGGGCTCTAGACTCGATAAGTGCACATTTGGTTTCCTATGCGGAGATTAGGGAGAGGTCTCCTGCTTCAATATCAACCATCTCTAAGAGACAGGTCGATAGATTACACCGGTTCCCTGTGAGAATGAAACAAGCTCTTTTAAGAGAACTTGAGTGGTTAAGAAGGTTTAGTGCAGTGCGCCACTGGGTCCATGACGTCTTTGTCTTCAATACCGGTGTCACCTTAGTAACAACCAGTAGCATACGAATTGTACCCGGTGTCTGCCCTAAGTTTGAACATTTGGAGGGCTATTTCTTTTCACCCTTTTTCATAACTTTTCTTTTTAATTCTTCAACCCCTTCTTTCTCCTTTCTCATTTTCTCCTTTTTTCAATCATACCTAAGGACTTCTAATTCTAATCTATTGGATTTGTCCTTGGGTAGATCCCTCCGGTTCTGGCGGATCATAGGACGGTTTTTCCTAACCTTAGTCACCTTATAACTCCATGACTATCCTATCATTGCCATGAAACCGTTTATTGAAAATCTCTCAAAGTGTTTATGATAATAAAACACATTGTTGTTACCACTTCGAGAGTTTTGAAATTTTGAAGGACTCCCCCTTCACATGTGCTCATGTAATTTTTAAGAAATTTGCTCATGCGGGAGGAGTTTGCACTTTTTGAATTGATCCACTTTCAGTGAACATGACCGATTCGAGACACGCTTACATCACTAGTTAGACTAGCTTGAAGTTATTACCCGTCCTGGTCAAGTTCAAAGAAAGTATCTCGATACGGTACATTCTACTCAGACAAGTCCTATTCGAGACACGCTTACATCACTAGTTAGACTAGCTTGAAATTATTACCCGTCCAGGACAAGTCTTTTCGATTACTGACATTTTAAGCTTCGACAATTCATTGGTACTATCTGAGTCAAGCTCTTTTGAGATTCAGCCACAATCTTTAAACATCTTTGATCACATTTTAATCATGTCTTCTCCCCCTCAAAAATAGCATAATGTGTTATTTTTTATATCAACTGTTTAAGAAAAAGCTTTTTGGAGAGAAAGACAGATTTGATTTAGCATGAAATCGGAACATTTTAGATTTAGTACTCCCCCTTAATGATGGCATATGTAAAATTATTTAAGGGTTTTGAGGGAGTTATCTTGAGCACTAATTTTGAGAGATTTTGAGAAATCTTTTGAACAATCTTGAAAAAGTGCTCAAGAATTTTGTTTGAAAACGAGTTTACGCTTGAAATCTTTTTCGTTTGTTTAGACTCGAATTTTTTGAAAAAGATTTTATCATTGAACGTACGAGTCCTTGATTTAAAAATAATCAGAAGTCATCATTGAAGTACGGGTTTCGTACTGAAGTATACGAAAGCCATAGTAAAGAAAATTTTGAGAAACGACATATTTTAGAAAAATATTAAAAAGAACTCCCGCTCAAGCATCTGTACATGTCCGTATCATTGTTGAATGACATTTCTAGAAACGTATAGAATATTGATTTATACGAGAGACATGTCGTGAGAAGAATATTTTTGGATTTTTTGATTTTATATTGTTTTTGTATTTTTTGAAAATTTTATATTTTTGTATTTTGTTTTTGTTGGTTTTTCAAATTTTGTATTTGGTTTTTTCAAAAAATATTTACAGCGAAGCGCTTTTGAAAACATTTTTCAAGAAGATTCGAGAAGACGTTCTAGCTCCTCAGGAGTTAGGCTTCGCATGCCAATTCGTCGAACTAAATAGTCAAACCGTTCTTTTGGAAGGGCTTTAGTAAATAGATCGGCGAGTTGGTAATCTGTCTTCACGAAAAATAATTCAACAGTACCCTCTTCCACGTGTTCTTTGATGAAATGGTAGCGGACTTAGATATGCTTCGTCTTACAGTGATGTACGGGATTGCACGAGATGGCTATGGCACTTTTTGAGTCACAATATATAGGTATTCTGTCAAAAGTAAAGCCATAATCTGTGAGTTGTGTCCGCATCCAAAGAACTTGGGCACAACACGCAGATAGAGACACATACTCGGCTTCGGCGGTTGATAGCGCAGTACAATCCTGTTTCTTTGACGACCAGCTTACTAGCTTTTCACCCAAAGATTGTGCTCCACCTGATGTACTCTTTGCTGTAACTTGATCACCAGCATGGTCTGCATCTGAAAATGCTGTTAGATTAAACCCCGAATCCTTCGGATACCAAAGTCCCATGTTAATGGTGCTTCGTAGGTACCGAAAGATCCGTTTAACCTCTTTGAGGTGAAGTTCTGTAGGCTTTTCCTGAAACCGTGCTAACAAACAAACAGCAAATTGAATATCGGGTCGGCTAGCAGTTAGGTACATGAGAGAACCGATCATGCTCCGATATTTTTTCGGATCGATGGGTTTTCCAAACAAATCAGCACCTATTTTTGGTGAAGTGACCATTGGTGTACCAACAGAATCACAATTTTCCATTCCATGTTTTTTCAAAATCTCTATTGTATATTTAGCTTGATTGATAAAAATACCACGTGGGGATTGATGTATTTGTAAACCAAGAAAGAATTTTAGTTCCCCCATCATGGACATTTCAAATTTGCTTTTCATGAGATTTTCAAAATGTTTTGAATGGTTAGGATTGGTTGATCCAAAAGTAATGTCATCCACGTAAATTTGAACGATCAAAATGTCATCTTTGAATTTTTTTGATAAACAAGGTGTCATCAACCGTTCCTTTGGTGAAATTGTTTTTGAGCAAGAAAGATGATAGTTCGTCATACCACGCTCTTGGAGCTTGTTTTAAACCATAAATGGCTTTCTTAAGCTTGTAGACGTAGTCTGGATGATCTTTGTCGATGAATCCCTCTGGCTGACTCACATACACTTCTTCTTTCAGAGTTCCATTCAAGAAATCAGTCTTAATATCCATCTGATAGACTGTGATGTTTTTGTGAGCGGCATAGGCTAAGAAAATCTGGACTGCTTCAAGTCTAGCTACAGGCGCGAATGATTCCTCGAAATCTATCCCTTCTTCTTGTGGATAACCTTTAGCCACAAGATGAGCTTTGTTGCGAATAACAGTCATTTCCTCATCCAGTTTGTTCTTCCACAACCACTTGAGATCAAGAACACGTATATCAAGTGGTCGTTCAACAAGTTCCCAACTGATGCGTGGGAATCGCACCTTGCTTTACCTCTCGAGGGATCTCAAGAAGCTTACAACCCCCACCAGGCAGTGTACCTGATCGTTGTAGTATAGCATAGTGACAAGTACCGGGGGATTGATCGTTCAGCTTAGGAATAGTGTCGCTAGGATTAGAAAACCTAATTAATAGTTCTAAAGGTGAGAGATGATTATTTTTGTATTTTTATATTTTTATAAAAGCAGGTAAAATCTCGGGTTTTGGAAGAGTGGGCGGAATTAGTTGCTATTCAACTAACCCAAAACTAAGATGCAATCAAAATAAAATACTAAAAAGGAAAATAAACTAATTATACTAAGGTTGTGAGCAGTAATTGGAGAAATTGTGTTTACTTAGACTTCACTACTCCCTAGATATCTTTTACACGTTAATTACTTGTTACACTTGTATGGATGACGGATTGTATTCCTTAATACCATTCGTGGGGTGGCATACATAATTCCCCAACTCTATGAGCTCTTATCTCCTCCTACACCATGACCCAACACAACTATAGGGATTGTAAACAGTGGCTCATGCATTAAATACAACCAAAATGGCTTCTTTTCCAGAATTCACTCTCCAAACACCTAAAATCACAAAAGGAACGATTTAGGGCAATATTTGATCAAATAAATTCGGATTCGGGCTTAAATGACCCCCTAAAAACGGATCATTTTTCGCCTCATCATATACCCTTACACTTGAGATTTGCTTGTCCTCAAGCAAATGCGCTTTTATTCTATTCGAAAGACAAGTTAGGGGTCATTTAACACTAATATAAAAGTAATTACAACAAATAATCGTTCCACTAAAGACCAATAGACAAGCACGGAGGTCATACACAAGCACCTCACAAATAGTGTTTAGATACTCACATCTCTCGGGTGTAATAAAGTAATATAACATTATGGAAATGGAAGATATCTCTCACTACCTGTCATAGCAAAATAGATTACCATAGGCTTGGGAAAGGATCAAACCTCCACCACATGGCGTAAGCACCTAGGATAAACTATCAAAGAGGTCTTTTAAAGGGTTGTAACGTTAGGTATAGGGATATGAATTACACGGTTTTGTTGGATAAAGGAAATTTTACTGGTGGCGAGTTAACAATCTTGGTCAATTACATGTACAAGATGGCGTCGCTAAGCCAAGACTAGACTCGACTTAAGCTAATAAATGAAAAATAACAAAAACATAAAATAAACATAGAATAAAAACGGGATGGTAGTCCGTATGTTTTTTCTTTTTTCTTTTTCTATTTTTTTTTCTTTTTCTTAATTTTTTTTCGATTTTTTTTTTTTTTTTTTTTTTTTTACACTCTTACCCTACCATCCAAAATAATACATCATAGGGGATGAGAATTCCCCTTACACTTGAATCTTTGCATACTTTACAATTAACTAAACTAATGACTCGAATTAAGAAAATCAAAACACTTGGAGCACTTTTAAGATTAACGTACATATGGGGGTAATATATTATGTTCTTCCCCATTACTCCATAAAATAAGTACTTACCCATGAGTCCCAATAATCCCAAAACAATATGTACAATGATATGACTCGACTTAGCAACCATGTAATCAATTATAAAGTTAACTTAGGGTTTAACAAATAACAATAATGCACTAAAAATGAGCGAATACACGGAAGGCTAAGGCGATTTGGGTGTACATTTAAGTGGGGTGTAACAAATTCTTCCTTTAAGTAAGATGCTTAAAGTTAGAAATGAAAAGATAGGCTCGGAGGGGTGTACTAGGGGTTTCGTGTACTAAAAATGAGTACAACGCTAAGGGTGTGGGAAAAATTAGTTGACTTAACTAGCCAAGTAATATGACTTAAATGGTCAAGTAATTATGATACGGGTTTAACACAAGGGTGATCCTAATGCCTCTTATCATGTAGTAAATCCTACCACACGAATGTAGTCTCACTCGCGGTCTCGGGATGCATCACTAACGCAAGTTCTAGAATCTAAATGCTACCGGTACACTCATAAGCACTAATAATAAATGCTTTTCCTATCAAATCTAAAGGCGAACCTCACATTTTTGGGTGGAAAATTTTTCTGAATATACGGTTATGTGCTAGTCATACAATCTCCTATCCATGAGATGCTTGCTATGGCTAAAGTTTCACTCCTAAATGTTGTAAAAAATTTTAAATTTGGCGCTAAAATTACACTAACAAGTATTTCTCATAGTTTTATTACACATCTACTATCAAACAAAACAAACTCAAGCGAAAGTGCATATGTAAGGTATCATCTTTTTACCCTCCCCTTACACTTAGGATGAACATTGTCCCCAATGTTCAAGTAAAGAATGTAAAAGTTAAGAGGTAAAGAGAATGAAATCAAATACTCCCCTGATTCGCTCGGTATGGATTATAGGTTGGCCAGGTTAAATCTTCCTCCAAGAAAACGAACAATCAAAGCTTCCCTTCCAGAATATAAATCATCTTCTTGTCATAAATAACCTGTAAATCCTGACAACAATAGACAAGGCAACCTCGCGTAAAATCGGCAGCATCCTATATAAGTTACTAAATCCTAGAAAGCAAAGTAAGATATAATGCTTGTGGAATGAAGTTTGCAGATTTCCTGGAGATTATAAAACTTAATAATTCACAAAAACCATAAGACTCCGTTAGAAAAACAAAACCGGTAAAATTTCCAGATTTTAACTCCTGACGCCGTCAAGAGCAATACTCTGACGCCGTCAGAATGGATCTGCAGAAATTCTTATGTTAAGTTTCCGGAAAATTTCTGGAAAAACTTTGTCCTACTTCCTGGAAAATCTTGCAAAACTTCATTATGACTCAATACAAGCATTTGACTCTAACAAATACGAATATACATGTTCATTAAATATTGTGGAGAATCATGATCGGTTTGTTTCTTAAAAACATATTTGGGGTTTCCCCTTACACTTATCTTTTGCAAAAATACCTTTAGGTTGAAGTTAAGACTAGGCCAAACAACATAATAAAGTATTTCCACATTTTAGTTGAGAAACATGATTAACCAACAATAAAAATAAAACATGCATACCGAAGCAAATAACAATCAAACAAATAAAATCACACAAAACATGGGTTGCAAAGATGAACCATCAATAAAAATTAAAAGCTGATCATGCATAATACTAGTTAAAAGAACAGAAATAAAAATTGTTCAAAGCCAACAAAGGCTGAATCCTAAACTATTACAAACCAAATGTTTCAAATCGTACAGCCAAAAATAAATTGTTCAAGAATCACAGATATCAAAATGGATCACTGAGGGGGAGGACCAAAACGATAATCATAGCCTGGTGGGAGGTGTTCAGTGTACCCGTAGGGAGGGTAGTCAGTCTCTCGGCCTGGGAAGGGGTCAATCTGCAGGTGAGGCTCAAGCTGATCTCGGGTGGAGAGGTGCTGCATCTGGCGGACGGTATGATCATACATCCAGTCAAAGCGCTGGTCAGTAGTGGCTCGCCACGCATCCATCTGACCCATCCAGGCACCCTGGTGTGCCTGCCAGTCTCCCCGACTCATGTGTTGGTAGTAATCAGCCGTCCCCTCCTCATACCCGGCAAACTGATGCTGCTGGGGCACTCCCTCATCATCACCGTCATCATCCTCATCATCAGCCCCTACGTACCACGTGTAGGCACCATCCCCCATCTGCATCACAATGTTCATCTGCCTAAGGGATTTCGCCCTCACTACCCTGCAGTTCCCACAGTCGCTCAAGTACCCTATGATCTGAGGAGTAAGAAGACCATAGGAACGAGCCAACCATGTGACGAACATCCCTCCATAAACCTTGTCGATATCCCTCTCACCCACACTGGTCCTCAAGTAACTGGCCACCCAAAACGGGATGTTGCAGTAGACATCCTCAGAAAAGATGGTGAACAAGTAGAATAAGTCTGAAGCAGTGATACGGTGAGTGGTGCCATGACGTGCAGACAAGCTGTATGTGATGCACCTGTGAACTAGCCTAATAATGGGGTCTCTGATCGATGCAGCCCCAGTAGTCGAGGTGTAAACCCCATTCCCTATGGTTGGCCAAAAGGTAACACACCTCATCTCACTCCGCTGAGTCTCTCCATGTAACAAATTCAGCAGAAAAGCCCCATCAACCTCCTCACTAGTATATAGCCCAAGCCTCCAACCAAACTCAGCCACAGAACACGACCTCAACTCTCCCCCTAGCCTAAAATATATCGTGGTGCCCCCCATATCTCCCCTAGCCTCAGCTTGATCAAAACGGAAGGTCGCAAAGAACTCCCGTACTAACTCAGTATATACCGTCTCTCTCAACCTAAACAATCTCTCCCACTGCGGACCCGCAAATCCATCTGTGCGGATCCTCCCTATAAATGCAGCCTCCAACCCACTAGCTCTCAGAAAATCCCAGTCAACCACCGCCCCAGCATCGATGTGGTGGTTACGCAACTCCTCATACTTAGTACTAGTACCAACATCACCAAACTCGCCCCAACTGTGCACTAATTCCCCATAATTGATCCCTTGAGATCTAGAAGAACTACCCTTTTGTTGGCGAGACCTTTTGCTCATTTTCCTGGAAAAAGGTGGAGTGAATGGAAAGGATTAAAATGCGAAATTTATATGAACTTTATGCAGTCAGACACATCTGACGCCGTCAAGAGTAATTTTTGACGCCGTCAGATGGATCAGAATTACAGCCATGCAAATGCGAGGGAAAAAATCAATTTTCAAACTCTTAACCCATTACCCAAACGCTCCTTAAATCAGGAAACAGGGGTGGGGGGGTCAAGGAATCCGAGGCATGATGGGTTTTCCCTAAATTAATGCATGATTTGGGTGAGACAACATCATCAAATGGTAACCCCACGATTACAAATCACCAATTGGATGGCATTACGATTTGCTAATGGTGGGTCAAGAGTGGGGTTTCGGGCGAAAGGGGTTTTTCAAATTGACGGGTCCTAAGGATAATTAACCGAGAAAAGATGAAGAAAACTTACTTACAAAGTAGAGATCGGAGGCGGAAGATGTCGAATTGGGGGTTTGAGAATCGGAGTAGCAGCAACACTTGGGTGAGATTTTTGGGGTATGGGTTGAAAGTGATTGGTTTTGGGTTAATATAGCTGATCCGTCGAGCTGACGGCGTCAAGGGTTAAATCTGACGCCGTCAGATGCCCGTGTGGGGTGAGGTTTGGAGTAGTTTCAAGTTTAGTCCCTGCTCTTTGCGTGAATAACTAAACACAAGTAAAACCCATGAGTAGCTATTTTGTTAACGAGGTCCACTAGGGTCGAACGTCTCATTACTGTCGCGGAAAGAGGTGAGGTAGCAGCGGGGGTTGGGTAATGTTTTGGCCGAGTTGATCCTTATGCACGGGTCATCGGCGCGAGAAGAAAGATGTTGTTCAATAGGAGGTTTCAAATCAATGGTATTTATGAGGTGTGACCTCTTTACACCGGGTTTAAAACCAAAAGAACGTTTTTTGGATGAGATCAGGAATGTAGTTCGCAAGCATCCAACGAAAATGCGATTTATTTGCGAGCTTTTCTCCGCATGGGGGTGTTTATGGGTAGTTAATGGTAAAGCTTTTGAGGAGAATCCCCCGCTGTCCTCTTGGTCAAATACCAAAGAGGTTGACACCTCGAAGACTTTTTCAATTTTTTTAGGTATAGAATTTTCTTTGATCTTTTCTTTGACCCTTGATATGAATTGGTCTGCGAAATTCATAAAGGCTTTATGAGTGCTTTCCATGCGTGCCTCAAGGTGCTGGATTTGCTTTTCCTGATTATCCATGAAGGTTACCATTATTCCTTCGAATTCCTCTTGTCGTGAGCGTTCAGGAAAATTTTGGCTGATAACCGTATTCCTATGTGGATTAGGGTTCCACACGGGTTCAGCGGCCAGTTTCTCAATACTCATCAGTTCTTTTACCTGTTTCTCGATGCTTCCCAACAATTGTTCTTGGGTTGCACATGCGTAATCAAGCTTTGTTTTGCTCGGGAGCATCGGTTCCTCCCATCCTTCCTCTTCATATTGTGCCAACTCCTCAAGAACTTTCCAGCATTCATCAACGCTAAGTCTATCTAGCCTACCCTTGGCTGCGTAATCAATGGCTTTTCTTGTTTGATAGTCAATCTTACCATAAAAGATTTGGATCTGCAGCCATGGTTCGATCCCATGATGAGGAACTTTTTGGAGTAGGTCTTTATATCGATTCCATGCTTCATAAAAGGTTTCATTTTGACGTTGTTGGAACATCAAGATGTCATTCCTAAGCTTAGTAGTTCTCCCCGGTGGGAAAATTTGAGCAAGGAAACGAGTGGTGAGATCATCCCATGTGGTGATGGATCCCGCGGGTAAACGCTCAAGCCATTGACTAGCTTGATCCCGTAGAGAGAATTGGAATAGGCGTAAACGGGTAGTCTCTCTAGTTTCAACACCTAGGTCTATGGAATCTACGATTTTGAGGAAGTCCTTAAGGTGTTGGTTTGGATCTTCGGAACGAAGTCCATGGAATGCACATCCGCTTTGTACCAACCGGATGGTGTCGGATCGCAAGGGGGTCACATTGTCTCCGGTGAGCTCAATGGTGTTTCGGTAGCCTTGGTGGCTAGGTCGGGAATACTCTCCTAAGGTTCGGGGCCTAAGGGGTTCTAATGGTGGGTTTTGTTGTGGTGGGATGATGGGTTCAAAGATGTTACCATCTTCCATGATGTCGGATGGTAAAGAGTTACGAACAAAGGCACGAAGAAATAAGATAGACTAAAGAAGACCTAAAAATAAAAAATAAAAATCTTACTAGAAAGGAATCTAGCAAGTAGACCTAATAAAAAGAAATCCTAACCTAGACAATAACTATTCCCCGGGCTGCGGCACCAAAAACTTGATGCGTGGGAATCACACCTTGCTTTACCTCTCGAGGGATCTCGAGAAGCTTACAACCCCCACCAGGCAGTGTACCTGATCGTTGTAGTATAGTATAGTGACAAGTATCGGGGGATTGATCGTTCAGCTTAGGAATAGTGTCGCTAGGATTAGAAAACCTAATTAATAGTTCTAAAGGTGAGAGATGATTATTTTTGTATTTATATTTTTATAAAAGCAGGTAAAATCTCGGGTTTTGGAAGAGTGGGCGGAATTAGTTGCTATTCAACTAACCCAAAACTAAGATGCAATCAAAATAAAATACTAAAAAGGAAAATAAACTAATTATACTAAGGTTGTGAGCGGTAATTGGAGAAATTGTGTTTACTTAGACTTCACTACTCCCTAGATATCTTTTACACGTTAATTACTTGTTACACTTGTATGGATGACGGATTGTATTCCTTAATACCATTCGTGGGGTGGCATACATAACTCCCCAACTCTATGAGCTCTTATCTCCTCCTACACCATGACCCAGCACAACTATAGGGATTGTAAACAGTGGCTCATGCATTAAATACAACCAATAAAGACCTAGTACGCTTCGGTTCATGTTTCTTAAGACGTTCAAGCATGTTACCATTTGGAGATCTGCCAGTTTTCTTAAGCCTAACATATAATATCATTCATCCAAAACAAGAATAGACAAGTAATCAACACATAATCAATATCTAGGTTTCATTAGATCTAAGCAAACACAAAAGAGATCTAGCCTAGCATAGTAGAATTGAGACAAGAACAAGATATAAACAACCAACACATATACATATTGATTGAATTGGAAGAACACTTATCTCAATTACAATGCAAGGTCTCAAGGGTTTAGAACCCTTGAAAAACCTGTAAAAGATACACCAAAATCGTCTTTAGGGTTTCACCAAAACTTCTCTCTTTTAATGAAAAAACTAGAAAACTATATATAGGAAAAGTAGGCTGACGGCATCAAGAGTTACATGTGACGCCGTCACCTCGCCGCCATATACTTCCTCGGACGGCCTTGATCTACTTATGACGGCCTATGTGACGCCGTCACCGACCACGGTATTTTATTCTTGCCACTTTGACGCCGTCATGAAGGCGTTTGACGCCGTCACCACCTACGGTCTTTTAATCTTCATGTCTGACACCGTCAAGGTATTACTCTTGACGCCGTCACCTTGTATCTTCAGCATGGAAATTTGGTACTTTGCCGTTTTCTTCACTTTTATGCTCCAAAAACGTCCAAAATGGCTTCTTTTCCAGAATTCACTCTCCAAACACCTAAAATCACAAAAGGAACGATTTAGGGCAATATTTGATCAAATAAATTCGGATTCGGGCTTAAATGACCCCCTAAAAACGGATCATTTTTCGCCTCATCACCAACTATTATGTAACAGGTATTGAAGAAATTCCTCCTGCATCGCTTCAATCCAAGGGTTTTCTGCCATTGCTTCCCGAATGTTCTTTGGTTCTTTGAGGCTGATTGAGCAAACGTAGATGCACAATTCGAGATCGGTGGCAAGTTGTCTCCTTGTCTGAACTGGCTTTGAAGGTTCACCAATAATATGTTCTATTGGATGGTCTTTTGTCCATTGAAACGTAGAAGGGTACCTTGGGTGTAACAAATGTGTGTTAGATGGTTCTTGTAACCTTGAAGAAGATTCAGCAGAGTCTGTTGCAAACGGGTTTTCAAATACTTCTTCTTCTTCTTCTAACGTAACATCGTTTGGATTATTTGTTGGTTCTTCTTGAAAATTTGTGTTTTGGTTTTGCTCATCAACTCTTGGTAGAACAGTTTCAAGTACTGGAGTTGCTTGAGTAGATGTAGATGATGTTGATGTAGTTGGTGCTTCAGCTTCGATTGTTGTAGATGCATCCAGTGGTGATGGTGGTGGTTGATTTTGATCGGGTGCAGCGGAATGTTGTTGAGATGCATTTGTCGAAGTTCCACCAAAATATTCATCAAACATTAACTCGAAGAAATTTTCTAGTTCTTGTTCTGAAGGTTTGTCCGTGTTTGTTGAATGAGCTCCATTAGGCACGAGTCCTGAACTGATGTGTCTAGAAGTCTGACTGTTTGGTGCGGGTCCTAATCTGGTTTGATTAGAAGCCATTGGATTAAGCGCGGGTTCTAGAGCGTATCTCTCAGAAGCCATTTGTAAAATCTCGTCAAACTTCACATTCATCGTCTCCATTATCTTTTTCGTTCTTCTATTATACACCCTGAATGCCCTCGAGTTTTCTGAATATCCAATGAAGATTCCAATATCACCCTTAGCTTTTAACTTCCCTAGATCTTCTCTGTCATTCGTCGGATAGCACAAAGCGCCAAACACGTGAAGGTAAGAGATGTCAGGTTTACGGTTGTTCACTAGCTCATATGGGGTTTTATTGAATCTCGGATGGACTAGGGATCGGTTTTGAGTAAAGCAAGCAGTGGCTACAGCATCAGCCCATAAGAATAGTGGTGCACTAGAAAAAATCATCATTGTGCGAGCAGCTTCCACAAGAGTTCGGTTTCTTCTTTCAACTACCTCATTCTGCTGTGGAGTTCTAACAACTGATGTTTTATGTGTAATTCCAACATCTTCGAGGTAAGTTTTTAACTCCTGATTTGTGAATTCTGTGCCTTTATCTGTTCTTATAATCCTTACTGGAGCTTGAAGTAGAACTTGAATACGCTTCAGAAAGGTGATGATGATGCCTGGTGCTTCGTCTTTTGATCTCAAAAACTTTACCCAAGTATATCTTGAATAATCATTAACAATAACAAGAATATACTTCTTCCCATTAATGCTTTCAACTCTCATTGGGCCACATAAGTCCATGTGCAACATATGTAACCTTGCTTCCGAACTAGGTACGGTTTTGGGTTTGTATGATGCTCTTTTACTTTTTCCTTGTTCGCATGATGGATAAAGGTGTTCCTTGGTGTATTTGAACTTAGGAAGTCCGGTGACGATGTTGTCTTTGGCTAACTTGTTGATCGTGTCGAAATTGAGATGGGATAATCTTCTATGCCACAGCCAGGACTTAGTTTCGGTTGCCCTTGTCATAAGACAAATTGGTGATGTAGAAGCCATTTGGTTGATGTCGATAGCATACAATTTTGTACCACGATTACCAGTTAAGAGATCATCACCAACCAAATTTCTAATAAAAACCGTGTTTCTCCTGAATGCAACTTCTAAATCTGCATCACAAAATTGCCCAACTGAAAACAAGTTGTGTCCCAACCCTTCGACGTAGTAAACTCGAGTGATTAAAAAATTCCCAAACTGAAGATTTCCATAACCCTGAATAGCTGCTACATGATCATTTCCAAAGCGTACAGTTCCCATGAATTTCCAGATGAAGTTGATCAGCAGCTTTAAATTCCCGGTCATGTGCTTGGAGCAACCCGAGTCGACGATCCAAAGACATAGTTCGATAACCTGCCAAGAACAGAAGAGTTTGTATTTGGAAACCGTATTGAATTTGGTTCCGTGGGGTTAGGGGTAAAATCAGAATCACACTCATAGACGGTTGCTACTTGATTAGCTTGAGGTATTTCTAATTTGCCGTTCTTAAGGGTGAACTCTCTACCCGTTGGAATCCACATACAAAACTTAAGGTAGTTCCTAGGCATTCGACTAATAGTGGTAGTCCTAAATCGTGCAACTAATCTTTCTATAGATCTAGATCTAGCACTAGGTCTTTTTGGAACATTCTTCTGTTCAGGCGTAACATTCACATTCTTAGAAACACATTCATCATGAACATCATTGATTAAACATTTCTTGCATTTTAAACAAACAGAGTCATTACATGCATTAGAACCAGTAGTTTCGACATTACATTCAGATGAATCATGTTTCTTATTACAAAGCGATAAATTCCTAGGGTGTTCTTCTACTTCTTCAACTTTATTCTTGCTGCTACTCGTAGATGCAGACGAGACTCTATTGTTCCTTGTATTGCTCCTAGGCTTTAGTCTGCTGCTCCTAGAGGTGCTTTCTAATCCTGTAGAAGGTAAGGCACACGCATTAGGATTTATATTGTTGTCCTTTTTAGCGTCACTAGACTCTTTAGAATTATCCTTTTTGCACGCATATGTCTTAGATGTTGAGGCAGACGCACTAGTGGGACTAATCCTAAAAAGGCCAGGTGCTTTCACTTTTGGTGTTTCGACAACCGCTTTTCCTTTATCAACAATCTTAACATTTTCACTTTTCTTAGGCAAGGGTGTTGGAGTGACTGGTTTTGTCAAATCCTTTTTCTCATCGACTTTTGGAGCAAACCGGGAAATTGACATTTTTGGTTTTAGAACCGTGTTTGAAACATTTGGTTTCTCCGAAGTCAATGGTTTTGCAAACTTAGTTTCCTCACCATTTCCTTTTTGACTTTCAAGCTGAGCCCTCAAAAGATCATTTTGCTCTTTCATATTCTTTAAGGCACGCTCATACGACAATTTGTCATACTTGCATTCTTCCTTTTTTCGATCAAGTTGTTTAAAATACGAGACATTTTCTTTTTCAAGCTTTATAAGAGCATTTTCATATTTTGAAACAATTGCGGAGGTCTCAGCTCTTAGTCGTTCATCGTCTTGAACAGAATATGTTTGTAAAATGATGGACATAATGTCAGTGGTCATAACAGCTTCGAAGAGAGAATCATTTAGGTTTTCCAAAACATTCATGTTTTCACGAGTATCATTAGCTTCGTTTACCAGGGATTTGTGGTCCTTGACAAAGTCGGCCATTTCTTTTACGAAAGCTTGTTCAAAATGGATTACCCTCGCACTGATGTTATTCAGTGGGATAGTAATTTCGTTTTCAAAAACCTTTTTCTGCTCAATATGAAAACTGAAATGCCAGTTGTTAATACTGATTGTAGTTTTAGAATTAACAATATTTTGAAGTTCTTGAATTCTCTTTTTAACGTCATCCAGAATGTCTCTAGCCTCACTTGTATTAAAAGTGTTGTTAGAAGACATTTCTTCCATTTTTGAAAGAGATTTTGAAACAATTACTTTCTTAGAAAACATTTTTGAGAATGTTCGTTTTATGAAAAACACAGATGGTTCTTTTTGTGGAACAAAAGTAATTCCCGAAAGTTTGTTCAATTTGTTGTAATCAATGGGTTTCAAATCCTGTTGTTTCATTTTATTTATGCTCTCTTCGACATGTTCTATCATTTGCACAGAATCCCGAACGACGGGAGGATCATGTTTAGTATAAATCACATTACCATTATACAAAACATTTTGTTCTTGCTGAGCTTTCTTGAGATTACTGGGGGTGTTGTTACCAAGAGCCACTTTATGTTTCGTATGGTAAATCGTATTAGTTTGATTTGAAATCATTTTCATTGTTTGACTTGACTGACCCGACTTAACCACTAATTCTTCTAAATGTTCAATCATGTGTTCTGACTTTACGATTTCGGCCAAAAGTTTGTCTTCTTTCTTTGCAAAGTCCTTTTTCAGCTCGTCCCATTCTTTTTCAAGATTGGTATAAGCTGATTTTTGTTTAGAAAGTTGGTTTTGTAAATCAGAAATTTCCGCGTTTAAAGATTTTATCTTTTTGAAAGAATTAACATCAAGTGTATCAAACTTGAGTTGCAATTGTTTTTCCCTTGAAACGGAATTTTGATAACCAGTTTCTAATTCAGACAATCTTTTGTTATGAAATTCAAAAGCTTTAACGTTTTCTTTGTAACTCTCAAGCTCAGCGGTCAATTTAACATTCGCGGCCTTAACATCGCGATTGACCTTTTTCACATTCTTAATTTCAATACGACAATTATTCAATAATGATTCAAACAAAGCACGTGTTTCCTCATCATTCTCAGCATGCTGTGAAACGAAGCCTCCATTATGATTCACATCTGGAGTTGCTGAAGGAGTATTGCTACTACTTGGCGTGTCCATGTATGTATCATAAGTGGGTGCTAACTTCTCAGAATGTTGTTCCTCATGAGGAGACATATCAAATATATCATTATTGTGAAATGTGTTGAAGTTTGATACCTCAGATGGTGCATTGGTGTCATAAACAGGAAGTGTGTCAGAATCCGTGTCATACTTAGCTTCCTAAAGATTCGCCATAAATATGCAGTTCGCATCGATATCCTCTCTATCTTCCATGTCATCCATAAGAGCCATAAAATCATTCTCCTCTGCGTTCAACTGAAACCCTGCCTGCACCTTTTGTGCCAACATCACTGCTTTCTGCAAGTACTCTAGATCTTTCTTGTTCGGCTTACTAGGACAGTTCCTTGCTATACGACCTACACCCTGGCAGTTGAAACACTTAACCGGATTACCCTGATTCACATTTCCCAAATTCCCAACTACTGGAGCTGCAACATTTCTATTCTGATTACCCATTGCCTGATTACCAACATTCTGACCTCTCTGATTTCCAACAAACTGACCCAACTGTTTCCCTGCATACTGACCATACTGATTTCCTGCATTCTGATTCCCTGCATTCAGCATATTCTGATTCCCCATGTTAATTCCAGTAGCATATCCTTGCTGATTCCCATAAACTCCAACCATTTGGCCTCCGTTGCCCATATTGAAACTCGGCTGAGCAATCTGCTTGTTGCGAGTGTTCGATGAAATCCTTTGGTTGTTGTTTGTTGGTGTAGAATAACGTCCTTGGAATGCCTTTGACAGAAAAACAAACGCTTGGGTCAATGCTGCAGTAGCTTCATCATTTTCAGTGAATTCTGGTTCTTGGAATTGTTGGTATTGCTGTTGTGGAATAACATGTTGTTGTTGCTGTGGGTAGAACTGTTGTTGGTAGACCGGTGTTGGTTGTTGAATGTATGATGGTTGCATGTAGTTGTGAGTGGAAGATGATGATGATTGTTGTGTGTTCACTGGTAGCAGTGTTGGTGTAGTAGCAATTAATGCAAGAGGATCATGATTCTTTGCCAATCTTTCTTTCCTTACTTCATTAGCCTCAGCTTGGTTTTGCTTCAAAAAGTCATAGAGTTGATCATAATTCACCTTATGTAAATCATTTGTTTGATTGACAATTGTAACATAACGACCCCATTCTTCTGGAAGATTATTGATGAATTTGATGTTTGTTGCAATTGTTCGAGGTGTCAACTTGTTTCTGATTAACTCATTCATCAAAGTGCAAAACCTTGTGTAGTAGGATTCAATCTGTTCACCTTTAGTGGATGTGAAATTCTCCCATTCAGTAAGAAGTTTGTTCTCAACGTCTTGTTGTCCAATCTCTGTTCCATGACATATCCTTCTAACACGTTCCCACATAGCATAAGCAGTTTCACAGCTGTCGACCGCAGCAAAGATCTCCCGTGGTAATCCAAGTTGGATTAAATGCATTGCCATATCATCTGCGGCGATCTGCTTCTTGTCTTCATCTGTGTAATCTGCTTCTGTTTGTTCACGCACGAATGGTTGAGTAGGAGGTGTTGTATTTGGATTGCCTTCAATTTGAACTTGTCTTGGCATAAATGGACCATTTGTAATGGAGTTGATCATTAATTTACCATCAGGCTTTGTTTTGATGTAACGAAGCATGCGGCTTGTCCATGGGAGATATCCACCTTTTTCAAGCATTGGAGGTCGGTTTTCTGCACCGGCTGCATGAATGTCTTGCTGAGTTGCCATTGATGAAGTGTAGATTGATAAAGTTGATTCTTGGATCGTTCCAACGAAGTAGGAGTTGTGATTAGTATAAGTTGATGCAAGTTTTTATGATGAAAAATTTGATCTTAAACCTTAAAACCTCAATAACTTCTTCTCGGAGCGTTTTTAGGCCTCGAAACTTGGTTTAAATTCATTCAATGTGTCCTTCTTCTCTGTTTCACGGTCGTTTTGACAGCTGATTTGTTGAAAACGGAGTTACGGTTCAAAAGTTATGGCCGTTTGAAGTTTGGTTGTCAAAAGTCAAAACTTACGCGTAAAGCTTGATCTTACGCGTAAACCTTGAATAATCTTACGCGTAAGATGTTATGCGTAACCTTTAAGTTATGCGTAAGATCTAAAGTTATGCGTAAACCTTGAATAATCTTACGCGTAACATTCTTACGCATAAACCTTAAGTTTACGTGTAAAATCAAAGTCTACGCATAAACAATATTGTGTTAGCCTCGCTTTTTTATAAAGATAACGTCACACATGTGAATTGGACTAGATCAGTAACAAGTAGTACCCGCAGGGACTACTATTGTACACTAGGCAAAGTAATGTTGTAATGAGCCTATAAATACCCCTCATGACTCTCCATGAGGGGTGTGGGAAATTGTGTAACTTTACTTTCATCTTAATATTATCCTTTTTCTTCACCCTCTCTCTACTTTATCTCTCTAAACCAAACATGGATTTCATCTATAATCATCAACCTCGACCTCCCGAATCACATAAAAGTCATTACTTTTCGGTCCTACAATTGGCATCAGAGCCTCGTTGTGTTGTTTTGATGATTTTTTGTGGTTCGTATCATGTTTTGAAGCTGTTGTACACATATTTTTACGGATCTAAAATTTTTTTTCTTATCCTTTGCTGTTAACAGTTTTCTTTAAACAATATTTTTATGTATCCCATTTGGTCAACAAAAATTTTATGCTTTCTTGGTTTTATAACTGTTTCATACAGTTTATTATATGACTTTTTATAACCGTTTAACCGTTTATTATAAGCCAAAACTTTTTGAAGAAAAAGTGCATAAATGAATGAAAAATGCAACTTTTTAACAAAAAACTTGATAAAAACACTCCTAAATCATTGTTAGGCGATTGATACCACTTGTACGACCTTAGATTTATCAACTTTAACACAAATATAAGAACTAGATGAAGTAAAGATGGTGACTTGATGACATATATGTGTGGCGTTAATATGTATAAAGAGAATAAGAGATGAAGAGAACTTTTATTAAAAACACACACAATACACACACAAGCACACACCTCAAATGAGCCTTTGAGGTGTTTATATAGTTCTTAACATGATACATTAAGAGGCTTTCCATGGGCTTGGTCTTAGGCTTGGTTTCCTTTTACATATAAGGGCTTATATTACATAACACATGACATATTAGCTTACCAAGACCAAGGCTCATTGACTATTCTAATAACAAAAACTACGACACATTACAATGTTACAATAAATGAGAATGACCATCACTTTTTAATATAATTTTTAATGCTAACAGTGTGACTGAGACTTTGGATGCTGTTGACTATTGAAAGTGTTTGTTTTTGAAAAAGAAAATCTACCAAAAACGAGAATTGCATAGTTTACTTATCAACCAGTTTGATTAGAATTGTCTGGATTAAACACGCCTAATTTATGTTTTTGGGGTTTGGAGGAGAATGATAATTTTGTGGGTAGTTGTCATTTTTGGGCCCTTAAGTTTTATAAAAGTTTATTTTAGCAAAGTTGTAGAATTAAGGAAATGGTCGTTAGTGGGTTAACAAAAAGTGAGAAAAAAAAACCTAAATCCGCTAAAAATAAAGGTTGGGCGCCTTTATGTGAAAGAAAAAAAGTGGTGTACCTTGATTGAAAATAGACCCTAAGTTGAGTGCCTTTTTGTGCCATTTGCCCTTTTTTTTAGCTAAAAACTTGTTTTGTCCATTTTTCCAGCTTAGATCAGCTTTAGATTAGTAGCAATTGTAGTTTAAGAGTAGTTTTAATCACAATCAAGTAGTTTTAGAGATTTTCAAATAGTTTTCTTAAAATCCTAACTTAAAATTGCCATAATAAGTAGTATAGTTAAAAAAAAACTAGTTTAGGCCATCTTTAGTTGTAATTTTTATCTAAAACTTGCACAATATAGTTTATAATAGTTGCTCAACATCTGGTATCCTTGCTTTATTAGTCAAAAACCACATTTTTTTCAACCCACTGCTCATCAGCCCATCTATCTCAAGATGGCTTTTTCAAAAGCATTTTCTAGCTTATCTACTTATCAAAATAGTTTAAAAGTTGCTCCTTTATGATCCATAGTTGCTATTATTTATATGTTTCTAGCTTATATTCCCTAGATTAACCATTTACTTGTCTTAATCATAGCTTAAAAACACATAGTTAGGCTGCTTTCATAAGATTCAAAATATTCCAATAAGTGCTTATCTGTCAGACTTTAGAAGCTTTTTTCTTAGTGTAAAAGTAGTTGAAATTATCCCATATTGATTTTCTAAGTAGTTTTCTTGCTAAACTTCACCTTTTTGAGCTTTTGTATGGATTGACTTTTAGTATAGATAGCTTTTAGGTAGCTTGAAATTGGCCTAGTAGGTTGTTTCTTGCCCAACTTTCCCCATCAGATTCTTTCTTATTTTATGCTTATTTGCTTATATAGGATTGCGTATTTAGTTTAGTGAGCTTATCTAGGTTAGGTTTAATCCCTAGTAACTTATTTAGTTTAGGCCTTAGCTTATTAGTAGTTTAAACTAGTTTTTAAGTTTTAAAATTTTTCCTTTCTTAGCTTTAGTTAAACTGCTACTAATTTGTGCTTATTCTCTGCTTATTATAAAGTTTCAAAAATAGTTATAGTTATTAAAATTTTTTATTTTCATTAGTATAATCAGTTTTTAAAATAAAATAAAAAATAAATAAAAAAACAAACAAAAGGGGGTGCATAGATTCGAACCTGTAACCCCCCCCCCCCCCCCCCTAACCAAAGCCTCAACACCAACACCAATAACCATCTGCCCTAGAGCCTTATCATTGTTATTTCTCCCTAGTTTATTATTTAACCCCTAGTTAGCCTTTTAGCTTATATTTGCCTATTTTCTTATTAACTGCTTATTCCTACTGTTTCTCCCCCCTCCTATTTTTCCTAGATTAGTCATAGTATAATCTAATTTCCTGCAAAGTTATAGACTTTTCCCATAACGTTTACTATTTTTAAAGTATTTAATTAGTTTAATT
Organism: Artemisia argyi; assembly: GCA_030686995.1. Lineage (NCBI taxonomy): Eukaryota > Viridiplantae > Streptophyta > Magnoliopsida > Asterales > Asteraceae > Artemisia > Artemisia argyi. The sequence goes on from CM060709.1 coordinate 94,297,892, forward strand.
AGTAGTTAATTCATAATAATTAGAGTTTTAACCAGCAAAAAAATCCAAAATTTTCTTTTGTCATCTTGTACATATGAAATGAGAAAAGTCCAAAATACATCCCTGTGGTATGCCCAAAACCCGCTTTTCATCCATTTTCTTTTTTTTGGAACAAAACCATCAACCGTTAGTAAAGTTGATACAAAAACATCCCTCCGTTAGTAATATCAGTTAATGAATACTAACGATGCAAATTTTCCGTTATCTCCTAACAAGAATTAAAATATTTGCATCGTTAGTCCTCATTGAGTTAAAATATTTGCATCGTTAGTCCTCATTGACTATTGAGTTAAAATATTTGCATCGTTAGTCCTTATTGAGTTAAAATATTTGCATCGTTAGTCCTCATTTACTATAGAGTTAAAATATTCTCATCGTTAGTCCTCCTTGACTATTCTTACGTTTTCATCTTTTTTCGCCCATTTTTTTTACGTTTTCATCCGTTTTTATCATGTTTTCATAAGTTTTTATAAGTTTTCGTCCGTTTTTATACGTCTTTATCCATTTTTCTCATGTTTCTATCCGTTTCTTCTGTTTTCTCACTTTTTCATACGTTTTTATCCGTGTTCATACACTTTTATTCGTTTTCGTCTATTATCCTACGTTTTCATCCGTTTTTCTTATATTTTATCCTTTCTCATATATTTTTATACATATAATATATATGAAAATGAATAAAAATATATGAAAATAGATAAAAACGTATAAAAACTTGACATTTGATTAAAATACTTTTGTATCGATTTTAAATGATGATTTTGACCCATTTCTGGTCCGAATCATCGAAAGTGTAAAACACAAAATTTGTCCAAAATGATGTTTTACATCCAGTTTCGCGAGATTTTAACCTGAAATTGCAAAACAATAGCTGTTTACTACCAAAACTTAAGCGGTTTTTGACAAAATTAATAACTTATACACTTATAAACTCTTGTAAATCTTATAATTTGATGATTTACACAAGTTATAACTTACGGAGTATAAGATTTACAAGAGTTTATAAGTTATGAATTTGGTCAAAAACCGCTTAAGTTTTGGTAGTAAACAGTCATTATTTTGCAATTTCAGGTTAAAATCTCGCGAGTTATAATGTAAAACATCATTCCGGACAACTTTTATGTTTTACACTTTCGATGATTCGGACCAGAAAGGGCTTAAAATCATGATTTAAAATCAATATAGAAACTTTTTAATCAAATATTAAGTTTTCATACGTTTTTATCTATTTTCATATATTTATATCCTTTTTCATACATATTATATGTATAAAAATGGATGAAAACAGATAAAATATAAGAAAAATGGATGAAAACATAAAATAATAGAAGAAAACGAATAAAAGTGTATGAGCACGGATAAAACGTATGAAAACGTGAGAAACGAATAGAAACATGAGAAAAACGGATGAAAACGTAAGAAAAACGGACGAAAAATGATAAAAACATAAGAATAGTCAATGAGGACTAACGATGCAAATATTTTAACTCAATGAGGACTAACGATACAGATATTTTAATCCTATAGTCAATGAGGACTAACGATGCAAATATTTTAACTCATTGAGGACTAACGATGTAAATATTTTAACACTATAGTTAATGAGGACTAACGATGCAAATATTTTAACTCAATGAGGACTAACAATGCAAATATTTTAACTCTTGTTAGGAGATAACGGAGAATTATTTGCATTGTTAGTCCTTATTAACTGATATTACTAAGGTAGGGATGTTGTTGTGCCAACTTTACTAACGGTGGATGGTTTTGTTCAAAAAAAAAGAAAAAGGATGAAAAGCGGGATTTGGGCATACCACAGGGATGTATTTTGGACTTTTCTCATATGAAATTTTTTTTTTGCACTTGTAGGACTAGTATTTCATAAATTTACTTTTTAAACCCGTGCACTTACGTATTTTTAAATTAGTTAATGCGTTTTTAGTCTAGATTACGTTTTAGCTTTATCGTGCTTTATGTTATTGTTTTAATTGCTTTGTTATATGCTTTGTAGTGTAGATTTACTTTTGATTGTCTTATATATCATACTAGCTTTAGATCTCCGTGCACGCATGGAGATTTGGTTTACTTTTTGTTGAATTAGTTTTAGGTTGAAGAATATATAAATTCATTTTAATATTGTTATAAGATAATAACATAACTAATCATATATTATTAATATTATATTAACATTTACAGTGTTACTTCTAATGCGTGAAAACAAAGACTTTAGGCATTTAGCTTTGATTTTGTATATTAACTTACGTTATGATGCAAAACCAAATGTAAAATACCGAAATAGGAATATGACTTGACATTATCATAAATACTCAAACAATATCTTAAACTAATTTATATTAATAAACATAAAGAAACTCATTTATATATTTACAAATTTTAAGCCATTTTTTCAACATAACATCCGTGCTTACGAATAGCAAACTTTTTATCACCATGCAACAACCAAAGACATTTCATAAGAGACCCGTCATGAGGAACTCTTCATTAGAAACTCATCATTAAAAACCCTTAGTTAGTCATGCCTTAGTCAACAACAACTCATCAGAAATCATCATCAACAACCCATCCTAAGAAACCCTTAGTCAGTACAACTTATCAGAAACCAGTCATTAAAAACCCGTCATCAGTAACTCCTCATCAGAAACTAAAACCCAGTTATCAAAAACAAATAAATCAAATTTTTGATAACACTAACCCGCCAAAAATATTATAAAAATAAATTCGACCCATCAAAATCGTTTTCAAATATAAGATGCATGTTCTAGAATGTTTAAAAATAACAGTTATCTTTATCGAGATATTTTCCATATTTAATTATGTTACGTGATAAGTTATAAATTTGTGTGGCAAATATCTTTTCAGAATTTAAATGTGACACTTTTTCATTTAAAGAAACTTATGTGATTTTTTTAAAAGTTAAGTCTAACCCATTCTTAGGATAATAATATCTATAGTTATGTAGATATTATATAAAAAAATATAGATATACGAACATAAATTAAAAGTAAACCCTACAAAATTGGATTTGTACCTATTTTCTAAACAAACATCACCATACACATGTATCATCTTGAACCCGTAAAAAATATAATACATGAACACCTCATTATTCATTAGAAACTGTTATATTTTAAATCAGAAACAAATCGTTTAACCGAAAAGGATTAAGAAATGGTTAAAACATATTGCATTTTTGTATTTATGCTATTGTTGTTTCCTTGATAGTGTATTTAACTAATGAAATTATTTTGTTAACAACACGAAGCCATTAGAAACAAAAAACAAACCTTTTGAAATACAATAAAAAGAAATTCGCCAAATCAGAATGTTTCCAAATATAAGATGCATGTTATAAAATGTTTTAAAAATCATAGTTATCTTCGTCGATATCTTTTATATATTTAAATTTTGTTAAGTGATAAGTTCTTAAATTGTATGGCATATATCTTTTCAAAAATTGAGATTATTTTAAAAATTAAATATAACCCATTTTTAGGATAATAATATCCGTAACTATGTAGTATTATAAAAATTTAGTATACGAACATAAATTAAAAGTAAAACCTACAAAATCGGATTTGTATCTACTTTTAAAACAAACAGTCAAACACCATCATGAACATGTATCATCTTGAACCGCTAGAAATATAATACATGAACAACTCATTGTTCATCAGAAACCATTATGGTCTTAAATCAGAAACCATTCGTTTAACAGAAAATTATTAAGAAATGGTTAAACCTATTGAATTTTTGTATTTATGATATTGTTGCTTTCTTTATTGATTATTTAACTAATAAAATTATTCCGTTAGCAAAGCAAAACCATTAAAAAACAAAAACTTATTAATAACACTAACCCGCCAAAAATATAATAATTTTTTTTGCCCCATCAGAATTGTTTCCAAATATAAATTACATTTTAGATAATGTTTTAAAAACCGTAGTTATATCCGTCGATATAACCAATATTAGCATAACAAAATAGAAACATATATATTAAAAATAATTATTTTTGTTAGAAACCTTTGGATTATTAGGAGCAACCGTTGCAACTTGATCATTATCAGAAACAATTATAGTTTCTTTGGCAGAAATTGATGTTCAACATCATATACCTAAATTTTGTAGAAAGCTATATTATATATTTATATGAGAATGTATAAAAAATATAAAAAATGTGTTGTATATAATAAGACTCATAATTGACAACAACCACTTTTAAGGACAAAAGTAGATAAGTACATAAATATATATAAATGAATAATGATATTAATTATAATATTTTATTTTTCTAAAACTACGCTCACTACAAAATTTGTGACATTTAGTGACTAAAACTTTTGGGAAATGATTCGCACACTCTCAAAAATTATTAGGACACTCTACTGTGTGCAACAGACAGTTATACATTAAGTATAACATGTTTTAAGTACCTGTACAATGGAATGTCCCAATAAAATTTGGAAGTGTGCCAATCACCTCCCAAAACTTTTGCCCACTCAAATCTATAAAAGTCACCAAATAAAACATTTGCTCACTAAAATACATATAAAAGTCATCAAATCAAAACAATAAAATATAAAACCAAAACCAAAATAGTTATATAAAACAAACACTCCCCAATATCACACACTGTAATACTCCTTAAAATCCCAGGTCATTTATTAATGCTAATTTTCGATACTATTCTAATCTAAGCCATTTTGCGGGCTAATTTGAAATTTTTATATGAGACACCGTTTGTTTGACACCCGATTATTTTAGTCACCGTTTGTTTGACACCCGATTATGTTTTGTCACCTGGTATCACCCGATTGTCACTCTTGGATGCCACCCAATGAGGTTAACACCGGTAACTCCCACTTGCGATCCGACACCCTGATTGGACACAGATATATTATTAATATATATATAACGAAATATATATATTAATTATTACGAACTATTATCACTATGCATATATAAGTATATATATACGTATGAACAACACCGTTTATATTTTCATGGTTTTCACGAACCGACACCGACACCGACACCAAGAATAAAGCTATGAACGTATTAAACACCGATACCGAAACTAAACTTAAGAACGATCTAGTCACCGACACCCTATTCTTTGTTTGGGCCGTATATCACCTTGAGCCCAAAGATACACTTTCTTTTACTCCACTGCTAGGCCGAGCACAACATCAAGCCCACCACAACTTTGCTTTCAATGTATTTCGTTTGGGCCTTGTGTCCTCAAGCCCAAATGGCTGTGATGTTTATTTCTTTGCGTTGCATGCTACACGAACGAACCAAAAATATATACCACATGAATAATACACACATTTTCCTTTTGGTTCCCTACTCACACGACACAAAACATACAATCACCCTTTGACCTTGTATCAAGCGACAATGAGCCACCTATGTAGCCGTCGAACCATTGAGTAATCGCAATATCCACCTAGTGGTCCTATCGGCTAATGACCAAGGGATCGAGTGTTCCATATCCCCCCAACCAACAATTACCACATGTGCTCTAATCCTATTGTTTATTACTCTACTCAACCTAGCCATGCTTAAACAAATCAAGGTCAACCCTCGTTTGCTCCTCACTACCTCAACTCGACAAGACTAGAGGGCAAGGCCAAGAGACAAGTTTGTCTACACTCGAATGACAACTAAGGGACATGTCTCACCATGTCAAACATACAACTACTCTTACTACCCTATATAAACCACATTAAATGCAAGATTTCTCACACTCTCAAGTTTCACCAAGTTTTCAAATCACAAAAACTCTCTACTTCTTTCTTGGTTGCTGTCGAACGAGAATAAGACACACACGCAAGGTTCTGGATCAAGAGTACGAGTTGGGTAACTATTTTGGATAAAGGATCACTAGATGGAAGAGGATACCATGTTTGCTCGTTTACTTGTCTCGTACACACGACATCACCACCACCATTTTTGGTGTTGTAAGTTACCATCACCCTTTTCAATTCCTACTCTAGTTTCATGCATATCACTTTAAGATTCTCACACGATGCACGTTATTTTCTTAGTATATCACACTCATTACACTTATGACCATTTTTACACGTCGCGACACCCTTGAGGAAGTGCCTCGCTATTTCATTTTTACACGTACGATATGTTAATATTTTTCAACAACCTACATCTTTGACTCACACTTAACCAAACTAACGAAACATGCAAGACACCCTCGACATTATACTATGAAAACTACGCCTAAACTAAACCATGTCGAGCACTACTTTATACAAACAAGAAACGTCACTTGGGCCTGGCTGGGCTAACGAGCCCATTTGGTTTCAAAAGGATATTTTCGGTTTAAAAGTTTAAAGGATAACGAGATGTGTATAACTGATTTTTAAGGAGTGTTATAAGTTGTAAATACTATATTTTATGGTACCAAAAAGTTTATTTTTCGACCACTTAACTAAGGACTATTTTTGCAAAAGTTATCGTTAAGGGACTAAAACTTTCAAACTACCAAACTGTCGGACTAAGTATAATACTATCGATTTCTAATATAAATTGAAGGATAGAAACTGTAAATTTTGAAAGATCAAGGTGCAAAGTGTAAAAAGTATGACTAGGACTAAAAATGTAATCATTTTTTTATCAAAGGGTAAAAAGTGTAACTTTATTAAAGTTAAAGGTAAAATTTGGACAAAGATATTTTGTGAAATAATTATTTTACATATATAAATACATATATACTTTGTAACTTAAAAATAAATATGTAACTTTACTAAAAATATTTAATTATAAATATTTTTAACTATATTATTTTCACAAAGGAATTAACATTTATTGAACACCGGTTCGTATCAACGATACAAATAACTACGTAAAGTTATTTTGGAATATATTTAAGACACCCGAATCAATATTACCGTACTCGTGACATATCACATGTCATTTACGAATCAAATCTAAGACACCGATGACTATATATTTATAGGTCGCAAGTCGGAGGAATTTCATTGCTAGTCGTAGCAGTACACCATCACTTTTGAGCACCATTGTGATTCACACACACCTGTCAGGTGAGTTCATGGTCCCACATTTTTAATTGTTTTTAAACCCCGTGGGGAGATACATGCTATAAATCGAACACAAGTATTTTTCTGTATGCTGTTACCACCTGATATTGCCTAAGTTGACACCCGTGCTACAAGTCTCTCATATCACGAACCTTAATCACTTGCGAGTGAGCGCGAATATAGTTGGTAGATCTATCAGAATGGCAGGCCACCTCTGTCAAGGTGATCACTTGGCAGGAGGTGTGCTATATTCGAGGTACCATGGAAATCTGGCACATTTCCTGTCACCGAGGGCCCCTTGTCATTTACATCCTCTGTGGTGTAGGTGATTGTTATTATCTTATTGATATGTAGAATCAATGTTAAGGCTTGCGTTTCGTGAGGCTTAGGAGCAATATTTCACCAGTTTAGTCAAGACCTGTCTATCTTGGCTTGTTTATTTCAAATGCTTGACTTGTGTTCACACTATTACTATTTAAGCTACTATGGATTCACTCAACCTTTGTGTTGACTTTTTAAGCATGTTTATCTCAGGAAATTAGCAAGCATGGCGGCACGGAGCTGGCGAAAGGGCATACAGGACCTCCCTTTTTATTTCAATAATTATATCATTCTTTTCAAACTCATCACTTCTTTTGCGAAACAATTAACATTTTGGAAAAATGTTTGTAACTCTGAATACTTGAGTTTTCATGGAATGATATTGACTATCTTTTGAATTGTTTTCTATGAGTATGACTGTGTACTAAACTGTAATGACCCCGATTAGACTTCCGCTGCTTATCAAAATTTTGGGGTGTTACAGATTGGCATCAGAGCCATGGTTATATAGAACCAAATGATTTTTCAAAACATTGGACTATAACCTCACCGGATTTCTAAACAAACTGTTTATCACCAAAGTGCCCTCCGGCGCTTGCCAACATCATGTTTTAAGGTTTGATTTTTAGCACCCATTGCATTTAGTTCACTATGACACTATGATCACTGTGCATATAGCATTATGTAGACTAAATGACTTATATTACTGCTATTTTAGGATATTACAGTACCAGTCGCCCCCGGTTATTATTTTGTCCGACAGTGACGACGTCATGCCGGCATCATCCACCTATCCCACCATTGACCTATCTGACTATGACACCCGAGACACCCATGATTCTGACCATGACACCCAACCTGTATCACCTGCCATACCATCTCCTGTTCCATCTGGAGACCCATCTGCTGATACTGAGCCCTTCGAGGAGGGTGAGGTTGCTTCTACACCCATTGATTCTTTTGCTATTCAGCCTCTTTTTCGTCCTGTCTGTGGACCTATGACACAGGGGCAGTACCTTTATGATCGGTACCTGACGTCTCAGCAGTTTCTTGCGGATGATGACCGTCCTACACCACCTGCTAGTCACCACACCGGTTCAGATGCTGATGACGAGTCTTCTGACTCTGATACTTCTGACACTGCTGCTTCTATTCCACCACCATCCCCGCCTGCACCGATTCGTCGGTGCAAGCGAGTGAGGATTCTTGAGCCCTATGAGCCTGAGCCTTTCGGAGAGTTGTTTCGATATCATGAAGGAGACTTTACCCGCAAATTCACGGCTCGAAAACGAGTCTGTATTTTGCCTGCTTCTACTGTTACACCACCTATACCTACATCTGAACCATCACCCACATTTGTACTACCACCTGTTTCTATGCCAGAGCTGACACCTGTGGCATCACCAGCACCTCCACCATCACCCGTATCACCCCCACCTGAGCCTCATCCTTACATGCTACCTACTTACACCGCACCCCACTCTTCTGAGGTTTTGCCACCCATGCCACCACCTACAGTTTTCTACTTCCAGACTACTACTGTACCGATACCATCACCTACTTCATCACCTGTTCCTACCGAGACCCCCACCTCACCCGGCATTCATAGATTGGTTGATGCCCGCCGATGGTCGTTCTTGTTGGATTACATTCGTTGATGGAGGTTTGTTGAGGGATCACCTAGGGCTGCTGAGCTTGGAGATGGCTCTTCAGCGGTGTTACCGGTTACTGGGGAGCCGATACACCATACTATCCCTATTTTGGCTGCTAGGTTAGTTAGACATGAGGATCGTCTTGATGAGCTGTTGGGTGTTATTGAGGATATATCCTTGGAGAGTATTGAGGGTATGCAGGAGGAGGTCGAGAGCCTCTTGGTACATAGGACAGCTTTAGAGATGGTATTTGAGATGATGGGGACAGAGATCGAGGAGGCACAGGCTACCATCACCGAGTTTGGTCATCGACTAGATGTTCAGAGGCATGATATGGAGGATTTGAGAGCGATAGCGATCATCACGCAGCAGATGCTGGAGCATTAGACACAGGAGTTGGCCGCATCTAGTGCTACCATCCACACACTTTCAGCCACTATTGAGGAGATTCAGGCCCGCGAGAGATCCAGGGATTTAAGGATGTTGGAGATGATCAGGATCATCAGAGAGCTGGAGAGGAGATCAGGAGGCGCACCTGGACCTTTATAGATCTATGACATATCATTACATTCAAAGACATCTTAACTTGCCGCCTGTGGCATTAATAATGTTGTATCTTATTGTTTTGTAACAATGAATTCAAAATTATTAAAACTATGTTGGTTATGATTGTACTGTATTCATATTGATTTATGATCTAGTTGTCTGATCTTTTATTATGCTCCCATATTGAGATTCGATATAATTTCCATGTGTGTTGTTACATGTCGTGATGATTATTTATGAATGATATGGTATATGTTGATGTATGTATTCATGGTGTGGTTGTGATATGTACTTTGTGATGATCTCGACTATTATGAGTTTGGTTGCATTATTTCTCTTATTATTGATCAATGTTTGGGATTTGTACTTATACACTTGCGGTTTTATAGAGTTATGGCCCCAAGGAAAACCGCTACTGCTACCTCGCCACCCGCTATGACCCAGGCTGCTATCAGAAAGTTGGTTGCCAACAGTGTTGCTGCAGCTTTAGAAGAGCAGGCTGCCGCAATGGCACGAACTAGTAGCAATAACCGAGCCACTGCAGAAAGCGAGTCCGCTGCGACTCGGAAGTGTACCTATAAGGACTTCATAGCTTGTAAACCATCTCACTTCAAAGGGACTAAAGGAGTGACAAAGCTTGCTCGATGGTTTGAGCGAACTGAGACTGTGTTTGTGAGGAGCGGTTGTGCCGCTAAAAGCAGAGTCTCGTTTGCTACTGGAACATTGCTGGAAGATGCGTTGTCCTGGTGGAACGCAACTGCTCAGAAGATAGGTGTGGAGGAGGCCTATCAGATCACCTGGGCTGACTTTAAGGAGAAGATGTTGAAGAAGTTCTGCCCTAGAGGTGAGATCAAGAATTTAGAAGATGAGTTTCACACGTTGGTCGTGAAAGGAAATGATCTCAGGGCTTATGATAGGAGATTTCAGGAGCTTGCCACACTTTGCCCTTCAAAGGTTCCCGATTTGGAAAAGTTGTTGGAGAAGTACATTGAGGGATTACCCAGGAGCATTGAGGGAAACGTCACCTCGTCGAAGCCTCAATCTTTGGAAGAAGCAATGACTATTGCCCAAAGAAGCGTAACTCTACTCAGGGGAACAACGATCACAAAAGGAAGTTTGATGATCGGAAGACAAACAACAACAACAACAACAACAACAACAACAACAACAACAACAACAACAACCGTAACCCCAACCGTAACTATCACCATGACAGAAACACCCACCACAATCAACAGAACCGACGACAGGAAGCTGTCAGAGCTTATGCCGCCGCACAAGTTAAGGATGCTAGGTATGCTGGACCTCTTCCATTTTGCGACAAGTGTAAGATGCATCACACTGGACCCTGCTTTGCTAAGTGTGGGAAATTTTCAAGGACTGGACATAAGATACAAGATTGCAAGGCTACAGGAGCTAACTTGCAACCCGTGGTTGTAGTATGCCATGCTTGTGGAGAGAAAGGGCACTACAGGCATCAGTGCCCAAATAAGGATAACAATGCACGTGGGAGAGCATACGTGCTGGGAGATGGAAATGTCCAGCAAGATCTGAACGTAGTCACGGGTACGTTCTTTCTAAACAACCGCCTCGTTAAAGTTTTATTTGATTCCAGAGCCGATCAAAGTTTCGTATCTATTTACCTTGCACCCCTATTTAATATTACACCAACCAAACTAGACACCACGTACACTACTACAAAAAATCCCATAGAAACCGGTCAAAATGGCCCATGAAGAGTAGTTTTGAGACCACTCTCTGAAGGGGGGTATCTCCATGATCAAAACATATAGAAACCGGTTACGCAACCTATCTCTATTATAAACATCAACACCGGTTTTCTCCTTACGAATCGGTCTCCATATTAAAATAAACACACATGTTTTATTCGAAATCAAGACCGGTTCTCCCACAACCTGTCTTTATAGAAACATCCAACCTGCCTTTATATAGAGTAATAAGATATGTTTTTATGTCAAAACCTGTCTTTTTTGTTAATCTCTTTTATTAAAAAAAAAAAAAAAAAAAAAAAAAAAAAAAAAAAAACTGTTTTTGGAATTTTTCAATAAATTCCATAATCTACAATTTGACTCACTAAAATAAAGAAATATAAATGCAACAAATATATATAAAGTGATTTAGATAGATCAGAAATGTCAAAATCAACAAAGTAGACAATACTCCAATTCAGCTAAACATAAATCCTAGACAAAATCCAAATTAAAACACTAGAATTCAACATAATTATGTAGGATCAATCGCTCCACAATGTAAACCATGTACCAATGATCGCGTTCATCACTCCAAGGTACTCTTTGTTCTCTAACGGACGCTCATCACTCCAAGGTACCTATAAGTAAATTAATAAAATAAAAACGTCATCAATCTAAGAACGTGATCCTTAAGTCTACCACTGAAAGAAAAATTATACTAGACTCATGAACAAAGAAATGATGCACCAGAACTTATTTAATTTCTAGTAGCCCACTAAAAAGTCTACTAGTGAGAAAATACTTATATACTTATCATATGAACAAATAAATATACATTAGCCTACTAAAAAGTCTACAAGTTAGCATAAAAAAAAACCAAGCGTTTACAATTAATAAGTACCAACAGGAACTAGAACTATACAACAAATTCAGTGGGCAACTTGCAAATAACACTAAGATGTAGCGACTAATAAGCAATAATGGATTATTGCATATGTAAACCAATCGTCCTGTGCAAATATTTATGCTTATAGACTAAGGCTAGGCACAACAATAAGGGTCAATCCCCCTTATTTTTTCTGTCACGTCAGCTTTCTCTCTCCAGCGACCTGCAGCCGATTGGGTGCCTCAGTAAGGGCGACCAAGTTTAATTTTTTTTTTTTTTTTTTTTAAAACATTTTTAACACAAACTCAAATTTTACTAATAATATATAAAAAAAAATTACAAAACTAATTTAAAAAAAAAAAAAAAAAAAAAAAAAAAAAAAAAAAAAAAAAAAAACTTACTTATTATCACTTGCCACAGGCCCACAGCCCACTTTACCAAACTGGAAAAATAAGTTTCATCTTCCTCACAGCCCACACACACACAAAAACCGGTCAAAACAAAAAAAGGCAAAGCAAATAGATCAAAAAGCAATAAAATGTGGGAGTTAAACTCGGTCGGCTTCACGACCTAGATCGCCTCACTTTTTGCCTCAACTCGGTCGCGACCGAGTAGCCACACAAGGGCCGACCGATGACGACCGAGTCGGTCGAGAGCCTTATTGTCGCTAGTCTAATAACTTTTTCTAAAATTATTATAAATGTTTTTCAATCTGGTTGACTCGATAAGCTAAATAACTCAACCCTAACCCGGCCCTACAATAATATTAGGTTACCTTTATGCAATCTAACTTTACCATGCTTGTGGTCGAGCTAAGATTGGACCTCCTCTAGCCCGAGCTCGAACATGCATGTTTCCTGGAAAAAAAAAATGTCAACTGATTGCTACCACTTAAGAAAAAAAAACTCATTAATTAAAAAGACATTCCCAGAATTTCCAAATCGGCATCTTCCGAAGCATACTTGGCATAGTCATTACCTAGAGTTCGCATTAGTGTCAAATCGTCATCTTCCCGAACCAAGAAATCTGTATTAATAAACAGAAGGCTCAACCTCGAGAGTGAAATTCATGAGATAAGTGCAAAGTCATAAAGAGCTAATATTATTTTGTAGTACAAAACAAGTCTGCTACAAATCAAGCCATATTAGTATAATACTTAAAGAATGCTTATAGCTTTATGCTATCAATGACATTTCATATTAACCCATTACAACTCATTTTAATGCAAAACAATCTATCTCTACCTAATACATCTCATAGTTTCAGATTTAATTACTAAGAGCCAAGTATGAAATCATAATAATGTAATCTAGTTCAGTTGTTAGTTGTATTCCGTTGATCGTTCGTCGATCCATCATAGTACGTCCCATAATTAATAACAAATTTAATTTACAGCCATTCAAAATGAACCTCCAGAATGTACATATATATGCATATTAACTTACCAATTACCTGTAAGAAAAACATGCAAAATAGTTATATACGGATACTTAACATAGTCTTAGATATCATTAGTTCTTAACTATGGGATCAACTACATCTGTAGTACTTATTTCACATGGATTATTTTAACAACTTAAATCAAGTTACTTCATTTTTCTCATTATATATCATGTGGAGTTTTGTATCAATCATATACAAGTCATGATGGCATATAACTTACCACTAATGGCCAACTCTAGTGTTTAGAACAAACAAGCTCCAAGTACTTGAAACAGAACTCAGAACTAAAACTTCCATTAACATCCCTTATATAAAGCTTCTCACTTACTTTTGACTCGATTACATTCACATACGTAACGTACAGTTAAAACTTGAAGTATTCACATTCGAGTAGAGCTCGCAACTGGACAATAAACAAAATTCATTTCATAACAAATAAAAATAATTATAAAACTCACAATGTTGTCAAGTATCCACACCAATAACCTGTTTCCCCATCTACCAAATGTATCTTTCATATATACCATAGTATCTGCAATTCCATGTCAACCTCATTTAAACACCAATACACAACAGATAAAAATATTAATAAGTCAACAAAATCCCTAGCTGATTATATTAACGACTATAATGATTATAAAATGCTAAGTATATTATGTTATCAACTTAAATCTCCATCATTTAGATTGGATTCTCATAATTAGACATAAAAAAGACAAGGATTACACTATAAATTGAACAAAAATAATGAGTGATCTACGTTTGCTTGCTCTAAATTTAACCCAAACTTACATAAAAGACCCATTTCATTCTAGCATTCCATCGAGCACTTGGTGGGCATCATAAACCTGTAAGATCTAAATATGAGAACATGATACTATTTATTCAATAAGTATAACTGAAATAGTTTATTTCGTCAATCCATTGGTTGGACATCAATCTCACCCGTCCTCGTATGAACCAATGGAATTGATAGCAGACGGGAAGAGTTATTATAAACAACACCTGATGAACAAAAATACTGTTAATGGATCTGAGTTGTGTTGTAATAACACCGTAATGACACAAATATCTAAGTAATGATGATGGATTAGGGCTTAAACACAAATTTCACATACCTTATCATTGGTGGATGCTGAAGAAACTTCTGGGGAAGAAAAATAGAAAAGGGCTGCTGCAAGGAAAAAAGATAAAAGAGAGGCAGGAATGAATGGATGTAAAGTGTTAGGGTTCGTTTGGTAGGACGTAATGAAATGTTAAATGAATGGAATAAGTGACGTAATGGAATAAGTGATGTAATGGAATAATTGATTACCTTTATTAATAATGTTTGGTTGGTATGATAGGACGTAATGCAATCGATAAGAAAAAGACAAAAATGGTCATAGTTAATATGAAGTGTATTTAATATAGTTAGTTAATGGTCGGCTTTTATGTAATTTTGATTACATTACGGACGTAATGAAAAAAAAAGGATGGAGCCTCTATGGAATGAAAATGATGATTTTTGATGTAATGAGTGATTACATGTAATGAGTCATTGCATTCCGTAATGAAAAACAAACATAATTTTCTCATTCCGTCGTAATGTTCTTTTCCATTCCTACTCTTATTACGGTGTACCAAACACTACGTTAGGTTTTTAAATTTTGGGGAAAAAATATGGTGGGATCATGAGCGGGGGATTTGAAATTTTAGGGAAAAGATGGAGTTTGTTTAAGGGAAATAATTAAGGACGAGTGTTTAAATGATTTGAGCTTTTTTCATGTAACTTGAGTAGTTGAGTTCTTTCGAGCCGGTTTTTATCGAGCTTTGAGCGAGCTATTAAATGAACTTGAAATGTTTCATGAGTTGAGCTTGATCTTATATAAGCTTGACTCGATTTAATGTCGAGTACTTGGAGCTTGTAAGTTATATAGTATATGTTTTTTTATGTATATGTTAAGGGTTTGTATATAAGTATATTAAGTGTAGATAGTTATTTATGAATGTATCGAGCTTTTCGAGCCAAAGTCAAGTCTTATGTTATATTTCAATTTTAACTTGTTTAAGAAAACACGTCTTTACAACTAAATCCAGCTTTTTTATTCGAGCAAAAGCTAAATTCAAACTTTCTTGAGCCCATAAAACAGAAGCGGGAGGTCCCTGGACTCATGCTCAACTTGAACCACAAGAACATCGACTACGGTTAACCTCTAGTAACAATATATGCAAATTGATCTGTCGAATAAACATGTAACATGTGAACATGTCCAATAGCAACATGCTCCCGAACAATACTTAAAACAAAATTTTGACAGTACTAGAAAAAGAGGTGCTTTTTTATACGAAATAGAGAGACCGGTCTTCTCTGGGAAAAAAAGTGTCTTTAACTATAATAAGACACCGGTTTCACTTACACGACCAGTTTGTATGCATTTCTTATTATAGAGACCGTTGTTTTCTTGAAAACCGGTATTTATGCTACCCATCCCCGCTATTTTTATAGTATAAAAACTGGTGTTTTTATAACAAGTCTTTATTAGGAGGTGTTTATGGGCTTTTGTGTAGTAGTGGTATGAGATTGAACTAGCCGATGGAAAGCTAGTGAGCACTAACACTATACTCCGAGGTTGCACCCTACGACTACTAGACACCCCATTTGTCATTGACCTTATGCCTATTAGACTTGGTAGTTTCGACGTCGTTGTAGGAATGGATTGGCTATCTAAGAACCGCGCTAAAATCATTTGTGATGAAAAGGTCATTCACATTCCCCTAAATAACAAAACCCTGATTGTTCGCGGAGAGCGAAGTAAGACACGTCTGAGCATCGTTTCTTGCATCAAAGTTGTGAAGTACATCGAACGAGGATGTCAAGTCTTTTTGGCTCAAGTCACCGAGAAGAATTCGGAAGAGAAGCGACTCGAGGATATGCCAGTAATCGGAAACTTTCCAGAAGTTTTTCCTGAGGACTTGCCTGGCCTTCCGCCGACTCGTCAAGTGGAATTTCAAATCGACTTGATGCCAGGAGCAGCACCCGTAGCACGAGCACCCTATAGGCTAGCACCGTTGGAAATGAAGGAGTTATCTGGGCAATTGCAGGAATTGTCAGATAAAGGATTCATTCGCCCAAGTTCGTCACCGTGGGGAGCACCTGTGTTGTTTGTGAAGAAGAAGGATGGAACCTTCAGAATGTGTATCGATTATCGTGAATTGAACAAACTTACAGTGAAGAATCGATATCCGTTGCCAAGGATTGATGATTTGCTTGATCAACTGCAAGGATCGAGTGTCTACTCGAAGATTGATTTGAGATCGGGTTATCACCAACTGAGAGTTAGGGAAGAAGACATCCCCAAGACGGCTTTCAGGACAAGATACGCTCACTACGAATTCCAAGTAATGTCATTCGGTCTAACAAATGCACCCGCTATATTTATGGACTTAATGAACCGAGTGTGCAAACCCTATTTGGATAAGTTTGTGATTGTATTCATCGATGATATCCTTATTTATTCACGTAGTAAGGAAGAGCACGCAGAACACTTAAAGGCTATACTAACACTACTCAGAGAAGAGAAATTATACACCAAATTTTCAAAGTGTGATTTTTGGATTGAGAAAGTACAATTTCTTGGGCATGTTATCGACAGTAAGGGTATTCATATTGATCCCGCCAAGATCGAAGCTGTTAAAAATTGGGCGTCACCTACAAGTCCTACCGATATACGCCAATTTTTAGGTCTTGCCGGATACTATTGAAGGTTTATTGAAGGTTTTTCCAGGATTGCTAAACCTTTGACTGAGTTAACATAGAAGAAGAAAAAGTTTGACTGGGGAGAGGAGCAAGAATCGGCATTTCAGTTCTTGAAGTAGAAGCTTTGTGATGCACCGATATTAGCATTACCCGAAGGAAGTGAGGACTTCGTGGTATATTGTGACGCATCAATCCAAGGTTTGGGTGCCGTATTGATGCAAAGACTTTAAGTAATCGCTTACGCTTCTAGACAACTTAAACCCCACGAAGAGAACTACACTACTCATGATCTAGAATTAGGAGCAGTAGTATTCGCTCTTAAGATCTGGAGACACTACCTATATGGAACCAAGTGTACGGTTTTCACCGATCACAAGAGTCTTCAGCACATTTTAGATCAAAAGGAGTTGAACATGAGACAACGTCGATGGCTAGAGTTATTAAGTGACTATGATTGTGAGATTCGTTATCACCCGGGGAAGGCAAACGTTGTAGCAGATGCCTTGAGTCGAAAGGAACGACTTAGACCCCTCAGAGTTAGATCATTGGGTATGACGATTAGATCACCACTTCCATCTCAAATTCTTGAAGTTCAAGCTAAGGCCCTTAAGGAAGAGAATAGACCGCAAGAGAAGATTTACGGCATGCCAGAAAGTACGAATGGATTTGTCAAGAAACCAGATGGACGGTTGTGTTTCAAGGACAGAAGTTGGATTCCATTATATGGAGGAATATGAGACCTCATCATGCATGAGTCTCATAAGTCTAAATATTCCATTCATCCTGGTTCGGACAAGATGTATCACGATCTAAAGAAGTTGTATTGGTGGCCAAACATGAAAGCTGACATTGCAGAGTATGTCGGTAAGTGTTTGACCTGCTCAAGAGTAAAGGCTGAACATCAAAAACCATCCGGTCTTTTGATTCAACTAGAGCTACCAATGTGGAAATGGGAAAGGATTACAATGGATTTCATTACGAAATTACCCAAGACATCGAGTGGATTGGACACTATTTGGGTTATTGTCAATCGTCTCACGAAGTCAGCACACTTCTTACCAATCAAAGAGAGTGATGATATGGACGTTCTTGCACGTTTGTACCTAAAAGAGATAGTTTCCCGGCATGGAGTGCCAATTTCGATTATCTCCGACCGAGACAGCCGTTTCACGTCTAACTTTGGCGATCTTTACAGAAAGCCTTGGGAACTAAGTTAGATATGAGTACCGCTTACCATCCACAGACTGATGGTCAAAGTGAAAGGACTATTCAGACCCTAGAGGACATGCTTAGGGCATTTGTGATTGATTTTGGAAAAGGCTGGGATAAGCACCTACCGTTAGCAGAATTCTCATATAACAATAGTTACCACGCTAGTATTAAGGCTGCACCGTTTGAAGCACTTTACGGAAGAAAATGTCGATCACCAGTTTGTTGGGCTGAGATTGGAGATGTACAACTCTCAGGTCCCGAGTTGATTCTTGAAACCACTAAGAAAATAATAAAGATTAGGCAACGATTACAAGCCGCCAGGGATCGGCAAAAGAGCTATGCCGATGTGCGAAGGAAACCAATAGAGTTTCAAGTTGGAGACAGGGTCATGCTAAAGGTATCACCTTCGAAAGGAATGACTCGGTTTGGAAAACGGGGAAAATTAAACCCAAGATACGTTGGACCCTTCGAGATCATTGAAAGGATTGGTCCCGTGGCATACAAACTTGAACTACCTGAGGAACTCAGTAGAGTACACAACACCTTCCACGTGTCAAATTTGAAAAGTGTTTATCGGATGAAACCCTTGTGATTCCGTTGAAGGAGATCATAATCGACGATAAGTTGAACTTTATTGAGGAACCCGTTGAGATTATGGATAGGGAGGTCAAACGACTTAAGCATAGTCGCATTCCCATTGTTAAGGTCAGATGGAACTCTAAGAGAGGACCCGAGTTGCTTTGGGAGTGCGAGGATCAAATTCGTGCCAAATACCTACAACTATTCGATAAGACAACCCCGAGCACCGATTCAACTTTGGATTCCAGGACGAATCCAATCTAATAGGTGGGTACTGTAATACTCCTTAAAATCCCAGGTCATTTATTAATGCTAATTTTCGATACTATTCTAATCTAAGCCATTTTGCGGGCTAATTTGAAATCTTTATATGAGACACCGTTTGTTTGACACCCGATTATTTTAGTCACCGTTTGTTTGACACCCGATTATGTTTTGTCACCTGGTATCACCCGATTGTCACTCTTGGATGCCACCCAATGAGGTTAACACCGGTAACTCCCATTTGCGACCCGATACCTTGATTGGACACCGATATATTATTAATATATATATAACGAAATATATATATTAATTATTACGAACTATTATCACTATGTATATATAAGTATATATATACACGTATGAACGACACCGTTTATATTTTCATGGTTTTCACGAACCGACACCGACACTGACACCAAGAATAAAGCTATGAACGTATTAAACACCGATACCGAAACTAAAGTTACGAACGATCTAGTCACCAACACCCTATTCTTTGTTTGGGCCGTATATCACCTTGAGCCCAAAGCTACACTTTCTTTTACTACACTGCTGGGCCGAGCAACACATCAAGCCCACCACAACTTTGCTTTCAATGTATTTCGTTTGGGCCTTGTGTCCTCAAGCCCAAATGGCTGTGATGTTTATTTCTTTGCGTTGCATGCTACATGAACGACCCAAACATATATACCACATGAATAATACACACATTTTCCTTTTGGTTCCCTACTCACATGACACAAAACATACAATCACCCTTTGACCTTGTATCAAGTGACAATGAGCTACCTATGTAGCCGTCGAACCATTGAGTAATCGCAATATCCACCTAGTGATCCTATCGGCTAATGACCAAGGGATCGAGTGTTCCATATCCCCCCAACCAACAATTACCACATGTGCTCTAATCCTATTGTTTATTACTCTACTCAACCTAGCCATGCTTAAACAAATCAAGGTCAACCCTCGTTTGCTCCTCACTACCTCAACTCGACAAGACTAGAGGGCAAGGCCAAGAGACAAGTTTGTCTACACTCGAATGACAACTAAGGGACATGTCTCACCATGTCAAACATACAACTACTCTTACTACCAAACTGTCAGACTAAGTATATTACTATCGATTTCTAATATAAATTGAAGGATAGAAACTGTAAATTTCGAAAGATCAAGGTGCAAAGTGTAAAAAGTATGACAAGGACTAAAAATGTAATCGTTTTTGACCAAAGGGTAAAAAGTGTAACTTTATTAAAGTTAAAGGTAAAATTTGGACAAAGATATTTTGTGAAATAATTATTTTACATATATAAATACATATATACTTTGTAACTTAAAAATAAATATGTAACTTTACTAAAAATATTTAATTATAAATATTTTTAACGATATTATTTTCACAAAGAAATTAACATTTATTGAACACCGGTTCGTATCAATGATACAAATAACTACGTAAAGTTATTTTGGAATATATTTAAGACACCCGAATCAATATCACCGTACTCGTGACATATCACATGTCATTTACGAATCAAATCTAAGACACCGATGACTATATATTTATAGGTCGCCAGTCGGAGGAATTTCATTGCTAGTCGTAGCAGTACACCATCACTTTTGAGCACCGTTGTGATTCACACACACCTGTCAGGTTATTTCATGGTCCCACATTTTTAATTGTTTTTAAACCCCGTGGGGAGATACATGCTATAAATCGAACACAAGTATTTTTCTATACGTTGTTACCACCTGATATTGCCTAAGTTGACACCCGTGCTACAAGTCCCTCATATCACGAACCTTAATCACTTGCGAGTGAGCACGAATATAGTTGGTAGATCTATTGGAACGGCATCCCACCTCCGTCAAGGTGATCATTTGGCAGGAGGTGTGTTATATTCGAGGTACCATGGAAATCTGGCACATTTCCTGTCACCGAGGGCCCCTTGTCATTTACATCCTCTGTGGTGTAGGTGATTGTTATTATCTTATTGATATGTCGAATCAATGTTAAGGCTTGCGTTTCGTGAGGCTTAGGAGCAATATTTCACCAGTTTAGTCAAGACCTGTCTATCTTGGCTTGTTTATTTCAAATGCTTGACTTGTGTTCACACTATTACTATTTAAACTACTATGGATTCACTCAACCTTTGTGTTGACTTTTTAAGCATGTTTATCTCAGGAAATTAGCAAGCATGGCGGCACGGAGCTGGCGAAAGGGCACACAGGACCTCCCTTTTTATTTCAATAACTATATCATTCTTTTCAAACTCATCACTTCTTTTGCGAAACAATTAACATTTTGGAAAAATGTTTGTAACTCTGAATACTTGAGTTTTCATGGAATGATATTGACTATCTTTTGAATTGTTTTCTATGAGTATAACTGTGTACTAAACTGTAATGACCCCGATTAGACTTCCGCTGCTTATCAAAATTTCGGGGTGTTACACACACACACACTCCACAGTCCCAATTCTCACACGGACACTCCACCACCATTATCACCTCTACCGCCGCTGAAACCCTAACTCCAGCACCGTCGTCACCACCTCTTCTCTATATGGTCGTCGATCGAAACTCTAACTCCGACACCGTCATCACTACCTCTGTCGTCTCTATCAAGTCGTCGATCGAAACCCTAACTCTGGCACCGTCGTCACCGTTATCACCGTTATCAAGTAATTGAATATAACGATTCCTTTACATATTATTCTGAAATTTTGTGCTAGTTAAAATATTATCATATTATAGATATGTTGTTTACAGCTGATTATGTGCTTATAAATATGTGTTGATTGATTGAGGCAAAAGCAGTCAACTAAATTCAACCACGGATGTGGTCAAACAAGTCAAACTCTTAAGGCACAATGCTCCGTGGAAGTATAGGGTTTCCCCGGGTCGTTATGTCCCAACGAGGTGTGGATGGTATCAAAACGGTTTGTGATCGGGATTTGGACAGGAAATGGTATAAGTGAGTTGTGATTGATTATACTACTGAAATATAAAAGAAAATAGCTTAAATACACTATATTAACAAGACTGGAAAGTCAGAAAAACCAGAAACGTTTAAAACTTAAAAACGCGTACGTTACGTTTAAATAAAACGTAAACGTACGAAATAAAAAGTAAAAACTGAAATCTGAAAACACCCAGGGGGTGAAAATGACCTTTTTACAAACTAAAAGGTGAAAGAAAATTTAAGAAAAAGAAAATGTATTTTTACACTAATTAATTATTTATTATTAATTAAATACTAATTATTACTTATTATTAATATGTAAAACACTTAAATACAATATAATATTAATTAAATACAAAAAGGTGAAAATAAAATTTCTAAAATTATAAAATAACTAAAAATAAGTTTTTAAAAATAAAAATAATTATTTTTGTCTTTTTGTGGTTTTTATATTAATTAATTACTAATTAATTACTAATTACCTAATTAAACTATTTTAAATTAAGAAAAATAGAAAATGAACAGTAAAAGTTCTAATAAAATTTCTAAAATTATTTTATAACATATAAAAGCTATAAAAAATATAAAAACTAGGTTTTACTTAATAAAAACTAATTATGCTATTTAAAACTTACTTATTAATTAATTATTAATTAAACTATTATTAAATCTAAAAATTACTAAATGACAACAGAAAAATCTATAAAAATTCCTAAAATTATTTTAAGTTACCTGGAACCTAGGAAAAATATAAAAAAGTGGTGCTATTAAATAAAAACTATTACTTCTATTTTAAATGTTAATATTAAATTATCTAACAAAAATTATAAAAAATATCAAACAAGGAGAGAAAAATCTAGAAAAATTCTTCAATATACTTAATAATACCAAGAACAAAAGAAAAATATGAAAATGCAAGTGAACTTAATAAAAAGTTAAAAAGTAAAATCAATTTGATAGCTTCTATTAAATAGAAGCTATCACTATCTTTCAAGCTTGTTTTTCTGGTTTTTCTTGTTTGAAAACTTCTATAAGCTGAAAATGATGAACTATTTATGAAATAGAATCAACAAGTGCTCAAAATTCACCACTTTCAAGCTCTTAGGCCTAGGCAGTTGACTTTGGTCAACTGTGAGGGCATCAAGCCTTGAAATAGCTCTAAGCCGAGGAACTTTAGATGGAATAAAACCTAAACTAACTAATGGACAGATTTGAAGCAACAAAAACTAGATTAAACATCATAGGAAGCAAAATGGGTGAAAAAGTGGCAAATTGACCCAATGCAAAGTAACACACTGCCTTACTTTTGCAGCAAGGTAAAGCAAGCTTAGGTGAGCTTCTGGCTCACCCAAGGGTTGAAATGTATAAACACCAACCTAGGCTACCTAATGGAACTGAGTTAAACCAGTGGGGCCCACCATGGCAAGCAGTGGAACACCAAACAGATGGTGTTGTGACAGCAGATCTGAGACAGGGGATTATCTCCCCCTGCAGCTCTCTTTGGAGCTTGGGAGGGACCCACACAAAAATCACAAAAATCAATTGAGAGTGGAGATCAAAAGTTTAGCTGAGGGACTATAAACCCTGTAAGTTTCAAGTCCTGAATCCTTGGACTAAATTCACAATAATTCATGGGATTTTAGGAAAAATCTGAGTTAAGCACAGTTGACTATTTGAAAACTTGTAAGGTTTTGACTTTTGAGCTTTGATTGGTTTCAAATGACTGAAATGGTTATAGTAAGCTAAAAATAAGACTAATCCTAGTAGATTTTACAAGTTCTAAACTGTAATGCAGGCTATGCTACCCTAATCTCTAAACAGTTATGCAAAATTTGAAGAATAAAAGTGAAATTGACTTTTCTACAAATGAGAGCTGGATTTTAAACCTTGATTGTGTTAGTAGGACTCAAAGTGATATGTTATAATTCAAAACTTCAACTGAAACACAAAGGAACCATTTGAACAACTCAGAGCCAAACACTCCTTAAGTGACTGAATTTGTGATTTTCAAAACCAAAGATTAAGTTAAACCATGAAGTGGACTCATAAGATTAAAACATGATAAGGTAAGATCAAAATAGCTCAAAAACATCAATAGCAACAACTGATACTCATGAATCAATAACAAGCACTAATGACAGTGAAATAAGGTAAAAAAAAAACTAGGAAACCTAATTCAAGCTATCCCATAAACTCATACTCACTTAATATCCATTCAAGCACATCACATAATCATAAAATTACTTGATTATTCAGATTTAAAACACCCACAGTACAAATGCAGAAAAAAATAGAAAGAGGCTTACAAATGGATTCAATGTAAAGAATAGGTTTCAGACCATTTCCAATCCACCTAGCACCTCCCCTGAGGTTCTAAACCTTTGAAATCCAAGATCACTTTTAATACCTTCTTCAATTCATCTATAAACTAAATCGCCCATTTATGCACTATTTTCCATGATTCTTGATCAACTGAGCCACAATCATTTATTCAACTTTAAAAACTTTTAAAAACCTTTAACTGAGCTTAATACACTTAAACAAGCAAACTTCAACAATTTTTAACAATGTAAAACTACTTGAGAATTTTCAAAGTAAAATGGTGAAAATCTAAAATCCACTGAAATAACAGAGATTAAGGATACAATGAGTTTCAAAACTACTCTTGAAGTTACTTACTACATTATATTTAAACTAAAAATTACATTTGAAAAGAAAATGGACATAAGATAAAAGTTACACTAATACTACTCTAACCACCCTTCTCAGCTTCTTTCTCTTTCTTTTTATACCTCCCCATTTAGAGTTTCTTGGACACTTCCCACTCTCCTTCTGAGCCTTAGGATGACTGAAATTTGATCTTGGCCCTTAATTAATTTTTGGCGGGAAAAGGTGGGGGAGGCAGTTTGGCAGGTAGCGTTTGTTTGGGAGGTAGTTTTGTTGTTTTGTTATTGTTTTGAGGTGAGTAGGAGGGGGTGGAGTGTGTAGGAGGGGAAGACAGTGTAGGGGAATGATGGTGTTGGTTTTGGTTTGTAGCAGCAGTGGGATGGTGAGGTGGAGGAGAAGGGTCAATGGTCAAGGTGGGGGGGTTTGACCAGCTTATATAAAACGGGAGTGGGTTGGTTGTGGTAATGGATTGGGGTTATAAGGTGGGATTGGGCTGAAATTGGTGGGCTGGGCCAAGGGAGTAAATAACAAAAAGGGTAGGTTTATATTATTGGTGGGCTAAGGGAAAACAAGGGTCCGTTTGTCTTAATAATTTTAACCATAAGGACCAAAATTGTAAAATATCAAAAGATGAAGGGCTAAAGTTGTAATTATGCCAAAATATCATAAAGGACCATTCATGCATAGCTTAAATATCAAAAACCCATTTTTACAATTTTTGTACTTTTCAAAATTCCCGGGGGCCATTTATGTCAATTTTCCAAACTATGAGGACACAACATGTAAATTTCTCAAAACTCACCCCAAGGACTAAAAATGATTTTTGTAATTTCCCAAGGACCCAAAATGATTTTTCTTTTCAAAAATATCCCACCAGGGACCAAATCTGTCATTTTCTGAAACTCCAGGGACCTTTTATGCCAATTTTGGATTTTGAGGGGCCAAACATGTAATTTTCTCAAACTTTTTACCCAAGGATCGTTTTTGATAATTTTTTTACTTTTAAAAACCTTGGGTTGACTTTTCTTTCGTTTTAAACCTTCAGGGACTAGTTTTGTCAATTTTTGAAACTTGAGGGACTAAAACTGCTAATTGTGCAAACTTTGTTCGTTTTTCATTTGTTTTTAAACATTTTGCATCTAAAACATATAAAACACACTTTTGGAATAATTTATGTATTTTGATGCGTTTCTGAGTGTTTTTGGATGTTTTGGCAGTTCAGATACGATAAAAATGATGAGTATTTACACACTCATCATTGATATGTGCTTATTAAGTTATTCAATTGATCGTTAGCTTATTATCTTTTTAAACCCTAGCTTAATAGATTCAGTTGAGTTATTGAGTTGATTTTATATTGGGCATTTGATAGCTCAAGTGCTGAATTGTTGTTATACTACTTCAATTTCTAAATTTAAGTGATTATTTCTAATAATTAAGGTTTCAAATCTGATTTATGTTGATAGCTGAAGCTTAGGATCACTTGTGATTGACTGATTTTAGTTAAAGTTGAAATTTGATTGAATAAAATGATTATTGACTAAAAGTTGTTATGTTTGTTGTTAGATTTGATAGATTAAAGTGTTTGTTGAATAAGGTCTAGTGAAAGCGAAATTTGTATTTAGTAGTTTTTGCAGTTTCGACTAGTAGTAAAAAGTTATACTTCTCGAGTAGTTGTGCTTTATACTTTGGAGGTTCGGAACTTTAAATGGCAAGGTTTTGATTCTATGAACTTCTGCGTTTGAATTGATATCCGTTAAAGTGGCTATGGACTAAGCTGATTGGACTGAAATCAGTTAAAAGTGTAGTGAACTAGTGACACATAAGTTTGTAACTAGTGTAGATGTTTTAAGTGGTGTCCTGGTCGCGAATAGATAATTTTCACATGTGCTGGTAGCTATGCTAATTGAGTCTAGTTGTTACACATATTGTGTTATCTAACTATATAATGACCTGTCAAATGAATTAGGTGACCTTTTGATGTTATCGAATGTGACACTCGATGAAAAGGTTTTGTCAACCACACATGGTCAGTTGAAGCCTCCTCTAGGGAAACATCGCCTAAAGGTTAGTTTACAAATATATTGCTTTTATTATTTCTGTATTTTTCGTTCTTGTGAGTCAAATTTTTGGTGATGATAAATATGGTATTTGGCTAAAGTGGTACACAACGGGGGCAAGTTTCAGGTATTTGTTGACATGTAGACGTGTTATCAATTTTTGTACTCTAGGTTGTATAAAAGTGGACAGAATGGCAAATACTAGAGGTTCTGAAAATGGTTGGTCGGGTCACAGAATTTATAGTCTTAGTAGTCAATTGATCCTATATATAAGATGATTTTAGAGAATGTGCGTTAAGATGGACTTTGGACGATCTTTGACTCATTTTCTTTATAGCTATTTCTTTTATTTGACCCTTTTTACTCTTAGTGGGTCGACATTGCCACCTTTATCAAATACACATAAAAGAAAGAAACAGAAACCACCTTCTTTTGATGTCTCAATCTCCACTGCGAGTTGATTCTTCACTTCTCATTGATGGTGATATTATCTGCCTGCAGATTGTGGAGAGCTCATTTCAGTTTTATTGAAGACTGGAAATGAAATTGTAGAGAGGAATTAATCACTTCTGGAACCATACAAAGAGTTCTTGATCTCTTCTTTGAAGCACCACAAGTTCGTTTGTTATTTAGTCAAATGTCAAATGGTCAACTATGAAGAATTAACTTGATTTCTATATGATAGATGTTTCTTTAATTGTGAATGTTAATTTAAACTTTCAACTACTGCAGGTACCCATATAATAATGCTTTGCATCATCATATCGAGAGTATGATATATTCGTGCCTAGAGAGCACAAACAATACCATAAGGGCGTTTGACTATTGACCTAATTGACAGTTGACTATCTTGGATGGTATCACGATGGGCGGTAGTGCTGGGATAGCAGTTCCTGGAATGTTTCGCATTGCAACCGACAAAACTGTATGAACTATTTCTTTCTCATCGGACTTCGATAAAAGTTGTTGACTTGCAAAATACATAATTTGTTGCGTGTTTTTAATCCTATATTGACTATGTTAAAACATCCCGTCTGCAGGTTTTTGCAACCCACAAGTTCAAATGGGCTTCTATCCAGATTCAGGGGCTTCATTTTATCTTCTCGTCTTCCTGGTTATTTAGGTAACTTTTGGAACTCAAAATATTTGTAGCTTTCATTCAGTTGCAATATAATTATTTAATGCTTATTATTATCATCTCTTATATTGTTTTGTGTAGGTGAATTCTAGGCCTTGACTAGATAAAAGCTTTATGGGGCTGAATTGATTGCATGTGACCTTGCTACACGCTATTTGCTAAATGCAGTATGTACTGTTTACTCCTGAATGGGTTACGTTGGGTTGTATTCTATCACTAGTGGGTCAAATGGGTCACAATTACAGATGCGCGTTAATACTTAATAGTGATACAGAATTTGACAACTTGATTCTTTAAGAGCCATTTGTAAGTGCACCAACTTTTTTCAACATGTCATAATTACAGATGTTCAAAAAAAAGCAGGGAATGAGTTAAAAACAGTTGCTGATGCTAACAGATGCAATCGTTCTATGAATGAAGGTATGCGAACGTATTTGTTTTATGTTATTTAGTTGCATGTAACATGTACGTAATTGTCTTAATTATACTGATCAATGACGATTTGCTGTTTTAGTAACAATTTTTGTTACTCTTGAAATAATGAGTTTTGTAGTGGTTTATGTGGATACGATAAGGAAGAAACAGTTCCATAAGTCTTGTACTGCATCCAGTTTGCATGTATGATGTCTTACACTTTGAAATTGTAGGTGGTTACTCCTAAGATGTTGAAATTCATGCAGGATTTGCGGAAGGTACATGATATTGACGGGTTTTTATTCTCAAATATTCTTGTTCTTTTACGTTATTCACCATCTTGAGTTTTTCGTGCTTGCAGGTTATTCTAGTTGGGATTGTTGGAGGATCTGACCTTGTTAAGATATCAGAACAGCTAGGGTCAACAGGTTATATTCATCATCCTTATCTTAACAATATTCAGTAATCATACAAAACGTTAGCAGCAGCTCGCAAAGCTCCTGAACAGCCACGCTAGGAACAATGGGAAAAGACCGCTCTGAATTTTTAGCGTCTGTTGATCTTGGGAATGCAATACTTTCTACTGCTGAAGAATACTTGCTCCAAATTTTAGGCATGAAATTGAGTTCCCAGCGTTTTTGTACATTTGAGATTGAGATTGTTTTAGAGATTGATATGTTTGAACTTGTTTTGTGAAATGCAATTTGTATTTGTGCAATAATTTTTTATTTTTGAGAAATGCAAAATGTATTTGTACATTGATATTGCAGTTTCTATTTGTATTTCTGTCAGATAGTGCACCCTTTGCTGGCTGAATTAACTAAACATATCTGTCATTTGTAGTGATTTGCACCATTTGCTGACTGAATTAACTAAACATATCTGTCATTTGTAGTGATTTGATACAAAGCTGGTGCACCCATTAGTGACTAAAATAGTTTAGTCACTGAATCTATTGGAACTTTTGCTCACTAAACTTTTAGTAACCAAAGACTTTTAGTGATCCCTTTACTACTTACTGTTTTTCTTTTTAGTGGGAGTTAAACAAATGGCTTTTAGTGACTGTTTTGTATCTTTTGCTCATACTTGATTTAGTGAGCAAATGTCTTTAATTTTGTAGTGGCTTTTTTTTTTTTTTTTTTTTTTTTTTTTTTTTTTTTTTTTTCGAAATTTTTTTTGTGAGAAAACATGTACTAATTATTCTAAAATATTTATGTTTATGTCAATGTTTTTAGATTAATATGGGTAAAGATATAAAACATTATAGATTTTATATATTTTGAAATTTTGAAAATTATCGTACGTTAAATTTTAATCTTTTATAATAACATTTACATAATTATGGATATTATTATCTTAAAAATGGGTTAGATTTGATTTTTTAAAAATCACATAAATTTATTATTTTTTTTTTTTGGAAAATTTGGTATATGAACATAAATTAAAGGTAAAACTTACAAAATTGAGTTTGTAAGTACTTTTGTTGATTGCCTTCCATATCTACGTAATTATAGATATTATTCTTCTAAGAATGAGTTATATTTAATTTTTAAAAAATCATATAACTTTCTTTAGATGAAAGATTTGGTATACGAATATAAATTAAAGGTAAAACATAAACAATTTGATTTGTATCTACTTTCTAAACAAACATCACACATACTTGTGAAATTGAACAATATTAAAAAAAAAAAAAAAAAAAAGAAAAAAAAGAAAAGAAAGAATATATGATGCATGTTACAAAAATTAGTGAATACAAATATCTTAATCTTGATATGACACACTTAATTGTCAATATAAAAATAAACCAAAGAACATTATTAAGATGTGAAAATAAAATAATTGAATAAATATGTTGATGATGTATCTTCTGAACAAATATCATCATGCACATGTACAATCCTATAATATAAACAAACACAATAGAAACATTAAGGTTAGTATAAACGTACACATAAGATTCGTCAAACTTAACAATATAAAAAAACATAATGAAAAGAATATGATGTAACATCTAAAAAACACATCAGAAACATATAAAAAAATCATAACAAAATAATACTACATAAACATTTGGGTTAGTTAGATTTGTAAAATTTAACAATATAAAAAAACATGAAAAATATTTATAACATACCATATGAATTAACTATGCTACTATTAGTTTTTTTATGTTGGTAGTTTTCAAGCAACCTAGAGATTAAAAGCAAAAAAAATAATAGAAAAAAACCTACAAAAACAAGAATAACTAATCATAAGTATTAGTGCATGATTGTATGTGAAAATAACAGAAACATATCTACATACGCACGCAAGAATTAATAAGGCTTTAAAAACATACATACCTTATTGCTAAGTGGTTAATAAAATCTACGAAAACACATCAGAGTCATTAGGGTTAACATAAATGTACAAAGAAAATTTGTAAAATTTAACAATAATAAAAAGAATACGATGTAACATCTACCAAAACACAATAAAAACATTATTGTTAGCATAAATATACAAATTAAAAATTGACATATAAAAAAAAATTAGCATAATGTACAAATATATTCGTAAAAATTTAACAATATTAATAAAACATGGATAATATTTGATAACGTACCAAATGAATATGCCATATTATGATTAGTTTCTTAGTTTTCAAGAAACCTAACGACGACAATAATAATAATAATAATAATAATAATAATAACACTAAAAAAGAAAAGAAAAAACCTATTTGCCGTGGCATGTATAATAATCAGTTGAGATTCCAATAGATGATATATGAATGTGACACACTTGCTGGTAATGTTATTATTAACATTAAATAATATTGGTTGGGCATTACGACTAAAACCAATTCAGGTACTGCATCTTCTGTTTTAGAATTCCGATTAAATATCCTATAATAAATACATAAGATTTATAGTATAAAAAGATCAAAGTAGTTACTTACAACCAATGTTTTAAAAATCGCGCCTAAGGTGTGCCTACTCCCTAAATCCCACGAGGCTCTAGCCTTTGGGATTTTTTTAGATCGAGGCTCACGACATGCATGAATCCCGTAAGAATCGCAGCGCCTTGGGGATTTTTGTACTTTAGCTCCTTGAGGATTTGTGCACCTAGAAGTTGTAATGGGGTTTTGGCCTTTTTTTCTTAATAGTAAGATACATTTTGGGCTTACATGTTATATACATTTGGCCTTTTAAGTTATAAAGTGTCTAATAACCCTAATATTTTTGAAAATAACTAAAACACACAATCAACAAAGAACTATGTTTTTTTTGTAATCTAATGTCTAGAAATAGTAGCTTATTAACAGATACAAATATTGTTTCTTTAGTGTTAACTGTTACCAAACAACTATAGATTTTTTGTTATTGATAGTTGGTAGTTTGATACATAGTAATTGGTTAAATTTTATAAGTCATAAACTCATATATTGTAATGTATATTCAGGAATTTAGGGTAGTTCATGGATTCTGATATGTTGCATGCTTAATATTTTGGGTTTAAATGCAACATTTGTTAGATGTTATAACTATTAAGTGCATTATGCATTGAATATTGATATTTTTGTGTTATTTAAGCTGCATAAGTTGTCACATATGTTATTAAAAAACCTAAATGTATAGTGCGCCTCATATTTATGAATCCCGCGTCTTGATTTGCGCCTTGACTTGAGGCTCTTTGACCCCTTTTGCGCCTTAGTGCGTCTTGAGCCTTTCAAAACATTGCTTACAACTGAATGAAGATGCAATTATGAGAGCTACTGGTAATTGCTCACGTAGCTTTTTCGTTGGTATGTAGATGCAATGAATGAGGGGTAGGATTTGTGTCACCTATAAATTCGGAAAAGATATGGCAAAATAAAGATATATTATACAAATTTAGTACTTATCACACTTTATTTTTTATGAAAATATTCTGTTTTAATTTTTAGCAAAAACTTTATCAGAATCTAATTTTTAGCACGGAAGTTTTATGAATTACATCATTTTATTAAGTTTTTTTATTCGCGATTTCGACACGTCTATGTTTTGAGAGATTTTTAGAAAACTCCTATAATTACCCTATTTTTTCTCAATTAGAAACTCAATTAACTAATAAAAGGGCTCGATTTGAAAATCAAGCCCTCTCATTAGTTAATCGAATCCCTCGATTTGGCAAAAAGTGAGTTCTCATATTATATAAAAGATTGTCTTGTTATTATTCAAATCACTCGATCAGGAACGAGATCCGATTCTCTATTTCATACCTCGTCAGAACTTAACGACCCGAGAAAATATTATACTCTTGGAGACGCAAGTGATTTGACCTCTTTGACTATCCTCGGTTAATTTGGACATATCCATTTGTTGCTAATCATGTTTCTTCTTAAAACACATATTGGAGACTATATATCGAAACATGTCTATCATTATATATTCTTTTATAAAATTGTTACGCTACTCATAGTAAGGGGATTCAATCTCCCCAATTTTCCCTGTTATGTCAGTTTTTTTTCTTCAGCGACCTGCAATTAATTGGGTACCCCAGTAAAGTCGACCTAATAATACTCTCTCCGTCCTATAATAATTGTTCACTTTGATTTTTTTTAGTCTTTCTTGTTCAACTTTGACTATTAATATTTTTATTTGTGTTATATAATACTTGATAAACATTATACCAAATGAAAATGCATTTAAAACTCAATCTATTCATATAATTTTCATCAAGTATTATATTACACAAATAAATATATTTATGGTTAAAGTTGAATAAAAAAATACTTAAAAAAATCAAAGTGGACAATTATTATGGGACGGAGATAGTATTAATTAGAAAGTGTGAGTTTTGTTTTTATGTGTGTATGTTACTCAGTCGTATACACGACCCATTTCATTTTTTTTGTCCTACGATCGAATCACCACAATAAACACGATCGAATGAAATCGATCGCATAACTCGATCCCCTATTCCTTCTGTGAGTAGCCTTAGTCCATTTTACTTTTTGCTGCAATAAATTCTTAAATACGTAGTAGGTCTTATAATGAACATAAATATTATAACGTGTTTACAGTTTTATACAACGCCCATGAATTTTGAGATCTTAAAAAGCTAAGGCATTAGACGGTCATTCATCTCACCCACCCTCGAAGACAACCATGATTATAAGATGTGAGAATAGTGGTCGTGTGTTCTCATACTACAAACATTACATTATGAGAAAATTAAAAATATAACATTCATCTAGTTTCTTTTGGAACGACAATGATATTAAAAAGCCACGAGGCAGAAAAAGAGAAATACAATAAAAGGCTCCGAGCTAGAGCGAAAAAAGAAAAGAAAATAAGAGAGAAAAAGCTAAGAAAATCAAAACACAAATTAAGATGCCTATAAAATCTATGGAGGTCTCATTTGAGCTGGAGAATGACTCCACTGATTCCATGTAACCCGATACTTAGAGGCCCTGTTCGAAACACATAGTATAGAAATTCTTTGAACCACGGGAAATATATCTTCATCACAAAAAACAATCCTCTCATCCACCGATGTCGCGTGACAAATTTTGTTTCCCCAATTCCATATATGCCAAAGAGGTGTTAAGCAAACTCTGTGAAAAGCTCTACTAACCCATTTGTCTTTAAGGAACTCGAATGATACCATGAGAATGTTAGGCAACGAGGGGTTAAACAACGCGGGGGATCCCCACCAACTCCAAAATTTGACCCAAAGGCTCTTTACTCTAGGGCATGAAAGCAAACAGTGGTCCATATTTTCATTAACCAATCCACAAAAAGCACATATAGAAGAGGAGAGCTGAACTCCACGTTGCATTAAATTGTCACTTGTTGGGAGACATTTTAAAGCAACTCACCAAGCGCAAATATTTACCTTCCGAGGAACCCAAGAATTCCACCTAAAAGACAGAGAATCTACTTTGCGAACAAAGAGTTTATTGTGGATGGCTTTGCATAATGACCTGACAAAAAATTTACCTAAATCTTCCAAGGCCCAAGTCGTTTTTCTCGGTTGAAGAATCAAGAACAAGCCCGTTGATAAGAAAATTTAACGAGGAAAGATCACCAAGTGCTCGACCCGCACGATGTCTTCTCTAGTTCCAATTCCCTTGCCATATATCAGATATTTTAGACCGTCTATTGGCAACAAGGCAATTTTCATTCATTTCTAGAGCATACAACCGAGGGAAACAAAACTTTAAAGGGCCAATATCTTTAAGCCGAGAATCATGCCAGAAAAGGGTTTGTCTACCATTTGAAATTCTCTTGGCAATGAGATTACTAATAGAAATGTCAAACTAGCTAAATTGAGAACAACTCCCAGTGATACTAACCCAAACACTTGAACTATGCCCCGAACCCCTGTTAACATCGAAGCCCCCATCTGGACCATGGATCTTACTGATAACCTTCCTCCACAATGTGTCTTTGTTGGATCGATATACTCTGACCAAACTAACTATGTAGCTTGTAATAGGTTTAACAATCTTGAACAAATCCAAAACTATTAATATTGAAACACTGATATAACTTTATTAAGTATGCGGAATCTACTTCAACAAAGCTAAGAAGAACTTCAATGATTATATTAAAACCAAACTTTGAACCTGCTTTCTATACAGATTCACTAACAACCCTAATAACTCTTTAATCATATTCTAAAGTATTCGTACTAATAAGCATATGTCTAATACCATCCTAAGGCTCCTTTTATAGGTACAAGGAAAACCTTAAGTCGGTTTACAATACTTGAACGACAAGTAAACTAATTCTAAACTAATTCTAGAATATTCTAATAACTTTGCATTACAATCCTTTCACGATATTGCATAATAGTCCTTTTTCATAGAAGTACTTTAACTTTCTTCATGCACGAGCAGTACTTTGACTTTTCAACATAAGCAGTACTTTGACACAAGCAGTACTTTGATCTTTAGAAGTACTTTTGATCTTCATATCCCAACAATCCTCCCCTAACTTGAATTCTACTTGCTTGATGATACGTGGGAATCGCACCAGGCTTTACCTCTCGAGGGATCTCGAGAAGCTTACAACCCCCACCAGGCAGTGTACCTGATCGTTGTAGTATAGTATAGTGACAAGTACCGGGGGATTGATCGTTCAACTCAGGAATAGTGTCACTAGGATTAGAAAGCCTAAAAACTAGGTCTAGAGGTGAGGGATGATTCTTTTTGTATTTTTATATTTTTATAAAAGCAATTAAAATCTCGGTTTTAGAAGAGTGGGCGGAATTAGTTGCTAATCAACTAACCCAAATTAACTAAGATGCAATCAAAATAAAATAACAAAAATGAAATGAAATCTAATTAAACTAGTGGTGTAAACAATGATGGGGAAAGTTATGTTTACTTAGGTTTCATTACTCCCTAGATATCTTTTACAGGTTGATAATTTGTTACAATTGCATGGATGACGGGTCGTATTCCTTAATACTAGTCGTAGGGCCGTGTACAATATTCCCTAACTCTATAGGATCCTACTTCATTCCTATGTCGAGCCGTTAGAAGCTCCTAACATGGGATCATTAGAATTCTCCTACGCATTAAATACAACCAAAAATCATAGTACACCTCTGATCATGTTTCTTAAGACGTTCAAGCATGTTACCAATGGAAGTCTGTCAGTTTTCTTAGGCCTAACATTGAATACAATCATCCGTAACAACTATAAACAAACAATCAACCCATAATTAACATATAGGTTTCACTACATCTAAGCAAACACAAAAGAGATCTAGCCGAGCATGTTAAATTGAAGACCAGTGTAAGATATATTCAAGCAACACATAGACATATTGATTGAATTGAAAGAGTACTTATCTCAAATTGACATGAAAAGTTCAAAGGGTTGAAACCCTTGAAAAAGCTGGAAAAATTCGACCTAGGGTTTCTCCCTCAAAGTTGCCCTAAAAGTTACACACAATGAATGAAAATTGCAAAACTATATATAGATTTTATAGGGTGACGGCGTCAAGAAGGAAATTCTGACGCCGTCAACTCGCCGCCCATAATGAAATCGGATTGCCTAGATCCACTTTTGACGCCGTCATGTGTAATTTTGTTCTGGGCCGTCACTAACATTTGGACCATGACGGCCTATGGTGACGCCGTCATGTCCCTAGTACAAAACTCTCTGGACCGTCATGGACTTTATCCACTTTCACCTCTTGTATTACTCTTGACGCCGTCATTAAGAAACTTGTGACGCCGTCAGGTACTGTTCCCAGCAAGGAAAATTAAGACTTTGTCGTTTTCTTCACTTTTATGCTTCAAAAACGTCCAAAATGCTTTCTTTTCCAGATTTCACTCCAAAAGTACCTAAAATGACAAAAGGAACGATTTAGGGCAATATTTGATCAAATAAATTCGAATCCGGGCTAAAATGACCCCCTAAAAACGGTTCATTTTTCGCCTCATCACTTGACTTCAAGTTTCTTTGTAATTCTATAACATTAACATCTTTATCTTCAAGGAAAGATTGAATCTTTATGTTATTTCTGACTTGTGTATCAAAGTACTTTTCATCAGCAACAGATGACATCTTCACAGCAACTATTCTTTTCAGTAAATCAGCAACATATGGCAAATGTACATCAAATCATAGAGTTTCATACTATTCTCATCACTTCCAGGTGTGTAAACTCCTGTGAGAGGTGAATCATTGAAAATTTAATGGATTTAGATGTCTCTTTACCAAAGCCATTAACTCTGGAGTAGCCAATGTTGGGTTTAAGCACAAAAACCATGGTACATTGATAACCATATGATTTTTAGCAAATCATCAGCTATCAACGGATTTGTTTAGTCTTTACCAGGAGCCGTTTGCTTTTGGACTAGTTAGTTATTTTAGTACAATCAGAACCATGGTGAACTAATTCCCATATAAATGGTTTTTCCACGGCCTTTACCACAAGCCATTTTCTAGTAGGCTAGCCAACTCTTCACTATAACAGATATGGTGAGTTGAAAACCATACAATTTTTAGTAAATTGTCAACTAAAAATGGATTTGATAATCACATCAGAGCCGTACCCTCATGATGAGTCAAACTCTTTCTTGTCTGTTAAACATGGTGAGTTGATTACCATTTGTTGTGTAGTACAAGTACTAACACCATGTGTTTCTCTCAAAACATTTTGTTGTTGTCATCTTAGGATTCAAAAGTTCTTTTTCTTTTTATTTTAAACTTAATCAAAAGACTTTTACTTGTTTTATACAGCAAGCAGTACTTTGAAAAAGTACTATTTGTCTGGCAGTACTTTGAATAAAGTACTTATTATTCAAAAGATTTATTCAATAAAAACCATACCAGTAATTATGCCTCATCTTCTGAAGTAGTCCACTTGATAAATAGCTCAATCACCATCAATGCTACTTCATTCTCTTGTTCAACCTCCATACCATGATCTAGCATCCTTATCATAAGATCTCTTGTAAGAGGATATCTCCTCTCTGCTAGCATGTGAATCATGGTCCCATCTTCTAATTCAAGTGAATGTACTCCTGATGACTCAAAGAATCTCCATCTTGTAATTTCCCAATTCTCTTGATCATTCCACAGAGCATCATTACTTGTTTCAATTGTCTCCCAGATGGTTATTAGATCTCCCAATAAAATTAATCCCACTCTTGTTGGCTCAGTATTCTCAAAATAGGTTTGCACTAGTAGATACAAATGATATAGATCTTATCTGTCTATCATGTGCATTATGTCCCATAACATATTGAATACTCTGAAACTTTCATATTCTCTGTGAAATATGAGATAATCTCCTTCTGCTAATTCTACAACAGAGAATGTAGAAATCTTAGACTTTTTCTTAGCATCTGCTGTTTTCTTTGGATTCTCAAAATCCATAACTCTTAAGTAATTTCTCAGCTCATCAACAGTATCAGTTCTCAGCAACTTGAGCTTCTTTGATAATACATCATCATGAGTTGTTCTCTTCCTCTTTTTCTTTCTGATGGTAGCTTGTTCTTTCATTACTTCCTCCAGTTTCTTTTCCTTTTCAGAATCCATAGGAACAAAACTATCAAGCTCTCTTTTAATAGACTCTTGAACTGTATCATATAGTTCTTTCACCTGTGGATATCTTAACCTTTGTAAACCTTTATATCCTCTACCCTTCAGAAAACTTATCATTGAATTTCTTTCTTTAGCAATGGATGGTGGTCTTCTTGTTTGAACAACTGGTTTCTGTAATTCTCTCTCATATTCAGCATCCAAATCAGCTTGATACTTTCTAGCAGCTTCTTCATTCTTGGCTATCTCAAAAGCTCTTAATTGTGCTAAAGAGAATTTATTCTTCTTCTTCTTAGATTCCTTCATGATTCCCTTTCCTTTATCTTTTGGATCCAATTCCTTAGTAGATTTAGAAGAAGATTGTGAGACTTTAGCCTGTTCAACACCAGGAATACTAATACCTCTTGGTGTTGAAATATTAAGCATAATCTGAGCAATAGTCTCATCATCACTAGCAGTATTTTCTTCTTGCTGAATTGGGTTAGAAGGACCAGCTTCTTCATCCAAAGTTCTTGTTGAAGGGCCAATTTCATCAGTATTCAAAGCAGCAGTACCTTGATCCACATTACTT
Source organism: Artemisia argyi (assembly GCA_030686995.1). Lineage (NCBI taxonomy): Eukaryota > Viridiplantae > Streptophyta > Magnoliopsida > Asterales > Asteraceae > Artemisia > Artemisia argyi. The sequence goes on from CM060709.1 coordinate 94,337,207, forward strand.
TGAACACTAGTACTTTGAATAACATTTTGATCACCATCACTACTTTGAACATCAGCAACCACTTTTTCTTCTTCCATAACAACATTCTCATCACTTTGTCTTTCAGTAGTACCTTGATGAGCAATGTATTCATAATACATCATCTGATCTTGTTCATTTGGATCTTGAGGTACAGTATCATCTCTATTCAGATTATCATTCAGATTCCTTCCCAATGTGAATGAAGATGACTTCTTCTTTCTCTTTTTAGATTTCTGACCACTTTTCCTTTGATGCTTCACCCATAACCTGTGATGCTTAACCAGTGGCCAAACAAATCTTTTCAATCTTCTGAACTTATCTTGCAACCTTTTTATATGATCAGCTTGAGTATTAACCACCTTCTTCAACCTTCTAAACTCCCTAGTCATAGCATAAGTATCCATCTCTCCCTCATCTCCTCCAGATGTTTGAGACCCATCTGTGGAAGTATAATCATTGGTAGATTGTGTTGGATTCACATCATACTCTAAATCAGGATGATCAGTACCTTGCAGAGAATCAGTATGTTGAGAAGTACTTTCTCTTGAAACAGAACCTTGCAAAGAAGCAGATCTTTCCTTTGAAGCAGGAACAAGCAAAGAGGTAGTCCTTTCACTTGAAGCAATAGGTTGAGGTGATGCATGAGATGGTGTTGGAGTGTGAGCTGAATCAGAATGCTCAGAATGTTCAAATTCACTAGATGCATCAGCTTGATCTCTAACAGCTTGAGCCACTTCCAATATATGAACAGTCAAAGGTGTATATCTCCCAAAAAATTTAACACTCTTGTTAGCCATAAATGTAAACACCTTTGCAGGAAGTGCAACAGAGGGTAAAAAATTTTGAGGTTTAGGTAGATCCTCAAGCTGTTTGTTCAAGAATACTTGAATAAATCTAGGATACATCAAGAATGGTGAACCATTATTGATATGAGTAAGCATACCATCAAGAATCATATTTGAAAAATTAAAAGTTCTATTGGTAGCTAATCCCACTAATGCTGAAGCTATATATTGACCAAACTGATCCCAAGCAGTACTCTTAGGACTCAGGGAATGAAGTAAAACATGAACAAGGTACTTCCAATGAGGGCTAAACAAAGGTTTCTGAAAAGTAAGTTTAGTAAGAGCACCTTCATACCCTATGTCTCTGAGTGTGTCCCAAAGTACTTGTCTATAAAAAAGAACAGTACCTTCTTCATCATTAAGCAATAAGTCCTCTCTGATTGTAGATTCAGTGATGCGAATGGATCTTCCGGCCACCGTAGCTTGAATAAAGGCTTCATCTTCTTCCAATCCAGATGTACCAGTAGCCCAGAATTCTTGAAGCCATGGTCCAATGATATCAGGATTGACCAAAAGAGCATAGTTAATTGAAGACCCAATGAGGAAATCGATGATACCATGAAAATCAACATTCAATTGTGTCTTGTACAAATTAGCGACCATGTTGTGCTTGTTGACAGTTGGATGATTAGCCATTGATTGATTTTTGTGGAAGAAAGATGTGCGTCGGTGTTTTATGAGGCGAAAAATGATCCGTTTTTAGAGGGGTCATTTAAGCCGGAATTGGAATTTATTTGATCAAATATTGCCCTAAATTGTTCCTTTTGTGATTTTAGGTACTTTTGGAATGAATTCTGGAAAAGGAAGCATTTCGGACGTTTTGGGAGCATAAAAGTGAAGAAAACAGCAAAGTCTTAATTTTCCTTGCTGGAAACAGTACCTGACAGCGTCAAGAGCAATTTGATGACGGCGTCAAGAGTAAAAATGGTGACGGCCCAGTGAAAACGTGACAGCGTCAGAGCATGGCCGTCAAGAGTAAAAGTGGTGACGGCCCAAAGCAACATTACACACGACGGCGTCAGATCTGGATCTAGGCAGTCCGAGAATATTATGGGCGGCGGGTTGACGGCGTCATAAGTTTCTTCTTGATGCCGTCACCTTAGGAAATCTATATATAGTTTTTTTTATTTTCATTCTAAAGAGAGGAGAATTTTAGGGTCGAACTTAATAAACCCTAGCACGACTTTTACAGTATTTTCAAGGGTTTTCACCCCTTAAAAACCTTCATGTTCAATTGAGATAAGTATCCTTTCAATTCATTCAATCTGTCTATATGTTGTTTGAATATATCTTACGCTTGTCTTGATTTCAACATGCTAGGCTAGATCTTTTGTGTGTTTGCTTAGATGTAATGAAACCTAGATGTTGATTATAGGTTGATTGCTTGTTTATAGTTGTAATGGATGAATGATTTCGATGTTAGGCTTAAGAAAACTGGCAGATCTCCATTGTGTAACTTTCTTGAACGTCTTAAGAAGCATGAACCAATGCGTACTAGGTTTTTATGGTTGTATTTAATGCATGAGCGAATTCTAGTGATACCATGTTAGGAGCTTCTTGCAGGCTCAACATAGGAGTGAAGTAGGAGCGTATAGAATTGGGGAAGTACGTACGCCACCCCACAATTGGTATTAAGGAATATAACCCGTCATCCACGCAACTGTAACAAACAATTAACCTGTAAAAGATATCTAGGGAGTAGTGAAATCTAAGTAAACACAATTCTCCCAATTACTGTTCACACCACTAGTTTAATTAGTTTTATTTACATTTTTGTTATTTTATTTTGATTGCATCTTTAGTTATTGGGTTAGTTGACTAGCAACTAATTTCGCCCACTCTTCCAAAACCCGAGATTTTACTTGCTTTCCATAAAATATAAAAATACAAAAAGAATCATCCCTCACCTCTAGACCTAGTTTTTAGGCTTTCTAATCCTAGCGACACTATTCCTGAATTGAACGATCAATCTCCCGGTACTTGTCACTATACTATACTACAACGATCAGGTACACTGCTTGGTGGGGGTTGTAAGCTTCTCGAGATCCCTCGAGAGATAAAGCCTGGTGCAATTCCCACGCATCAGTGTTTAATTGGATGAAGGTTTGAATATTTGGAAAGGAATAACGATGAGAGTAGAAGTATATGGAAGAGATAATCACAAAGATGGATAATATTCAAAAAATCGTGGCCCAATAAATGCTTTTACCGTTATTCTTGGCATGTATCTCTTCCGTAAATTAGTTATCCCCTATTTTTGACTGTTGGAACAGTACCCTGACAAAACAGTACTTTCCACTAAGTACTAGGTAGTACTTTCAAACAAATACTAAGCAGTACTTTACCCAAAAGTACTTTCCACCCTTTGGAACTAAACTATGTTGCCTCCCCTCAAACAAAGACTATGTACTAATGCCTCCCCTCAAATATATCTTTAATAATTAATCATACCAATACTCACCACTAAATGGTTGAATCTTGAAACATCAAATCCCTTTGTGAGTAAATCAGCTACATTATCATCTGTGTGGACTTTAACCACATTAATAAGCATGTGCTCATAGCAATCTCTAATAAAATGATGCCTAATCTAAATGTGCTTGGTCTTGGAATGATAAACAGGATTCTTCACAATACAAATTGTACTCTCATTGTCAATGTTGATAGGAGTATTCTTGAAATTGAATCCATAATCCAAGAGTTGATTTTGCAACCAAAGTACATGTCCACAACAACTTGCAGCTGCAACATATTCTGCTTCAGTGGATGATGTTGCTGCAATTGGTTGTTTCTTACATTTCCATGAGACTAATCTTCTTCCAAGATATCGACATCCTCCAGTGGTTGATCTTCTATCATAATTGTCCCCTGCATAATCACTATCTGAAAAAGCTTCCAAGTGAAAAGGTGAATCCCTAGGATACCACAACCCTAACTTAGGTTGATGCCTGAGATACCTAAAAATCCTCTTGACTGCATTCATATGTGAAACTTTGGATGAGACCTGATATCTTGCACATAAGCATACAGCAAAAGTGATGTCAGGTCTAGATGCAGTTAAGTATATAAGATAACCAATCATAGATCTGTAAAGCTTAACATACACAGCATATCCATCTTCATCCTTTCCTAATGGTTTATTAGCATCATTAGGTATGGAGGTTGGCTTGACAGTGATGAAATTAAACCTTTTGAGAATGTCAGTGACATACTTATCTTGACTTATGAAGATTCCACTACTTGATTGTTTAACTTGAAGCCCCAAAAATAAAGTTAATTCACCCATGGAACTCATTTGAAACTCTTATTGCATGATCTCTTCAAATTCTTTCACCATTGACTGTTTTGTGGCTCCAAAAATGATGTCATCCACATAAACTTGAACAAGCATAATATCCTTTTTGTCTCTTTTGATAAACAAAGTCTTATCAACTGCACCTCTCCTATAACCATGTTGCAATAGAAAAGTGGAGAGTCTCTCATACCAAGCTCTAGGAGCTTGATGAAGACCATACAGAGCCTTAATAACTTTGTAGACTTTGTTTGGATGTGCAGGATCTTCAAAACCAGGAGGTTGTTTAACATAGACTTCCTCTGTAATTGTACCATAAAGAAAGGCACTTTTGACATCCATTTAGTAAACTGGAAATCCCATCTATGATGCAAAAGCAAGAAATAACCTTATAGCCTCTATCCTTGCCACAGGAGCAAACACTTCATCATAGTTCACTCCTTCTTCTTGTCTGTATCCTTGTGCAACCAATATTGCTTTATTCTTGATGACATTCCCTCTTTCATCTCTCTTGATTCTAAAAACCCATTTTGTACCAATTAATCTTTTTCCATCTGGTAAATCACATAATACCCAAACTTCTTGAAGTTTGAATTGTAAAAGTTCTTCTTGCATGGCTTCAACCCAACTCTCTTCAGCCAATGCTTGAGATACCTTCTTGGGTTCTACTTGAGATAGAAAGCAAGCAAATAGGCACAATTGTTAATTCTTATGATTTACCCTATTTTGTTTATAGACAAAGCTAAGTAAAGCATTATGTTGCTTAGAGAGATTTTTAGCTTTTGTCCTTGTGAGCACTCCTGAAGTGGAAGGTCCAATGATTTTACTAGTATGATGATCTTTATGAATTCTTAATGTAGGAGTTGGTGGTACTTCAAGATCATCCTCTAAATTTGTGAGATCAGGATCTTCATTGGAATTTGAGAAAATTCCTTCCTTAGGAAGCTCAGCATCAATGCCTTCTAAATCAGGCATGTTTGGATCATTCAAACCATCAGTGGTGATCCAATTTGATGTTTGTAAGACATTGGAAGTAATTTCAACTGGTTCATCAGTACTTTGATGCAAAGTAATGTCATAGTTATCTGAGACTTTTGCCTTCTTCTTTTCTGCCTCATAAGCTCTCCTATGCTCATCTTCATAGGATTTTGCAATGGTTTCTTGAAAAAGCATCCTATTAAGTTCATCTTGAATAGCTTGATCTTAATCAGAAACTATGGTAGTTGGTTGAACAGTACTTTGAGGTTCAACAGTACTTTGTGGTTCAACAATACTTTTCTTCTTTGGTTCTTCATCAGGAACATCATCAGATCTAATATTGACTCCATGAACAATGTACTGTAACTCTTCTTCATTATGAACAACTTGATTTTCTTCTCTGACAGGTACATAGTTCATAGAAGAAGCCAAGATATCAAGATCAAACATCCAATCAGGGCCTTTGCCTTTTTGACTGTCTTGATCTTCAAGAAACTCAACATGAAGACATTCTTGAACCTTTTTGGTAACCTTGTTGTACACTCTAAATCCTTTGCTATTGGTACAGTAACCCAATAGATATCCTTCATCTGAGTTGCCATCAAATTTGCCCAGAGAATCAACAGTATTTAGAATAGTCAGAGGACAGCCAAAACGTTTCATAAATTTAATGTTTGGCTTCTTTCCCATAAGCAACTCATAAGGTGTCTTCATCTGAGGTGTAGTAATAGATGCTGCTTCTATCAATATTCTATTCTTCCTTTCTGCAACACCATTCTGCTATGGAGTTCTAGCAATGCTAAACTCCCTCTTTATTCCTTTCTTAGCACAAAACTCATCCATAAGCTGATTCTTGAATTCAGTCCCATTATCACATCTAATGGATCTTACTTTAGTAGGTGACCATCAGGAATAGCAGACAGCAGTATGTTGAGAGCTTTATCTTGATTTCTTTTTGTAACTACTGGCAGGGTTGGCTTTGGTGGTGTAGGTTGTCCTTCAATTGATACAGGTTCTTCAATGTCAACATTACCATTAACAATCACATCCCATAGAGCATGGTCTGTGATAGCAATGTACTGCCTTATCTTCATGCTCCATAGATCATACTCTCCCTTCTTGACAATAGGAATTCTAATTGAGGTGATGGATGGAACTGGTGCAACTTCAGTCGACATCTTTTAAGGTTTGTAGTAAAAATCGGTTTTAAGGGTTTCTTCTTAATCAGAGTTTCCACACAAGCTCTGATACCACTTGTTGGATCGATATACTCTGACCAAACTAACTATGTAGCTTGTAATAGGTTTAACAATCTTGAACAAATCTAAAACTATTAATATTGAAACACTGATATAACTTTACTAAGTATGCGGAATCTACTTCAACAAAGCTAAGAAGAACTTCAATGATTATATTAAAACCAAACTTTGAACCTGCTTTCTATACAGATTCACTAACAACCCTAATAAGTCTTTAATCGTATTCTAAAGTATTCGTACTAATAAGCATATGTCTAATACCATCCTAAGGCTCCTTTTATAGGCACAAGGAAAACCTTAAGTCGGTTTACAATACTTGAACGACAAGTAAACTAATTCTAAACTATTCTAATAACTTTGCATTACAATCCTTTCACGATATTGCATAACAGTCCTTTATCATAGAAGTACTTTAAGTTTCTTCATGCACGAGCAGTACTTTGACTTTTCAACATAAGCAGTACTTTGATCTTCAGAAGTACTTTTGATCTTCATATCCCAACAGTCTTTCTCATTTAGAAACCGCCATCTCCATTTACCAAGAAGACTCAAATTTTTTGCTTTAATGCTCCCAACTCCTAAGCCTCCGTCTTTCTTATTTGCTAAAATCTTTTGCCAACGAACCTAAACAATCTTTTTTTCATTATCTTTAAAACTCCGAAAGAAGTGTCTCCTTAAAGATTCAATAGCAGAGATAACTGAATTAGGAGCTCTAAAGATAGATAAATTGTATAGAGGAAGGCTTCCTAAAACCGTTTTGACAAGAGTTAGGTGGTGTTTGTTTTTTAAGATGCTCTGAATCTTAATCTGAACCGCACATCTGAATCTGAATCTGAGGCATAAATGTCTGAATCTAACCGCATCTGAACGGGAAAAAAACTCGTGTTTGAACCGCACATTTGCTTGCTTGTACTATTTTTTTTGGGTGTTAGCAACAAGAGGCATTTAGACACCCCTCTCAAGTCTAGACCATTAAGATCTTACTGCCTCTGAACGTGTCTGAACGGGAAAAAAAATGGCCTGAACGGCCGAAATGTTTGACCGCGTCTGAATGGTTCAGATTAAGAGGTTGTTAAGAGCCTCTTTATGAAAAACAAACACCACCTTAGTCTCCCGCCAATGGAGAGGAGATTATTTTCCATGGCGCAAGTTTTTTGTTAGCCTCAAAACAACATCATTCCAAGCGTTATGTCTTCTCATGGAAGTGCAATGTTAGTTGTCTTTTAAAGTCATTGATCCAATGAAGTTCATAGCTCACAGTTACACTAACTTCATGCTACAACATTTTTGAGGATCGAATTGACATTACAATCACTTTCAAAACACCAAGATCGAAGAACAAGATCGATCATCATGAGCATACAAGCATCCTTCTACCTTTTGATGATTGATTTGAACCGATGTTACTATTATTAACCAAGCAACTCATTGCTTCCTTTAAACAATGAATCAACTCAGCGCAATCATATCTTCCGCCAAAAGATTTAATCGGTTGTCACAACATATTGAAGCTTTTACAACCATGCTTTCCATCAGCTCGATTACCATTCAAAGAAATTACATTAATCTCATCGCTTTCAGAAGGCAAGTTTTCGTGGTGGTATTCACTTTCTAAGGTTGTTTGTTTTAGCTCCTTCAACCTTTGAACAACGTTTGCTAGTAGAGATGCTTTATCTGTCTATCAAGTTTTAATACAAGGTTTCATACAAATTAACATATGCTATTTAGTAAGTAATTTAGTGATTCAAAACAGCATGAACCTTTTAAAAAAGTAAACAAACCCTAGGTAACCAAAGTCAAATAACTTTACTAATATTGCATGAACTACAAAAAGAGTTTGTTAATGTGATTTGGATCCCTAAAAAGCTTAAAAGATGTTCTACAGTAAAGCTCAAAAATCAATCATCAATAGTTATACGTAAATCATATATCAACAAGTTCAAAAATCACTCTTTAATTGAAGGCGAGTTTTACTTATTATCAACGTTTTTGCAAGAAAAAAATCAATTATAGAGAATAATTAACAAGGATATATATGATGCTTGATCCTATAACATGTAACTAATTAGACATTTGGTTACGTCCTATGCCATGTCGGTACTTATAAAAACTTCAGTATGAATCGAAAATGATAAAGGAGGGAAACTTTTACTTTAGAATTGCAAAAAAGAAGTGTTCGAAGCCCATTAAGATGCGAATTGATATGTTCTCTCCTATGATTCTCCGCCTCTTTGTGATTGATTTTAGCTGAAGCGATCGAATGACGAGATTGATGTAGCAAAATGTGACGAATCCGTATTTCACGAGTACTGATCACAATCGTAGTGATCAAATGGGTTGTCATTTGTTATGTGATATTGGAAGTGCGAATGCATGTTTTGTTGTGAGTTTTATAAGAAAATGTTTGTGTACAACCTGTTTTTCGATTTAATTATGATGTGCAAGCTTTTTAATGGATGGTCGACATGCTTGTTTTTTCTCGTGCTTTTTTTTTGTCCCTTTTCAGGTAGACAGATAGTTATATTATGGAGTAAGTTCATTACGAAAATTTACCGTGTTTGTGTTCCTTATGTTGTATCCATGCACGTGAAACTTATGATTTTGAGATAAAAACGCATTAGACCTAAAAACGTGCTAAAACACTTTCAAGTCACGATTTTGGCTTTTTTTTTATTCGTTTCTGTTGTAACATCTTGTTTAGGGTTATGAAATGTGTTATCTAACTCATGTTAAATAACAACCTAACAACACAAACTCAAATTTGCAATAAATTCGAACCAAACAGTTTCCAAATTCGATTCCAAGAACAAGGTTAAAACATGAAAGTTTTTGACACAAAAACACTATAGATCATCATTAGGCGACGGATACCACATGTTAGATTACCCATAACTTATGTTATCATTAGCACAAACAAGAGAGAGAGAGAGAGAGAGAGAGAGAGAGAGAGAGAGAGAGAGAGAGAGAGAGAGAGAGAGAGCGCTAAAGAGAGGGCGGAGTCACAGGGGCGATACTACAATGAGGGCAGTGTGGGCAGTTGACCCCACAAAGTTCATAGTAGATGTTAAGACTTCTATCAATGTCGATTTTCTTCAAATGATCATGTTGTACAATTTTTATTATACTCCCATAAGAGAATAAATAGTATAACGGTAAAGCATTAACCAATAGGTACATCTTAGGGCCCGTTTGGTTCGGCGGAATCCTAAGGATTCTGGTGGAATTGGAATCCAATTCCATTCTATAACGTGTTTGGTTGACAAATTCAAAGAATTTAGAATCTGAATTCCATTCCTTAATGTGTTTGGTTAGCAAACGGAATGGAATGAAATTCCTTCAAAATCTCATATATATGGAATTCAACATTCAATGGCATATATGAGAGGATTGTTTACAATTAAATGGAATTCTTATTATTATTATTATTATTATTATTATTATTGTTACTATTATTCATTTTATTTTTATTATTATTATTTTTATTATAAACGATGATTTAATTATTATTGTTATTATTATTAATTTTTATAAATAACCACTTTATTAAGATTTAAAAAAAAAATATTATTTGTTTAACATTGAATATAAATTATTACAGTATTTGTTTAAAACATTATTATTATTATTATTATTATTATTATTATTATTATTATTATTATTATTATGTAAAAATTATTATTTATTTAAAATTGAATATAATTTATTTATAGCTTACTTTTTAATTATTTATTTAATATATTAGTTTATATAATATTATTTAAAAAATTATTATTATTATTTGATAAGTAATTTATTTATTAAATAATACTTAGTTTATTAATCTTAAACTAAAATTAAATTTTAAATATTTTAATATAATTGTTTTTTCTCATTTTCTTTTTCCAACCAAACATGCGTTAGTATTTGAAAATTTCAATTCCGTCAGATTTTAAATCCCAAGGATTTCAATTTCTAAGATTGCATTCCTTCACATTCCAATTCCTTAAACAGATTCCAATTCCATCAAAAATATTCTACGAACCAAACGAGCCCTTAGTCTAGTGGTTAAGGACATCCTTCACTTTAAGAAAGATTTAATGTTCGATTTTACACTATTCTAAGTTTCTGTTTTTGCTTTCTCAATTCGTATTAATATTGATCAGGAAAAATAATTATGTCTTAAATATTGTCCAAAAAATTACAACTAGTTTAGTTATAACAAAACAAATTTACTTTCATTCAAAGCAAAATCGATGTCATTAATTAATAAATGCCAAGTGAGTGACATGACCCCACTTTACATTTTGCTCTCAACTTTAAATTGTCTAGTACCACCGATTGAGAAATGATGGAATGCATTTATCTTGCACAAAATGAAAAACACACGCACACTCACTCACACCCTCACAAATAAGGCTTATACATGAGAGACGCCCAAAGTGAGCTTTGGTCGGCTTAGGAATTATATTGGACTTGGACTTAATATTGAACAAGGCTTGTAGTCGATAACTTCTAACCTATTAACTTAAGTAAGTCCATAAGCCCACTTACTAACATATAACTAGCTATTACAAATAAACAAGGTTCATATTTTATAAATGACCATTATTTTCTATATAATATTAATGTTAACAATCATTGATTATTTGTTTAAAAAATATTGAACTTATACAATGTATTCATCTAAAATTCCTCCCCCGCTATTTAGGTGGATTGTTTTCGTAGCCAAAATAATCATTCAAAAGTCGTTGTTCTGCAACCTCTCGTTCACGTGGTATGTTTATCCTAGTATGAGGACTCGAACTCTCGGCTTCTTTATTACCCAAAACATGAAATTGTTCATAAAATTTAAAATACCGTATATATCTATCCGCATCGTCTTAAAGTAATGATCGTAATGATCATATTTGTTGGGAATTATAGCATTTTTAAGGTAATAAAAGGTAAATACCGTTGATATGTGTATGTAAAGTGTGTGTAAAATTTTAAATTAAAAAATATTTATATAATTTTTAAAAGGTAAAAAAGTGAAAAAAAATTATTTGTTTGATAAAAAGAACCTACCCAAAGTTCCCTTTTTTATAATCTGTTACATAAAGTTTAAATTTGAAAATAAAAATAAAAATAATAAAAATACGGATAACGTCGGCTGACAATATGGCGCCAAAAACATAAGATGCGACTCGCAATGGCGAGCTCGCGTTGTAGGTTCACGCAACCCTTTCCAGCTACCGTCTATCAACACCGAGCGCTCTTATGATACAAGGACTTGTCATTTAATATGAAACAACACAGTTTTCTTGGAAGAAAAAAAATGTTAGAGAGATAGGGAGTAGATAGGAATAATAATGATTGTCGTGGTGGCCAACATTGATGTGTCGGGACGACTAGTAACACCACGCCGGTCGTCAGTAGCATTTTAGCAGTGCACGTCTCTCCGACAATTTTATATCCTTTATTACTGCAATTGGTCAGTAATTGTCTCCTACTGTTAATTCCCAACTTTGCTTCTTTTCATAGTTCATACACTTCCGTATCACCCCACCAAAAATACTGTCTACAGTCTACACAACATAAATGAACGTTGAACTAACGTGTGAGATTTGTTTAAAAATGGTACAAGCTTGTAATATTTTCTAATGTTTACATTATTTTCAGAAAATAACAATGTTAAACCACATGGGGTGACCAAGTGGTTTGGATTTGATCTTTGAGTGGTTAAAGTTTTTGGAAGTCCGAGGTTTAAATCTTGGAAAGAAAATTAATTCTCATGTGACCACGGAGGTTCACCTGCGATGATTCCGGGCTATCCAAAAAAATAGTCACCCCGGGGGCTCGCAATATCGAGTCAGGACCCAGGTAAAAAAGAAAAAAAAAATCTCGTATCAAAGTAATTAACAAATCAACAAAATTAAATTGTTCAAGTGTGAAAATAATAAGTTAACTCTTGATCTACCCGTGCCTAGGAAAAAAAAATAATAAATCATAAACAAGTATTCCTAAACTAGGGGTGTTCACGGTTCGGTTAATTAACCGAATAAACCGAAAATCGAACCGAACCGAACCGAACCGAAATAAAACCGAACTGAACATATAACCGAACCGAACTTGTTAAAACCGAACCGAACCGAATTAAAAATTCGGTTTTCGGTTTGGATATGGGTTTAGCTATCTGAACCGAAAACCGAATTTATATAAATATATATATTTTTTATATATTTATATTATTTTAAATATAAAAAATATCCATTAAATTTTATAATAATATAAAAAAACACATTTTTATGCTTGAAATATTTTTTTTGCCAAAAATATATATAATTAAATTTAAAAAATATATATAAATAGTGTAATTTAAGTAAAAAATTCGGTTTTCGGTTTTGACCCATAACCGAACCGAACTTCGGTTCGGTTCTCGGTTCGGTTCGGTTATAGATATTTTCGGTTCGGTTCGGTTTTCGGTTATGACCCAAAATTTTTTTTTAACCGAATAAACCGATTAACCGATAACCGAACCGATGAACACCCCTATCCTAAACTATAATTAATTTGAACATGCTTTTAATCTTTTGGTCTTTAGCTTTATACTGTATTTAAACTCGAGTTATTTTACATATAAAATTTTTGTCATACATTAAAGGACAAATTTAGCCGCTGAATATTTTTTGTTGAGAAAAAAATAGAATATTAATTAATATTTAAATTAGTGATTGTCTAACCAGTGCCTTTAGGGCACTGGTTAAGAAGAAGGAGGACCCACAAAAAAGTACTAAAAAAATATTTTTTTATTAAAAAAGCGTAGGTTCATGAGTCTTTTAATTATTGCTTTACACTCTGTTCCCGAGTATAAAATGGAAAGAAGAGAAATGAAGAGAGGAAAAACGAGAGAAAAGAAGAGGAGAGACAAAAAAAAATTATTTTCAATTTTGTATTCCCTAATTGGAGAGAAAAAAATGACATGTAAGAAAAATGGCTTTAAAACAACTTTCTCTCAAAATCATCCCAATTTGAGAAGAAGATTAGGAGAGAAGTTTTGGCATAATTTCTTCTCTTCTTCTCTTCTCTTCTCTCAAAAAAAAACTCTGGAACATGACTTTTTTTAAGTTTTCTCTCAACTTCTCTTCTCTTCTCTCCAAATTAGAACTCGGGAACAAAGTGTTAGTGTTTTCTTGTGGGTCATCCCCCTTCTTAACCAGTGCCCTAAGGGCACGGGTTAGACAATCTCTTTAAATTAAATATTCAATAACACTCATTTTTTATAATTGAAATATCTTATAAACCGTTAATCATTAGACAAAATAAATTATATCGTCACGACCAGCATTTAACTATCTTTCTACAGACGAGCACTTTAAAATACTTTCGAAACTGACCAGATTAGTCTTCAAATGAATGATCGATCAGTAACCAAATCAAATCCTAACAATTCCACCAATACATAATTCTAAACGAAGTTCCAAAAATTTAATGACATCAGGGCATCAGGCTAATTCAAACAAAGTGAAAAATTCGGCCCAAATCAAATATAAAGCCCAAAAACCAAAATCCAATAACCAATTATGTAGAGATGGCAAAAAACTTCGAATTCGACGGAGAATCCGATACCCGAACCCGATTTGACCGAAGAATCCCTGAGTTGACCGGGTATTGGGATAGGGTGAGGAATCCTCGATACTTAAAAGTGGGTATGGAGGCGGGGATGGTAATACCCTCCGGTCCCCGAACCCATCCACGAATATCTTTTCTATATATTATATCTCTTTGAAAATATCTTTCTAGAAATTGTCATTAAGCTCACACTCTAAAAGCTGTTGTCATCTATAAACAGCTTTAATTCTTGAATCATTGTCACTAGGTTCAAATTCAGCACTTATCTAGGACATTGGGGGCATATTTCCCTAAACAAAATAACAAATACATTTATAAAAATATTAAAAAAGAGCACATAAGTTGTCAGATAATAGCGATGGCTTGGCTTCCTCAATAAAACAGATACATGGCATATCATATGTTTGGTGGTGTATCATTTGATGCATAGTAATGCTAAAAGAACAAATTTGGTTTAGATAGATACACTCATACACATATTGCAGCTCGTTAACTTAAGCACTCAAAACATCCTCGATTCCCCACTGGGGATCCCCGTCCCCTATCAAAGATGGGGATGGTGACGTAATTGTGACCCCCGACGGCGATGGGTGCGTGATATGGATAGCTATTAAACTTCGGGGATGGGGATGTATCAACCATTCCCCGCATACCCGGCCCCGTTTCCATCTCAATTACGAGTGTGTAAAGAACAAAGGATCGAACGAAACATCTCCCAAATAAATTTTGGCGCCAAATTTATAAACATTTTTGGTGCGTTTAGTTGGGGAAAACACTCTTGTTTTCCACAAAATGTTTTGTGAAAAACAAGAAAAATAGAGATCGCGTTCAAATTAACTGTTATGACCAAGAAACACCTTCCGGAGGACGAGGTTGATCAAAATACAACATTATTCTAGAGAGAGAAAATAGAGAGAATGTGAGGTGAAACAAAGATATTATTATTAAGAAAGATAAGCTTACACACTCACACCCCTCAAGTGAAGCCTTGAGGGGTATTTATAGGCCTTACATAAGACAACTATTATAATATTACATTAGTAGTCCCTGCACTTTATGCATACTAGTTGTCTACTCCAATTCACGTAAATATCGCTCAGCTTCATTTCTAACAATCTCCCTCCAGCTGGAGATATACGTGAATTGGTTACAATGATTCCTAACAAGTAAAATAAAACAATCAAAGTAAGCGCAGCAATGCTGAGGAAGACTTCATAGCTCTTTACTTCATAAATATCCCCAACAATATTTCTTTACTTGTAGACGAATCACTTGCTAATCTAATTGGGTTATTACTCCCTCCCAATTAGTAAGCCCTTTTCATTTACATGCTCCCTTCCAAATAGACAACCCGTTTGATATAACCTTGCATCATTTGTTGAAGAAGTATCTTTGAATTCTGCCCAAATTGTCTTCACTCTCATATCATGTCATGCATAGCGGAAAATGAATCTTAGACTGATAATATGTAATTTGCTCACAGGTTTGTTTGGGGAGCATCATATTGTCATCATCAACTCACTTAGAATGCTTCCAGTTCTTCAATAAAAGCCCCGATGTACACATTTCTCCCTCCTGGATGATGACGATCTCTCGGAATCATCATAAATATGTGTACATAAACATATCAACTAGAAGCAACATACAAATCAATACCCCAGAGTGAAATGGCAATAACTATTCTCTCTACAATTCATCTCAGATCAACCTCATTTTCACTTCCACTGGCTAATAGCAAGTGACCACGTGTGGAGACAACTCGATATGACAAACTTGAGTGTGAAGTAAAATTCCCCAGACTTGTGACTTATACTTGTACTATCCTGATTAAGAACCTATATTGAGCACAACAACGTTACTCCTTACAATATAGGTAGTGGCATATACCCAACCATCCATCCTTTATTGTATATCCGTCTCTTGAACAATCCACAACCTTTTGTGACACTGAGCACTAAAACGTAATTCCTTAAAGTGATAGCTATTGTGAGCATTAAGAACCAACTTATGCGTTTATAGATCTTACACATAGCTAGATGTCCAAGTCCTAATCACTATTCCATAAATGCTCAAACATGGATCTCCAAAAGTCTTGCATCCAACCAACCCCTAGACATTGAGATACTAAGTACACGCACCCGTGAAACATCACTTCAAGCTCAAATAAGTAATAAACAAATTATCCCCGTAGTCACATTTTGATAACGTTCAAAATTTAGCCATTGATCTTTGGTTAATCTTGATCAGGGTCTTTTAAGCTATACGTGGTGTGTTTTTGGTGAAGCTTGAAATTCAATCTGGTAGTTTCATAGTGATTTCGTATTTTCCCTCCAAAAATAGAATTGGAAAATTTTCTCTCACAAAATTTGGAAATCACTAAGAAATGCAATGCTAAGGTTACCAGAAAATTTTGAGTATTTGATTGGGTCTAAACCGTCAGATATTATTGACCAAGGTCAACAAGTCAAAGACAGCCTAGAATCAATACTCCGATGATAGTGTAGTGTTTTCCTGGGTCGTTAAAGTCCCAGCGAGATCGAAATGGTGTTTTTGGAAATCGTTTATGAGAAAGTGGCACTGAGGACAGTAGCCAGATGATGTGGGAATGATATTGCTACTGTTATTTTGGTATTTGTACACAGATATAATATTCACAAAAATCAGATATACAGATATATGCACGTATTCACAATTCAGATTTACGCAATCGGACTGAAAAAGTGGGATTTTGGTATTTATCAAACTACAGGGGGTGCTTTTGATACTTTTTAAAACTTTAAATTAAAAATGAAAATGTAATTATAAAAATTATTAAAATACTATTTAAATATTATTTAATTAATTAAACTATTTAAAATCTAATTTAAATTAACTAAAAATTATAACTATTACAAATTAAACTAAAAAGTTGCAAAAATATTTTCTAAACCTAAATTAGAACTTGAAGAAAGTATAAAAAAATAAAAATAAATGTTTTTGTCTTTTTGTGAGTTTTTTTTTATAAATTGAAAACTATTTAACTTAATTAAACTAATTAAACTACTTTTAATTAATATTAATACTAAAGTAACTTAGAAAATCACAAGAAAATTTATAAAATTACTTAACCATCACAGGAATCCTACAAAATTATAAAAACTCTAAAAATTATGTTTTAAGATTAAACCACTAATTATTTACCTTTTAATTAACTTAATACTAATTTAAACAATTAAAATAAGAAAAATATAAAATGAACAGTAGAATTTGAAAATATATTTTATAAAAGTCTATTATACTATATTAGAACTAGGAAAAATATAAAAACTAAGTTTAACTTTATAAAAACTAAATAAGCTATTTAATACTTAATATTAATTAATAATAAAGAAAACTAAAATTAAATCTAATTAACACTAAATGACAAAATAAAAATCTGAAAAAATTATCAAAATTACTTTACTATATAAGGTAATTAATAAAAATATAAAAACACTAGCTAATTCTAAGTGGGGTCCACTGGGTCCTAGGTCAACCCAAGGGTCAATCCACACTCCCTGGTAGGAGGGGGGTTGGGAAAAGTCAACTTGGACCACTAAGGGTCATTGAGGTGGTCTACAACCACCACCAAAGTTGGTGGTGTGGGTGAGGTCTGTGTGCACAGGGCAGATCCTTGCCCTGCAGCTTAGTTTGGGGGTCTGTGGGACCCACTTAGACTTCCACAAAAATTAAGCAAAAATTTGAGCTTATAGATCAGCTGCTAGAGTCTAACCACAACCAATTTCAACCCCTAATTCCCAACACACAATTCTCTATTAATCTTGGAACTTTGAGGAAAATCTGAGATGACCAATTTGACTTTTGAAGAAAAAATGGTTCTTTGACTTTGGTGAATTTCTACTGGCTTTTACTGATTACCAACTAAGTAATAAGCTATGTTTGAACTAAATTACTCTATCTTAACAATTTATTTAACTAATGAGAAGGATTTAGATACCCAAAACTCTCACAGTTGACTGTGAGAGGTAAAATTTGAGATTTTGACTTTTAATCAAACCAACCCTTGCTTCTATGCTTAATACAGTATACTGATTATCTAGTAAAGCTATTCAAACCAATTTAGAACAAGGAAACACAGTTATCACAGATGAAACCTCTTAAACCAAACACACCTTTTGTGGAACTGTTTTGAGCTTTTCAAAGCAGATGGTTCCTAGGGTTTGTAAAATTGGTTTTTAACTTTTGATTATGACTAAAGAACTTGGTTTAAGTGCTTAACTACAGGTCACAGCTATGGTTCCACAAAGATACCTATTATACTATGTTAACTGATTCTACTAAGTTATAAAATAGCTTCAAATCTAAAACAAGCAAGTTATGTAATTTAAACTACAACTTAACCTAACAATACCCACATAAACTCAATCAAACACAGATTATCAAACAAAACTAACAAGCAAACAGATTAAACCAATACTAAAATTTTTAGAGGAAATCTTTAAGTGAGCAAATACTTACAAGCTACCCCTAGCTTGAACAAGGGGCTTCTCCACAGAAGCCTATCTTTAGATAGGCCAATTAAGCTCCAAGCTTGATCACCAATATCTCTTAACACCTGAAATCAAAGATTTAGCACAACAGTTGACCATGGTTGACCATTTTAAGATTTTTGATTTTCTTCTAATGTGACTGAGTTTTAAAGTTTCTAAAGCTTTGATAAGCTTAAAGGAGCTTATGTGTACCTAACTCAGTCCATGATTCAAGCTTAAACTCTAGCAGACTATGATTCAGATTTATCAAATGGAATGTGAAATTTGCATAAACAAGGTAAGTTGAATAAACTTTCTTATATTAATTTGAAAAGATGAACAATACACTGAATTAACTTCTACAATTGCTTAAAAGCTTTTTACTACACTACAATTACTAAAAAGACTTATACGGTTACAATTAAGCTAAAAAAAACTAGACAATGCTTCATCTTGCACTCTTTTCCTTTTATAGCCTCTGATTAGGGTTCCCAGCTGCCCTCTGATCAAATCCCACATCTTTCTTCATCTTTTGGTCCACTCATGAGCTGCCACGTGTTTTTGGCGAGAAAAAGACAATTTGCAAATAAATCTGATATACGCAAGGGGGGGGGGGGTGGTGCATTAATTGTGATGTGAGGGTAGGTGCAGGGAGGTGTGGGGTTGTGATGATTGTCTTGCAAGTGGTGGTGGTGGAGCTGCGAAACCAGGGGGAAAGATGGTGGTTTGGCGGTTTGGCTGGTTTTGACCAGGGTCAACGTTGACCCTGGGTTTAGTTTTTGGATTGTGGTGGGCTGGTAGTACATGGGCCAAGAAATAGGAATGGGTGGGCTTAGGATTGGATTGGGTTTAGTTTTTGGATTAGGTAATAGTTTAGGATCCGGTTTGGTTTTAATTTACACAAGGACTATTTTTGTAATTATGGGAAAGTTGAGGGTGTGATCTTGGCATGTTTTCAAATTATTTCCTAAGGGTGTATTTTGCCAAATCATGAATAGTATAAGGTCCTTTGATGATTTTTCAATTTATTTTTCACCAGGGACTGAAACCGTCAAACTTTCAAACTTCAGGAACCATTTGTGTAATTTCCACCAAACTTTCCACCAAGGACCAATCCTGTCATAAAAGGTTAGTGCAAGGACAAAATTTGTTTTTCTCAAAGATTTTCATATCTCAGGGACCATTTTTGACAATTTTCAAAGTTCAGGGACTAAACTTGACATTTTGTGAAACTTTTCACCAAAGGACTAATTATGTAACTTTTTGATTTATAAGGGCCTTTGGTGACTTTTTCAAGTTTTTAGAATGACCAGGGACTAGATTTGACAACTTTTAAAAGTTGGGGGACTGAAACTGCCAATTATGCAAACTTTGTGCGTTTTTCATCTGTTTTTGGTATTTTTGCATTTGAAACATGTAAAACACTTTCTTGGGATATTTTCACTATTTTGATTCATTATTGAGTGTTTTGGGATGTTTTGGCAGCTCAGAAATGGTAAAAATGATGAGTATTTACACACTCATCAATCCCCCACACTAAACCATTGCTAGTCCCTAGCAATCTTTTGAGAAAAAACCTGATGGATTTGAAATTCTCTTTACCAAAAGCCATCACTTCTGGAATAGCCAGGTGTAAGAACCGTGGCACACCTGATAACCGTGTGATTTTGAGCAAACCACCAGCTGTCAACGGATTTGATTAGTCTTTACCAAAAGCCGTTTGCTTCTGGACTAGCCAGCATCTTGATGGACTAAGTCAACATCTTGGTGAGCTGAATACCAATTATGGATTTTCCACGGCCTTTACCACAAGCCATAATCTTGTGGGCTAGTCAACTCATTTGCTTATGAGGATGCGGGGGAGCTGAGGAACCATACAATTTTTGGCAAACTGCCAGCCATCAACGGGTTTGAGATGTCTTTACCAAGAGCCGTTTGCTCCTGGACTAGCCAATCCCTTTGTCATTTAGACTTTGGCGGACTGATTACCACAAAAAATTTTGAAATAAAGTGAAAAAATTTTTGAAAAATTTTAGGCCTAAAAATGGGGGTACTTAGAAAGTTTTGTGATAAAATTCGTAAGAATTTTCCCTGGTGCGTTTGCCGGGAGTTGCTGATATCATTTCGTAACTTGGTAACCATGGATGGTGGAAAATATTTTGCTAAAAACTTGGTTACCATTTCATCAAAGGTTCGAATAGAATTCTTTGGAAGTCGGTCAAACCATGCAGTGGCATGATGAGTGAGAGAATAGGGGAAGAGGTACAGCCGAAGGGCATCATCCGTGACACCATGTTGTTTCATGCTTTGGGTGACCGTGAGATATTTGTCAAGATGCTTATTGGCATCGTCACCCGGTAATCCGTGAAATTGACACGAATTCTGGACTTGTTGGATCATGTGGTGCTTGAGGCCAAAGTCTGTAGCCTCAATAGTGAGTGGTGCAATAGGCCCACCCCGCCCTTGCATGGTAGGCTGGCACAGCTCCTCCATCGTTCAGAGATCGGGAGCTGGTTCACCCAAGGGAGGGTCAGGGGGTGGTAAAGGTGGTGGTGACCCAGCGGCCATTTCGGTCTTTGGTTCTTGTGTGTCAGAACGTAGCTCGTGTACGTTTTTCTGATGTTTACGTTTTGTTTGTGACCGAGTGCGCATGCACTAAAAACAATTTTTCAAAACAAGATCGAGGTAAAACCACAGTGAACTTAAACCAGCAATCACAAGTGAATGGCTTCTTTGAAAAAGGTACACCACTCACAGGGATATAAAGGCAAGTTTTAATCTTAAGTTTGGGAACTTATTATGGGTTTATTAATTAATTTTTGAAAAACTGCTTTAGGCTTATGGGTGTGTGTGCAGAAACTTGGGAAATTTTTTTGGAACTGATTCGTTAACCGAAATCGCCCCTTTAAGATTACTCGCAGGCTGGCGGGAGGAAGTAAATAGGTTTCCTCTTCAGTTCGCAATTTAATGTCAGAACTTACCTTAAACCAACTGTTTCAGGTTGTAATCTTAAAGAACACGAAGTAATTTAACTTCACAGTTTGTTTTTGATTGTTTTTAATTTTTTTGGTGTTTTCAACACTTCAGGAGAAGTGTTAATGAACGTTTTTTTTTATATGATTATATTTTTACAAAAACTTTTTTCAAATTTGTGTGAAATTTGTACAGGGAGGGTTTTGAAAACCACTAAACTTAAAACGATTTTATAAAACACGCAACAACCTCCCCGGCAGCGGCGCCAAATTTTGATTGGGTCTAAACCGTCAGATATTATTGACCAAGGTCAACAAGTCAAAGACAGCCTAGAATCAATACTCCGGTGATAGTGTAGTGTTTTCCCGGGTCGTTAAAGTCCCAGCGAGATCGAAATGGTGTTTTTGGAAATCGTTTATGAGAAAGTGGCACTGAGGACAGTAGCCAGATGATGTGGGAATGATATTGCTACTGTTATTTTGGTATTTGTACACAGATATAATATTCACAAAAATCAGATATACAGATATATGCACGTATTCACAATTCAGATTTACACAATCGGACTGAAAAAGTGGGATTTTGGTATTTATCAAACTACAAGGGGTGCTTTTGATACTTTTTAAAACTTTAAATTAAAAATGAAAATGAAATTATAAAAATGATTAAAATACTATTTAAATATTATTTAATTAATTAAACTATTTAAAATCTAAATTAAAATCTAATTTAAATTAACTAAAAATTATAACTATTACAAATTAAACTAAAAAGTTGCAAAAATATTTCTAAACCTAAATTAGAACTTGAAGAAAGTATAAAAAAATAAAAATAAATGTTTTTGTCTTTTTGTGAGTTTTTTTTATAAATTGAAAACTATTTAACTTAATTAAACTAATTAAACTACTTTTAATTAATATTAATACTAAAGTAACTTAGAAAATTTATAAAATTACTTAACCATCACAGGAATCCTACAAAATTATAAAAACTCTAAAAATTATGTTTTAAGATTAAACCACTAATTATTTACATTTTAATTAACTTAATACTAATTTAAACAATTAAAATAAGAAAAATATAAAATGAACAGTAGAATTTAAAAATATATTTTATAAAAGTCTATTATACTATATTAGAACTAGGAAAAATATAAAAACTAAGTTTAACTTTATAAAAACTAAATAAGCTATTTAATTCTTAATATTAATTAATAATAAAGAAAACTAAAATTAATTAATAATTATCAAAATTACTTTACTATATAAGGTAATTAATAAAAATATAAAAACACTAGTTACTTAATTAAAATCTAAAAATGAAAATTAAAATTAAATTGAATTAAATAGAAACTATCACTTATTTTAAATTGGTTTTTTCTTGGATTTTCTTTTACAAACTAACTTTACCATTAAAAATAGAAAACTTTTGTAAACACATTTTTGAAATTAGCTTATAAATAAGCTATAAGCACCCCCTTGGCTTATCAGTTGACTTTGGTTGACTGTGTGGTCAAATAAGGTCAATTGAGTGATGGTGGGGTCCACAATGGTGTAAATGGGTACTAACAAGCTCAACAAACTAAAACAAGCAGAGAGTAGTAATAAATAAGCACAAATAAGCTGTATAAACCAAATAAGCACTTTTGCAAATCTGAGTTTCACTCAGATTATGGGACAGACTTTGTGGCTAATTCTAAGTGGGGTCCACTGGGTCCTAGGTCAACCCAAGGGTCAATCCACACTCCCTGGTAGGAGGGGATTGGGAAAAGTCAACTTGGACCACTAAGGGTCACTGAGGTGGTCTACAACCACCACCAAAGTTGGTGGTGTGGGTGAGGTCTGTGTGCACAGGGCAGATCCTTGCCCTGCAGCTTAGTTTGGGGGTCTGTGGGACCCACTTAGACTTCCACAAAAATTAAGCAAAAATTTGACCTTATAGATCAGCTGATAGACTCTAACCACAACCAATTTCAACCCTTAATTCCCAACACACAATTCTCTATTAATCTTGGAACTTTGAGGAAAATCTGAGATGACCAATTTGACTTTTGAAGAAAAAATGGTTCTTTGACTTTGGTGAATTTCTACTGGCTTTTACTGATTACCAACTAAGTAATAAGCTATGTTTGAACTAAATTACTCTATCTTAACAATTTATTTAACTAATGAGAAGGATTTAGATACCCAAAACTCTCACAGTTGACTGTGAGAGGTAAAATTTGAGATTTTGACTTTTAATCAAACCAACCCTTGCTTCTATGCTTAATACAGTATACTGAGTATCTAGTAAAGCTATTCAAACCAATTTAGAACAAGGAAACACAGTTATCACAGATGAAACCTCTTAATCCAAACACACCTTTTGTGGAACTGTTTTGAGCTTTTCAAAGCAGATGGTTCCTAGGGTTTGTAAAATTGGTTTTTAACTTTTGATTATGACTAAAGAACTTGGTTTAAGTGCTTAACTACAGGTCACAGCTATGGTTCCACAAAGATACCTATTATACTATGTTAACTGATTCTACTAAGTTATAAAATAGCTTCAAATCTAAAACAAGCAAGTTATGTAATTTAAACTACAACTTAACCTAACAATACCCACATAAACTCAATCAAACACAGATTATCAAACAAAACTAACAAGCAAACAGATTAAACCAATACTAAAATTTTTAGAGGAAATCTTTAAGTGAGCAAATGCTTACAAGCTACCCCTAGCTTGAACAAGGGGCTTCACCACAGAAGCCTATCTTTAGATAGGCCAATTAAGCTCCAAGCTTGATCACCAATATCTCTTAACACATGAAATCAAAGATTTAGCACAACAGTTGACCATGGTTGACCATTTTAAGATTTTTGATTTTCTTCTAATGTGACTGAGTTTTAAAGTTTCTAAAGCTTTGATAAGCTTAAAGGAGCTTATGTGTACCTAACTCAGTCCATGATTCAAGCTTAAACTCTAGCAGACTATGATTCAGATTTATCAAATGGAATGTGAAATTTGCATAAACAAGGTAAGTTGAATAAACTTTCTTATATTAATTTGAAAAGATGAACAATACACTGAATTAACTTCTACAATTGCTTAAAAGATTTTTACTACACTACAATTACTAAAAAGACTTATACGGTTACAATTAAGCTAAAAAAAACTAGACAATGCTTCATCTTGCACTCTTTTCCTTTTATAGCCTCTGATTAGGGTTCCCAGCTGCCCTCTGATCAAATCCCGCCTCTTTCTTCATCTTTTGGTCCACTCATGAGCTGCCACGTGTTTTTGGCGGGAAAAAGAAAATTTGCAAATTACTCTGATATACGCAAGGGGGGGGGGGGGTGGTGCATTAATTGTTATGTGAGGGTAGGT
Organism: Artemisia argyi; assembly: GCA_030686995.1. NCBI lineage: Eukaryota > Viridiplantae > Streptophyta > Magnoliopsida > Asterales > Asteraceae > Artemisia > Artemisia argyi. Next base: position 94,362,036 of record CM060709.1, read on the forward strand.
GCAGGGAGGTGTGGGGTTGTGATGATTGTCTTGCAAGTGGTGGTGGTGGAGCTACGAAACCAGGGGGAAAGATGGTGGTTTGGCGGTTTGGCTGGTTTTGACCAGTTTTGACCAGGGTCAATGTTGACCCTGGGTTTAATTTTTGGATTGTGGTGGGCTGGTAGTACATGGGCCAAGAAATAGGAATGGGTGGGCTTAGGATTGGATTGGGTTTAGTTTTTGGATTAGGTAATAGTTTAGGATCCGGTTTGGTTTTAATTTACACAAGGACTATTTTTGTAATTATGGGAAAGTTGAGGGTGTGATCTTGGCATGTTTTCAAATTATTTCCTAAGGGTGTATTTTGCCAAATCATGAATAGTATAAGGTCCTTTGATGATTTTTCAATTTATTTTTCACCAGGGACTGAAACCGTCAAACTTTCAAACTTCAGGGACCATTTGTGTAATTTCCACCAAACTTTCCACCAAGGACCAATCCTGTCATAAAAGGTTAGTGCAAGGACAAAATTTGTTTTTCTCAAAGATTTTCATATCTCAGGGACCATTTTTGACAATTTTCAAAGTTCAGGGACTAAACTTGACATTTTGTGAAACTTTTCACCAAAGGACTAATTATGTAACTTTTTGATTTATAAGGGCCTTTGGTGACTTTTTCAAGTTTTTAGAATGACCAGGGACTGGATTTGACAACTTTTGAAAGTTGGGGGACTGAAACTGCCAATTATGCAAACTTTGTGCGTTTTTCATCTGTTTTTGGTATTTTTGCATTTGAAACATGTAAAACACTTTCCTGGGATATCTTCACTATTTTGATTCATTAGTGAGTGTTTTGGGATGTTTTGGCAGCTCAGAAATGGTAAAAATGATGAGTATTTACACACTCATCAATCCCCCACACTAAACCATTGCTAGTCCCTAGCAATCTTTTGAGAAAAAACCTGATGGATTTGAAATTCTCTTTACCAAAAGCCATCACTTCTGGAGTAGCCAGGTGTAAGAACTGTGGCACACCTGATAACCGTGTGATTTTGAGCAAACCACCAGCTGTCAACGGATTTGATTAGTCTTTACCAAAAGCCGTTTGCTTCTGGACTAGCCAGCATCTTGATGGACTAAGTCAACATCTTGGTGAGCTGAATACCAATTATGGATTTTCCACGGCCTTTACCACAAGCCATAATCTTGTGGGCTAGTCAACTCATTTGCTTATGAGGATGCGGGGGAGCTGAGGAACCATACAATTTTTGGCAAACTGCCAGCCATCAACGGGTTTAAGATGTCTTTACCAAGAGCCGTTTGCTCCTGGACTAGCCAATCCCTTTATAATTTAGACTTTGGCGGACTGATTACCACAAAAAATTTTGAAATAAAGTGAAAAAAATTTTGAAAAATTTTAGGCCTAAAAATGGGGGTACTTAGAAAGTTTTGTGATAAAATTCGTAAGAATTTTCCCTGGTGCGTTTGCCGGGAGTTGCTGATATCATTTCGTAACTTGGTAACCATGGATGGTGGAAAATATTTTGCTAAAAACTTGGTTACCATTTCATCAAAGGTTCGAATAGAATTCTTTGGAAGTCGGTCAAACCATGCAGTGGCATGATGAGTTAGAGAATAGGGGAAGAGGTACAGCCGAAAGGCATCATCCGTGACACCATGCTGTTTCATGCTTTGGGTGACCGTGAGATATTTGTCAAGATACTTATTGGCATCGTCACCCGGTAATCCGTGAAATTGACACGAATTCTGGACTTGTTGGATCATGTGGTGCTTGAGGCCAAAGTCCGTAGCCTCAATAGTGAGTGGTGCAATAGGCCCACCCCGCCCTTGCATGGTAGGCTGGCACAACTCCTCCATCGTTCGGAGATCGGGAGCTGGTTCACCCAAGGGAAGGTCAGGGGGTAGTAAAGGTGGTGGTGGCCCAGCGGCCATTTCGGTCTTTGGTTCTTGTGTGTCAGAACGTAGCTCGTGTACGTTTTTCTGATGTTTACGTTTTGTTTGTGACCGAGTGCGCATGCACTAAAAACAATTTTTCAAAACAAGATCGAGGCAAAACCACAGTGAACTTAAACCAGCAATCACAAGTGAATGACTTCTTTGAAAAAGGTACACCACTCACAGGGATATAAAGGCAAGTTTTAATCTTAAGTTTGGGAACTTATTATGGGTTTATTAATTAATTTTTGAAAAACTGCTTTAGGCTTATGGGTGTGTGTGCAGAAACTTGGGAAATTTTTTTGGAACTGATTCGTTAACCGAAATCGTCCCTTTAAGATTACTCGCAGGCTGGCGGGAGGAAGTAAATAGGTTTCCTCTTCAGTTCGCAATTTAATGTCAGAACTTACCTTAAACCAACTGTTTCAGGTTGTAATCTTAAAGAACACGAAGTAATTTACCTTCACAGTTTGTTTTTGATTGTTTTTAATTTTTTTGGTGTTTTCAACACTTCAGGAGAAGTGTTAATGAACGTTTTTTTTTATATGATTATATTTTTACAAAAATTTTTTACAAATTTGTGTGAAATTTGTACAGGGAGGGTTTTGAAAACCACTAAACTTAAAACGATTTTATAAAACACGCAACAACCTCCCTGGCAGCGGCGCCAAATTTTGATTGGGTCTAAACCGTCAGATATTATTGACCAAGGTCAACAAGTCAAAGACAGCCTAGAATCAATACTCCGGTGATAGTGTAGTGTTTTCCCGGGTCGTTAAAGTCCCAGCGAGATCGAAATGGTGTTTTTGGAAATCGTTTATGAGAAAGTGGCACTGAGGACAGTAGCCAGATGATGTGGGAATGATATTGCTACTGTTATTTTGGTATTTGTATACAGATATAATATTCACAAAAATCAGATATACAAATATATGCACGTATTCACAATTCAGATTTACGCAATCGGACTGAAAAAGTGGGATTTTGGTATTTATCAAACTACAGGGGGTGCTTTTGATACTTTTTAAAACTTTAAATTAAAAATGAAAATGAAATTATAAAAATGATTAAAATGCTATTTAAATATTATTTAATTAATTAAACTATTTAAAATCTAAATTAAAATCTAATTTAAATTAACTAAAAATTATAACTATTACAAATTAAACTAAAAAGTTGCAAAAATATTTTCTAAACCTAAATTAGAACTTGAAGAAAGTATAAAAAAATAAAAATAAATGTTTTTGTCTTTTTGTGAGTTTTTTTTATAAATTGAAAACTATTTAACTTAATTAAACTAATTAAACTACTTTTAAGTAATATTAATACTAAAGTAACTTAGAAAATTACAAGAAAATTTATAAAATTACTTAACCATCACAGGAATCCTAAAAAATATAAAAACTCTAAAAATTATGTTTTAAGATTAAACCACTAATTATTTACCTTTTAATTAACTTAATACTAATTTAAACAATTAAAATAAGAAAAATATAAAATGAACAGTAGAATTTGAAAATATATTTTATAAAAGTATATTATACTATATTAGAACTAGGAAAAATATAAAAACTAAGTTTAACTTTATAAAAACTAAATAAGCTATTTAATACTTAATATTAATTAATAATAAAGAAAACTAAAATTAAATCTAATTAACACTAAATGACAAAATAAAAATCTGAAAAAATTATCAAAATTACTTTACTATATAAGGTAATTAATAAAAATATAAAAAATCTAGTTACTTAATTAAAATCTAAAAATGAAAATTAAAATTAAATTGAAATTAAATAGAAACTATCACTTATTTTAAATTGGTTTTTTCTTGGATTTTCTTTTACAAACTAACTTTACCACTAAAAATAGAAAACTTTTGTAAACACACTTTTGAAATTAGCTTATAAATAAGCTATAAGCACCCCCTTGGCTTATCAGTTGACTTTGGTTGACTGTGTGGTCAAATAAGGTCAATTGAGTGATGGTGGGGTCCACAATGGTGTAAATGGGTACTAACAAGCTCAACAAACTTAAACAAGCAGAGAGTAGCAATAAATAAGCACAAATAAGCTGTATAAACCAAATAAGCACTTTTGCAAATCTGAGTTTCACTCAGATTGTGGGACAGACTTTGTGGCTAATTCTAAGTGGGGTCCACTGGGTCCTAGGTCAACCCAAGGGTCAATCCACACTCCCTGGTAGGAGGGGGTTGGGAAAAGTCAACTTGGACCACTAAGGGTCACTGAGGTGGTCTACAACCACCACCAAAGTTGGTGGTGTGGGTGAGGTCTGTGTGCACAGGGCAGATCCTTGCCCTGCAGCTTAGTTTGGGGGTCTGTGGGACCCACTTAGACTTCCACAAAAATTAAGCAAAAATTTGACCTTATAGATCAGCTGATAGACTCTAACCACAACCAATTTCAACCCTTAATTCCCAACAAACAATTCTCTATTAATCTTGGAACTTTGAGGAAAATCTGAGATGACCAATTTGACTTTTGAAGAAAAAATGGTTCTTTGACTTTGGTGAATTTCTACTGGCTTTTACTGATTACCAACTAAGTAATAAGCTATGTTTGAACTAAATTACTCTATCTTAACAATTTATTTAACTAATGAGAAGGATTTAGATACCCAAAACTCTCACAGTTGACTGTGAGAGGTAAAATTTGAGATTTTGACTTTTAATCAAACCAACCCTTGCTTCTATGCTTAATACAGTATACTGAGTATCTAGTAAAGCTATTCAAACCAATTTAGAACAAGGAAACACAGTTATCACAGATGAAACCTCTTAATCCAAACACACCTTTTGTGGAACTGTTTTGAGCTTTTCAAAGCAGATGGTTCCTAGGGTTTGTAAAATTGGTTTTTAACTTTTGATTATGACTAAAGAACTTGGTTTAAGTGCTTAACTACAGGTCACAGCTATGGTTCCACAAAGATACCTATTATACTATGTTAACTGATTCTACTAAGTTATAAAATAGCTTCAAATCTAAAACAAGCAAGTTATGTAATTTAAACTACAACTTAACCTAACAATACCCACATAAACTCAATCAAACACAGATTATCAAACAAAACTAACAAGCAAACAGATTAAACCAATACTAAAATTTTTAGAGGAAATCTTTAAGTGAGCAAATGCTTACAAGCTACCCCTAGCTTGAACAAGGGGCTTCACCACAGAAGCCTATCTTTAGATAGGCCAATTAAGCTCCAAGCTTGATCACCAATATCTCTTAACACATGAAATCAAAGATTTAGCACAACAGTTGACCATGGTTGACCATTTTAAGATTTTTGATTTTCTTCTAATGTGACTGAGTTTTAAAGTTTCTAAAGCTTTGATAAGCTTAAAGGAGCTTATGTGTACCTAACTCAGTCCATGATTCAAGCTTAAACTCTAGCAGACTATGATTCAGATTTATCAAATGGAATGTGAAATTTGCATAAACAAGGTAAGTTGAATAAACTTTCTTATATTAATTTGAAAAGATGAACAATACACTTAATTAACTTCTACAATTGCTTAAAAGCTTTTTACTACACTACAATTACTAAAAAGACTTATACGGTTACAATTAAGCTAAAAAAAACTAAACAATGCTTCATCTTGCACTCTTTTCCTTTTATAGCCTCTGATTAGGGTTCCCAGCTGCCCTCTGATCAAATCCCACATCTTTCTTCATCTTTTGGTCCACTCATGAGCTGCCACGTGTTTTTGGCGGGAAAAAGACAATTTGCAAATAACTCTGATATACGCAAGGGGGGGGGGGGTGGTGCATTAATTGTGATGTGAGGGTAGGTGCAGGGAGGTATGGGGTTGTGATGATTGTCTTGCAAGTGGTGGTGGTGGAGCTGCGAAACCAGGGGGAAAGATGGTGGTTTGGTGGTTTGGCTGGTTTTGACCAGGGTCAACGTTGACCCTGGGTTTAGTTTTTGGATTGTGGTGGGCTGGTAGTACATGGGCCAAGAAATAGGAATGGGTGGGCTTAGGATTGGATTGGGTTTAGTTTTTGGATTAGGTAATAGTTTAGGATCCGGTTTGGTTTTAATTTACACAAGGACTATTTTTGTAATTATGGGAAAGTTGAGGGTGTGATTTTGGCATGTTTTCAAATTATTTCCTAAGGGTGTATTTTGCCAAATCATGAATAGTATAAGGTCCTTTGATGATTTTTCAATTTAATTTTCACCAGGGACTGAAACCGTCAAACTTTCAAACTTCAGGGACCATTTGTGTAATTTCCACCAAACTTTCCACCAAGGACCAATCCTGTCATAAAAGGTTAGTGCAAGGACAAAATTTGTTTTTCTCAAAGATTTTCATATCCCGGGGACCATTTTTGACAATTTTCAAAGTTCAGGGACTAAACTTGACATTTTGTGAAACTTTTCACCAAAGGACTAATTATGTAACTTTTTGATTTATAAGGGCCTTTGGTGACTTTTTAAAGTTTTTAGAATGACCAGGGACTAGATTTGACAACTTTTGAAAGTTGGGGGACTGAAACTGCCAATTATGCATACTTTGTGCGTTTTTCATCTGTTTTTGGTATTTTTGCATTTGAAACATGTAAAACACTTTCCTGGGATATTTTCACTATTTTGATTCATTATTGAGTGTTTTTGGATGTTTTGGCAGCTCAGAAATGGTAAAAATGATGAGTATTTACACACTCATCAGTATTAAAAATTTTTACGCCAAATTTTACCGAAAAAAATTGAATTTTGGCCTAAAAATTTGAATTTCGGGCCAAAATTTTCAACGTTATACCAAAATTTGAATTTCGCGTAAAAATTGAACGTTTAGTCTCCTCTAAAAAATAAATTTTACTCAAATTTTCCAGCCAAAAAACTTTTTTTTTTTTTTTTTTTTTTTTTTTTTGCTAACTCGATAACGTCCGTAACTCGGTAACCTTTATGTTCTAACTCGATAAAATCTCTAACTCGATACAATCTTGTAACTCGGTAAGGTTAGATACTTTGGGCTAACTCGATAAAATGAAGAAATTTTGACAGAGTTTCTAACTCGATAAACCCAAGTGAAATCCTTACTCGATAAACGATAAGGTTGATCGAGCCTAACTCGGCAAAACTTATGTAACTTGATAACCTAACTCGATAAGCTGAATCTAACTCGATAAACCCAGTGCTAACTCGATAATCTTCATACCTAACTCGATAATCTTCATCCTAACTCGATAATCATCATACTTAACTCGATAATCTTCATCCCTAACTCGATAATCTTCATCCTAACTCGATAAGCACATACTTTTTCCGAGAAAAATCACCCAAAAACACATTTTTTTTCACCATAAAACACCACGATTCGCCCCTGGTTAGCTTTGATGCCACTTGTTACGACCAAGAAACATCTTCCGGAGGTCGAGGTTGATCAAAATACATCATTATTCTAGAGAGAGAAAGTAGAGAGAATGTGAGGTGAAACAAATATATTATTATTAAGAAAGATAAGCTTACACACCCACACCCCTCAAGTGATGCCTTGAGGGGTATTTATAGGCCTTACATAAGACAACTATTATAATATTACATTAGTAGTCCTTGCACTTTATGCAAACTAGTTGTCTACTCCAATTCACGTAAATATCGCTCAGCTTCATTTCTAACATTAACGTTTTCCAACAAATGTTTTGCAAAGCACAAAATCCCTTATTTCCTAACTTAAAAAGGAAAATTACAAAACAAATTTTAGTTGTTTTCCTTGTTTTCATTTATAACCCACAACCCTCCCTCCCTTTCTTTAAAATAGAAAATACAAATATCAACTAAATGCATTTTCTATATTTTCAAGTGTTTTGTAGAGATAATTTTTCTTCTAAATTTTTACAAAACTATAAATAAAAATAAAGAGAATTTTTTCTCCAACTAAACGCACCCTTTATATTTACATTTTCTAAATGATAGAAAAATGAGCGGAAACAAGTAAATTTTGGCGCCAAACTTAGGCATTATCCAAATAAAATCCCCATCTTCCTAGGCACACAAACTGTTTGATAAAATGTTTCTGTTTGATAAACTGTTCCGGAAGAAATCCAACATCGTAAATGGGGTACATCAGTAACTTACCAGATCCTATTCTACACTTGATTCTTTCACGACTTCATTTAACCAAAGAAGTAGTTCGAACGAGAGTTTTATCGACACGCTGGGTGTATTTGTGGACTTCAATTCCATCTCTAGACATAGAATTTTCTCGTGAACCAAAACCCTTGTCCGCATTACAAAGAATCAATTCAAAGAGTTTGTGTATTTTGTTTTGGCTAACAGAACACTAGATTTGGATTGTTTTACTTTAGATTGTGGGGATCGCTATGATATGTCGACTATAGTGCGGTGGATTCATGTTGCTGTGATGTGAAAATTAAAGGAACTTGACCTGACATTTTGCCTTAAGGACACGGGTGAAGCTTTTGTGTTGCCTCGTTGTTTGGTAGATTGTGATTCATTGGAGGTGTTAAAGCTGGATATGTTTATGTGTTATTTGAGTTTGGAAAGTTTCACAGGGTCTAAGACGCTTAAGGTTCTTGTGATGGATAATGTTGAGTTATTAGACCATGATTCAGTACGCTCGTTTTTTGGTAAACTATCCGTTGCTTGAGGAGTTCAGTTTGATAGACTGTCAAACATACGACCTTGACTATCTTCATATTTCGTGTCCCATTCTTAAGACTTTAAGAATTAATAACCGGGGATTGGATTATTATAAAGAGAGGTTATGTGAAAGGCTAACGGTTTTATGCCCGAAACTGTTGTATTTGTAGTATGGAGGCCATATGGCTAATCATTTTTTGTTTGACGTAAAATCCTTGAAGAAAGCTGTGATTGAACTTGAAGATATGTAGCAGAAAAATAAAATTGATGATAATTTTGGCGTCACAATATGTGAGCTGTTTTTCCAAGTTTCTCACGTGGAATATCTGTCGATTAACTATTGTTTTGTTCATGTAGATTCATGTTCTCTTTCTTCACATAAATCACATTTCGTGGACATCTATCTGTTTTGATCTTTGACATCACTCGTGAATTGTTGCTTTCCATCCTGATAATATTTACGCCCATTTTAAATTACTTAAATGTTCATTTAAGACTTTATTGAGAATAAGATTAAGCATGGCAAACTAAAATATATATGCTTTAAGTTATTTTATGTTGTGTTTACTAATTATTGGTTTTTACCACGAATAATTATTCTAAAACTTTGCTTGTTGTTGTTATTGTTGCAGTCAATATCATTCAAATGTGAATGCTTCAATTGTCTGAAAAAAGGTTTCCTTAAGTCTCTTCTTAGAGCATGTGGTAAGGTAACCACAAGTTAAATCTTAACGCACTGTTACGTCAGTGCCACATCAGTTTTTTTCTTTTAACCTTAACTCTTGACTTTCCACCCCGGTAACATAACTCACGTATAACTCACCTTCACCCAAAATATTTTCAATTTCAACCCCAATTTTTAACAAACACTTCATTTATTTAAAACATAACATTAATTAAAACACAACATTACATTACATTATGAAATTAAAAAAAAAAAAAAAAAATAACGATACTAAAAAAAAAAATACGAAATCAATAAAACACTACATCACATAATTATTCATAATTGACGCGGATGCAACCCAAGTTTCATGGCGATTTGATCCTTTTCCGCATTAACGAATGCCACCCAATGTGGATCTTTGCCAGTAGTGTCGAGCATCAAAAATTCTAGCTCTTTCATCCTTTGTTGTGCGGATTGATTTTCGGCTGTCGCCTGATACGCCCTACTCGCCTGTTCACGTTTCGACCTTAACTCTTCGCGCAACATCTCCGCAAAAGCTAACGAAGAAATGGACCCACCGGTGCTAGCCGTGGCTCCGGTGCTTGTCGTGGCCTTGGATTTTTGTTTCTTGGAAGCCCTTTTTTTGCCAATGGGTCGTGGTTCTTCGTCATGACCAAACAAAGACTCGTTTGTTTGGCTTGGGACGTCGCCGGTTAAATCAACCGCTTTCGGCGTGTCCCATTTTCGATGTTTGCGCAACACCGTCCAAGCGTCTTCATTGGCGAACAACGGGTTTTCTTGACGATAGAGTTGGTGAGCACGTGTTAGGACATCCATTTCACTTTCCCCACTCTTTATCTCGCGTTGCGCCTTTTTGTAAAAAGCGTTGAACTTAGTACAATCACGGTTTAACGTTTTCCACTTAGTACAATCACGGTGCGCCTTTCTGTAAAAAGTGTGAAAAAATATTGTGAGGGTGAATGGGTATTTATAGTTGTAATAAAATGGGTTTGAAATTTATTTATTTTTTTATTATTATTGTTTTTTACACTTATAACCGTTTACAAACGGTAATATATTATAGGGGGTGGAAATGAAAGTTTTTTTTTTTTTTTTTTTTTTTTTTTTTTTTTTTTTTTTTTTTTTAATCCTTTGCAGCTTCTTAACGCACGTTAAGTGCTTGCCCAAGCACGTTAACGCACCATTTGACTTTGGGGGCCGGTAAGGTAACGCACCACGTTAAGGTGGTGCGTTAAGAGTTAACACAGGTGGCTGCGTTATCTTACCGCATGGTCTTATGGAGATAACAATTGATGGCTACTTAGTGGATGTACTTCTCCGCATTCTTAAATGTTCTCCAAATCTCGACTTTCTACATTTGATCATGTATAAGGTAGTATTCCTCATATCAGGTTTTAATTAATTTTGTTGTTCCATATTTCTGAAGCTTTACGGATCGGTTTTGTTTTGGTTATTAATTCTTCAACATGCATATAATAGGATCACTGATTTATTTGAAAATAATAATAATAATAATAATAATAATAATAATAATAATAATAATAATGACTTTCAAAAAATAAATAATAATAATAAAGTGATGTTTTTATAAAAAAATATATAATAATAATAATAATAATAATAATAATAATAATAATAATAATAATAATAATAATAGATCATTTGAGGACCAAACTTTTTTTAAATACCAAGGGACTAATCTTCACCTTCCATCTTCACTCCATCTTTATTTGATCTAATGGATGAGATTAATCCCAACAATTTAAAAAACCCACTTTCATTCTTTTTTTTCAAATATTAATATCTTTCAAACCGTTAATTGTTAAGCGAAAAAAATACACCGTTACGCAGACATTTAATTATCTTTCTATAGATAGGCACTTTGACATATTTTCAATTTTTTTTCCGTTTTTACACGTTTTTTTTCGTAGCCGAAAAAATCATATATGATATTACATTTCATATCATATATGATATGTAATATTATATATGATATGATATGTAATATCATATATGATATTACATATCATATATGATATTTTTTCAGCCACGAAAAAAAAAACGTGAAAAAAATGATTTTTTTTTTTTTTTTTTAATTTTTCGAAAATATATCAAAGTGTCCGTTTATAGAAAGATAATTAAATACCCGTCGCGATGGTGTAATTATTTTCGCTTAACGATTAACGGTTTAAGAGATATTTAAATTATAAAAATGGGTGAAATATTAAAATGCTTTTAATCTCAACCATTGATTTTCTTTTTAGGTGGATGATGGGGATGAGTCCCGATATGTGAGGAATGTTTGGTTTGTAGAATAACTCGACTATAATAATAATAATAATAATAATAATAATAATAATAATAATAATAAACTTGCACATACAATTATACAAGTATGCAACATCTTTAGATAGGCTAAAGATATTTATTGCTTGAGCTATCGATGAAAGGATTGCAGTTCGTCAAAGGATTCAAGTAAAGGCCAAGGAAAATCTTTGAATGTACCAAAATGGCCCAGGTCGAGTTGGATTTCTAACACCTCTTTGTCGATTTTGTAAAACGTTTACAAACAATTAGTATAATGATTTTGATTAGAAATTCTTATCAGGTTGTATACTTTTGGGTATACTTGGTGTATGTTTACACAGGGCCGTCTTATTGATTTAGGGTATCCGGTGCGAAATCACAAATGATGCCTTCATAAATCATGAAAGTTTAACTATTTTTTGTACGTGGCATTGTTTGCCCATATTTAATCTAAATCTTTCACTCTTTTTGTATGAGGCCTAAAGTTTGTATTCTATTTTTTATATGTGGTCCGGTTCAACTTTGATAATATTTAACAAAGACACTAAAAATTCAAAAAGTTCATGTATAATACTATAAATATTAATTGATGTATACTAAATTTGAGGCCCCTTACAAAGTGGGGCACGGTGTGGTTGCACCACTTGCACATGCTAATTGCCGCCACTGTGTTTACATGTAATGATGTAAACTGTTTGGCTAGAGGTGAAATCATAGTTGTTAAGATCATAATCCTGATCTTACGATCTTACGATTTTACGATTCTACGATTCTACGAAGTAAAAATGATCTGGATCCTATGTAGGATCTTAACAAGTTTAAGATCTTATAGGATCCCGATCCGATCTTATTTTTCTCGAACCGCAAACTAAAAAATTACAAATTTATGGTTTATGTTTTTATGTAATTCTTAAATATTTCATATTCATAATTTAAAAGAACATTTTCATAAAATACTCTTATAATTTTATGTTTATAATATATACTCCCTCCATCTCATATTAAGTGTCCACAATGAAATTTTTGGATGTCTCAAATTAAGTGTCCACCTGTACCTTTCAACCAATAAGATGAGAGTTTAGTGGGTAAAAGTAATATTTGATTGGTGGAGAGTTTAGTTAGTGAAATATTCTAAAACTTTGTGAATTATGAAAGTGGACACTTAATATGAGGCGAAGGTAGTAATAACTTGTAGATTTGAATAATATTACAAAGATCATTACAAAATAGCATTATAGTAGGATCTTAAGATCCTAATCCGATCTTACGATTACGTCTTACAGAAAACAATCTTAGCTAAAATCTCGATCTTGAAAACCTTGGGTGAAATACTGACTTGAATTGGGCTACGAATAGCATCTCACATGTCAATTTGGTTAAAGGTAAAAAATATAAGCTTAACTAGATACTGGTCAATGAGGTTAAACATCTTGAAAGTCGCAAAAACTGCATTAACAAGCTTAATACCTCCTAAATCGATCAAAATTCAGGTTATTGTGGAATAGTCGCATTATTTTAATCAAATTTGACAAATTACTTATTTGTAATAAACAGACAGTTTTTATTTTTATTTTTATTTTTATTTTTTTTTATTTATTTATTTTTTTTAACCCCAAGTAGCTCTGTTCTTAGAGAAAGTAATTAGATGTATGACCCACTCATATATTTGTTCTCTTTGACCATTCTGCGTAATCATACATGGATTATATTTAACAAATTATCATTTTGCGGTTAAAGGGATGTGAACTCGTGACTAGGGGTGGAAACGAGCCGAGCCGAGCCCGAGCCTGCCAGAGCTCGAGCTCGGCTCGTTTATATTTTAGAGAGCTCGAGCTCGAGCTCGGCTCGTTTCGAGCCTTAAGGTTTGAGCTCGAGCTCGGCTCGTGATATGTTATATAAAGCTCGAGCTCGGCTCGGGCTCGAGCTCGTTTGTTATGCGCCCAGGCTTCTAGAGCTTCCTTGTTCGAGCTCGTTTATCTAGAGCTCGTTAATGAGCTGTTATTTATTTTGGATGCTATGTAAGAAAACAGTAAGCTAAAGTCAACAACAAACAAAACCAACATACCATAACCTCACTGTCACTTCATGTTAACAAGAACAAATACAAGAACAAGAACAATGATCTCCGATTATCTCTTTGTTTATCACAAAATTTGTACTTAGAACAAATGTTTAAAGAATCCAAATATGTAGTGTACAAGTTTGTGTGTTCTTCCATGCTTATTATTTGATTTGGTTATGTAAGAAACCAAATATGTAGTTGATCTTTGACCGAGGAGTAAATAAAGGAAAAACAAGTGTTGAAATGTGAATAAATAATTGTGTGTTAAGGATGTTTGTCTGTTGGTTACTGCGTTTCTGACAAGAGTGAAAAGAAGGGTGTGGCTGCGTTTTTGATAAAGGTTGTGAGTTTTAGGGTTGATTTGTGATAAATATTTGGGATATAAAAAGACTAGCTTTTGGGTTTGGACTTTATTACGTGTAGTGGAGATGGGCCTAGTGTTTTACACTATTAGCATATTTGGGCTAGTTGTTTGAGGTAGATAGTGTAATTATATTACGTAAAGCTCGTTTAGGGCTCGCGAGCCTATTCGAGCTTTGTATATAGAGCTCGGGCTCGGGCTCGATTATTAAACGAGCTCTAATATAGGCTCGAGCTCGGGCTCGAGCTCGTTTAGGCTCGGCTCGTTCGAGCTTTTTACCGATCCGAGCTCGAGCTTTTCACGAGCGGCTCGGCTCGTTTCCACCCCTACTCGTGACCCTTAAGTAATCCTATGCAAGCTCCAACCACTTTATCAAGCATGATTGGACCAATATAATAAGGATTTTTGAAATTCCAGACATTACTTAAGCATTTAGATCAAGCTGAAACAACTTATCATTTTGTTTGATGATCTAGGATATTTCACCTGACCAATGTGATTATGTGAAGCATTCGTTGAGGATTTAGTTGAAGTTGAAACAATGAGAATCTTGACCCATCACCTAAAAAAGGTCTAGTTTCTTGAATTCGATGGAGAAAGGGAGACCCTAGCTATAGCCCAATTCTTATTTGAGCATGGAAATGCGTTGGAGGAAATTGTTTTCAATTGGAGTAACAAAATATTGTAAGAAGTCGAGGAAGGCTATGAATGAAGTGTTGAAGTTCTACAAGGCCTCTTCAGTTGTCAAAGTGATTACTCTTCTGAAGGATCAGTGATAAAAGCGTTTTGTTAAACTCAAGTAATATGTATTCATGTTTGGGGTAACTCGATTTCTTGGTTTGTTATCGTTGGCTCTTTGATTTGGATTCTTCAAGGCTGTTTGATTAGATTCTTCAATTCCCCAAGTTTATGTTATTTTCGTTTTTGATTGATACATTGTTCTGTTTGAAAATATTTCTTTTGTTGGCCTAATCTATATATAAACATCATCCCACTCCCATGAACCCCCTCCTTCCTCCAACCCCTTCTATAACGAAGTGTTAAGTGTTACACTACATGATTTCCCGTCGGTAATACTTTATTGATGACCATTATTTATAATGGTAAAACCCTAATTCCCGAAACCCACAAATCGGGCATGGGCCTATTATTTATCTTCTAATACTTCCCGCAGTCCGAGCAGCGAAATCGCGAAAGCTTGGACTGGAGTAGTAAACTAGAAAAGCAAAAACAATAACATAATAAAAACATAAATTTAGTCGACTCGTAACAAAACCCTACCAACGATCGACTTTTGTCGACTGGTACTAACGGTCGGCTAAGTCGACTGGTAACACAACCGTACCAACGGTTGACTTTAGGAACTGGTACCAACGGTCAATTTTAGTAGACTGGTAACAAAACCATACGAACCATCGACAAACAAATAAATAACAAAACAACTATTAATTTTTTATTTTTATTTTTATTTTTTTTTGTTGATAAAAACACTCGAACAAACAGTTACCTACGAATAAAAAAGAAATCACTTATCAAATGACACATTGTAGATCCACCATCCAATTCATATATATCTTTTCTTTTTTCTTCTTTCTTTGCGCGCATATCCAAAGCAATGACTAACAAATTGATGTCATGTTCTGATACCATGTTAGACTACATAACTTCCCGTTGGTAATTGATGACCATTATTTATAATAGTAAAACCCTAATTTTCAAAACCTACAAACCGGGCTTGGGCCTATTATTTATTCTCTAATACCATGTTTGACTACATAATTCCACTTTATTGATAACCATTATTTATAACAGTAAAACCCTAATTCTCAAAACCCACAAACCGGGCTTGGCCCATTATTTATCCTCTAATCTTAAGAAGTATTACAAAATTATTCTTTCTTCATCTCATCCTCCTTCATTCTTTCCTCCCTCCCTCCATCATCCTCCATTATCCTCCATTCTCCCTCCATGAATCTGCAACTTTACCTCTTTATTCTTTCCATACACTTGCAAAATTTTATTATTCTTTACCGATTTATCGTTTCCATTTATTAAGCTTCTTCACATGATTTATTTTTGTAATAGAAATCTAACGATCTTCCAAAAACAATTTGAGTTTTGGTTTACAAAATAATGCTTGTAAGTTATGCTTTGTGATTTATATAAAGTGAAATCTTTGCAAATTCTGCTAGTAAAGTTAGTATTTTTTGTTCGTTTGTTTGTGTTTTACGAAATGTACAAATACAAGATGACGTTTTGTGAGGAGAGTGTAATTTTGGAATATTCAAAAGATAGTCTTAGTTTTAATTTAGGCAAAAAGAGAAAAAAAAAATATAGTCAAGTGAGATTAAGTGTCATTCTGAGTGTCAGTTACGCGAATTTTCCTAAGTGATTTATCTAATAATGAAGAAATTTGTTAGTTCTAAGTATTCTGAAAAAATGATGTCCAATAGTTTGGACCCTAAATATATATCTGAACAAAGACCCTACAAGCCCAGGACATCAAAAACCCATTTAAGAAAGCCCATGGTCTGTGAGGCTCTAGATAGCTATTTAAACTCAAGTGCTCATCCTAACATCCTTATTTGATTTAATTTTCAGTGTTTTACAATTGATTCTGAATGCAAAAAATCACCTTCGTACACATAAGTTATATTTAGAAAGGTAAGTTATATTTAGAAAAAATAGACAGATAAGTTATATTTAGAAAGGTATTTTCTAAATGGGTGAGAAAATTGTGACTAGAAAAGAGCTGCATGTTTTTTAAGATGTAATAATCTTCAGAATTTGGGTGAGAATGCGTGATAATAATCAAACAATATATATATTCTTTAAATCGTGTAGAGGTCACTACACATTAAGTAAAAGCACTATACCACATTAGACGGATAAGATATATAGAAATGTAATTTCTAAATGGGTGAAAATTGTGGCTAGAAGAGAGTTGCATTCTTGAAATTGTAATAATTTTTAGAATTTGGGTGTGAATGAGTGGTAATAATCAAATAATATATATATTCTTTAAATCGTGTAGAGGTCACTTTTAGGTTGAATTATTTCAACCCTATAAATCTCCGATATCATGAATTCCTCAATTGGATAATTTAAAGAATCGCACTTTGTTTATAAGGCACGAGAGAACAAAACAATATACAGATAATTTACATATAAGTTCTATTTAGAAGAGATCAAATATGAATATAAAACATAACCAAAAGTTAGTTAAACTCAGTTGACGGAAAGAGTCACAACTGTTGGTGTCTTTTGGTGGAAAGAACCGGTTCGAGGGAAAACGGATAATACCTGAATCTCAAACACTTAGTTGTGGCGGTATCAAGCTAGCTAAAACGAGTGTGCACTCCGCACCTTCTTATTCGATTATCAGCTAAACATGACTAACAAATAAATACCAATTCCACAAAATATAAATGAAACTAAAATCACCAACAATAATATATACTAACCCACTTTATACAAACATATGGTTTAAATAAAGCCCATACATAGCCAAATTCGATCATGAAAAGTTATAGCGTTGTCGATAATGATACTTGTTGAAGTAAAAGTCTGCTCCCCGGATTATCAACGAAAAGTCCAGCCTTCACCTTCGATACTTCTTGATAACTGCATAAATGAGATACACACGTTAACCTCGCCCCGGGTTTTATTCCAGTACCAAGCTCCGGTGTGAGAGTTATATGTAGGAGATCGAGGGTATTATAATAAATGAGAGTAAATGCGAGTGTATATGTGTTATTGTGAATAATAAATGGGGTTGGGGTATTTATACTACCCAACATTGGTACCTGTACTTGCGAACAGTACTTGCCGTAATGTGAATAGTGGTCCTGTGTTCTTTCAAACAGTATCCGCCACCTTAGGCATACTTTATTAGGTAGGTGCCAAACCACATGCCAGACATGATCCCTAAATATCTGGGAAGGCGGCGCACGTGGAGATCTGGCTTTAATCCAACGGTCTATAGTCTTCCTGTACCGTCCAGCTGAACCTTGTCATCCGGCATAGTTTGCACCGTCCGGACTATGGCCTCCGGACATATACGTAAACATGCCCCCTAGTATTGTACTATCGGGCTGCAAGCCGATGGTGCAATACTTTGATCAAGTGTTTCCCTCTTTTCTTTCGGGTGTTATTTATTGGCGTTTATTAGTTCGTGGGCTGTTCATCAGATTATATCTTAACGGGCTTGTGCAAGCCTATTAGGAAAGAGGTGGTCCGTGGGCCTTGTTTGGGTCTTTCATAGTACTCCTTTGCCACGTTGCAAGACGGAATGGCGTTTATGGCTGGGATGAAGCCACGTCAGAGGCACTCTAACTAACACGACGTTTTGCTCTTCCCCATGCGTCTCCCTATATATAGAGGTTTTACCCCATTATTTCACACACTGTTATTCACATTATTACTATCTTTCCCGTTCGGACGTTTTAGCGAATCCTTCTTCTTCCGAGGTGCGTTTTATCTTCCTTTTCTTCTTTGTTAATACCAGTTCCTCCGGTAATCTTTTCTGTTGATATAAATAATGCCCAAAAAACATTATTAATATTTATTAGTGTTGTAAATATCGGTCTTGGCGGCCGATATATCGATATATCGCTTATCGGTGGTTAACCGATACGATTTTTCACTAGTCGGTAAAAAAATTGGTTTTGGTCAAAATGGGTCAAAATCGGTCAAGATTGGTCAAAATCGATCTAAAACGAAAAACAAGTACCTACCGTGGCGATTTGAAGCAAGTCGGGCTATCTAAGGTAGATCGACTTTTGATGTTTTGCATTGGAGGTGGTGTTGTGAGGTTCGAGAAACAAGATTAAGGTTTGTTTGTTTCTGTTATTATGAATCGGTTGTCAAAGAGAAATAAACAAAAAGGTTGTTGATTAATTGGTGTTTCCATTTGATGTTTTGAAAGAAGGTGAGTAGCAGTACCTGGTTGAAAGAAGAGAGAAGGAAAGAGTGGCTGCCTTAGGTTTAGGTATTTATTTAATGTTGGGCTGCTACTAACAAAGAGAAAGGTATCTTAAAATTGATAAATGGCCCAACTCATATTATTGGGCTTCACTTAAAGTTGATAAAAATTTAACTAAAACCTTATATAATGTGAATTTTGCAATATTTATATAAATTACATATAATTTCTTTATAATTTATAGTCTCCGATATATCACTGATATATCACCGCCATATCGGTCTTAGCGCTTGGCGGGGGTCGACCGCCACGGTACCGCCGAGCGATATTTACAACCTTGATATTTATTGATATTTCTATGTTTTGATAATCACAAAACGTAAACCCATTGAACTAAAAATCATGTCGTAAACAAGTATTTAGTGGTAAATATCAATGTTATAAATGGCGTGAGGCGTGGCGTGGCGTGGCGGCAAGGCCACGCCTCAAGCCTTACGCGCCATGGCGAAGCCATGGCGTTTTTTGTTATAATATCATATTTTATATGCATATCGAGTTTACAAAAGGTGAGCTTACAAAAAGTGATATGCATAAGAAATAAAGTGAAAATTTGAACTATGTTTAGAAATTACTAGGCCAAAATTTAAGCCCACATCATCCCCTTCTAAAAATGGCACCACGCCATACGATAAGGCGCGCCTTGGCACGCCTTTTCGCGCCTTGTTCCACGCCTTTTCACACGACGCCTAGACTTCACGCCTTGTTCCATTTCGTGGCGCCGAGGCCACGCCTCGCGCATTGGCGCGCCTTTTAGAACACTGGTAAATATTCACTTAACACCCAAATCACTTAATGTATGAATAAAGGAACATTTTTCTTAAATATTAGAATTTTTATAAAAAGTCACCAAACATTTTATATCTTTTACAAAATCATTTTTGGAAATAAAAGAATATGTTTAATCATTATAAAAATATGAATTCAAAATTTTAACCAAAAATGGTAAAAATGATCCAGAAAAACCTTCCCTACAAAAAGACAAATCTGGGCAACGTTCATATGGGTGGCCCCCTTAATTTTGTTAGGCGGCCCCCTTAATGTTTAAGGGGACCGGCCCCTAATTAAGGGGACCAGCAACGCTCATGCACTGTAATTTTCCCCCTATAAATACTAGACTATTCCTGGACTTTTTCTTCACCTTTTGCACTAAAAACTTTCTGATCTAAATCTTCATTTCTATTCTCTAAAATCATTTGATCATATAATCATAAGCTTTTGTTTCCAAGTGATTCAAGCTTCAACACTTCTAGTGCAAGAGAAGAATACTTCAACTCATCAAGATAAGAAGTATTACAACTTGTTGTGACCTCAACATCCAAGTTGTTTGTGCATCATCACATATATATCTATTTTGTGTATAAGTTGTGAATAGTAGATAGAAACTAGTATAAGAAGTTAGGTTAGCAAGGTGTGTAGATAGAGAAGTTGTGAAGTGATCTAGGTGTGAAATAAATAGTGGTGTGAAGAAGAAATTGTGTAATTAAGTAGAGACTAGGTGTGAAGAAGTTGTGAAATAAGTGTGAAGAAGTTTTGAAGTAGTAGTGAAGAAGTTGTGTTGTGGTGTGTAAGGTTTTCTCCGCCATAAGGGAGCTTGTTGACATAGTGAAGAAAACTCTCGAGTTAGGTGCTCGGGGAGTGGAATAGGGCAAGGAAGGTGTCCTTGTAGCCGAACCACTATAAATCTCTTGTCTCGCGGTTCGATCTTTTCATCTCTAATTTACTTCTTTATTTACTTTGCTATTTAGTTTATATATATATATATATATATATATATATATATATATATATATATATATATATATATATATATATATATATATATATATATATATATATATATATATATATAGGGGAGGGTTAATGTGAGATCAAACTTAAAGTTATAAAAATAAGATCTAGTCTAAACAATCACATAAACCATTTTATAAATAACTATATTGGCAATAATACACAAAAAATAAAGTATTAATACGAATTAACATTTTAGCAACTAATAACCAACTGATACATGAGTTTGAATTAGTGATAAACAACTATAAATTTACATGTCGAATCAAAGTGTATCACCTTAACTTGATACATTACATGTCGAATCAAAGTGTATCACCTTGGTTTCGTCAATTTAAAAAAGAAAACCATCAGAACTTTAACAATTTTAGTTGCACCCAATAAAAAATTTAATTTTATTTTAACGAGTGTGTCACTTGTTAGATTTTAGTTGGATCTTATTTTTACAACTTTAAGATTGATATTATTTGATCTAGATTGTATATATATATATATATATATATATATATATATATATATATATATATATATATATTTGTTTATATTGTACAAGAGTAAATTTCACATAAACTCGAATCAACCTTTTTGAAACAAAGTTTTTATAAAATTGAAAAGACATAAAACTATTCAACCCCCTTCTAGTTTTCCACAATTGGAACCAGAGCCACGTCAAACAAGATTTTTTAAAATATATTGTATTTTAAAACTTGTAACGATCTATGGAATCTGAAAAATATTTAGAAGGGCAATCTATGCAAAGACCACCACTATTCGAAAGTGATGGATTTTTATATTGAAAAAATAGATTCGAAACTTATGTGAAATCTAAAGATCTTGACCTTTGGCATGTTATTACATTTGGTGATTTTCCCCCTATTCAAAATAATCCGAAAACTAAAATGGATGAAATTGTAGCTTTTGAAAAACAAAATGATGATTTGAAAAAGAAACTAGCAAAAAATAACGAAGCTGAAATGGTAATTTATAATGCGTTACCGCGCAAAGAATATGAAAGAATTTTTATGTGTGAAACCGCAAAAGAAATTTGGGATTCACTACTAATCACTCACCAAGGTAATAGTCAAGTCAAAGACAACAAAATAGATCTTCTTGTTCAACAATATGAACAATGTATGATTCCGGAAGAGGAATCAATAGATAATACTTTTGCTAAATTTAACACTATTATCACAAGTTTAAAAGCACTTGATGAGACATTTTCTAGTAAGAATTGTGTTAGGAAATTTCTTAAGGCATTGTATCCAAAATGGCGAGCTAAGGTCACGGCAATTGAAAAATCAAAGAATTTGATGATGTTATCACTTGATGAACTTATTGGCAACTTGAAGGTCCATGAAGAAATTATAAGAAGAGATTCAGAAATGGTTAAAGGCAAGAAAGAACAAACTAAATCTCTTGCTCTAAAAGCCAAAAAGGAACTTAGTGACTATGATGATTCAAGTGACGATAGTGAAGACGAAGAATATGCAATGGCCGTAAGAGAATTCAAGAAATTCTTTAAAAGACGAGGAAGATTCACTAGATCACCACGAGACGAAAGAAAGGCATTCCAAAGAAATAGAAGCGATAACTACGGGAAAACAAAGTGCTTTAGATGTGGAAGTCCAAATCATATCATTGGCGAATGTCCAAAGCCACCGGGTTATGACTATCCAGGCGCCTTCGTTAGTGGAACATAGAGTGATAGTGACAAAGAAGAAGTTGAAAAACCAAGAGACGAAAAGTGTCTTGTAGCCAAAGCGACCGATGAAGTATGTTTAGGAATAGACTTGGAGCCTGACGAATGGATCAAGGATAGCGGATGTTCGAGGCATATGACGGGGAACCGAAAGCTATTTTCTATATACAAGGCATACAATGGAGGTAATGTTATTCTCGGTAGTGATTTGCGTGGAAAAATCGTTGGCAAGGGTACGATCTCTCAAGACTCACTTACTATTGAAAATGTTGAGCATGTAGATAATTTAACATATAACTTACTTAGCATAGGACAAATATGCGATAATAAATGTATGGTTACCTTTACCGATAGGGATAGCGAAATAGTTAAGAATAGAAAAGTCATAGGTAGAGGAATTAGGAAATGAGGCATATATGTTATGAAACTAGGAAACAAATTGGAAGATAGGATATGCCTAGCAACCCTAAACGAAAACTCCACTTTATGGCATAGGAGATTAGGACATGCAAACATGCAACAAATACAATCTTTAGCCTCTAAGGAATTAGGTAGAAACTTGCCTAACCTAAGATATGACAAACACTTTTGTAATGCTTGTAAAATTGGAAAACAAGCTCATGCAAATCACAAAGCTAAGAATATAGTATCCACTACTAGGTGCCTAGAATTGTTACATATGGATCTATTTGGTCCATCCGTATGCGGAGCTATAAAGGAAACCATTATACCTTAGTAATAGTAGACGACTATTCACGATACACGTGGAATAGGTTTCTAAGTGACAAAACCCAAGCCTTTGAAAAATTTGAAATATTTAGTAAAATGATTCAAAATAAATTAGGATGCACAATAGTATCTATTAGGACGGACCACGATAGGGAATTTGATAACGAAGTACAATTCGGAAAATATTGTGATTTAAATGGAATATCTCACAATTTCTCCGCTCCTCGTACTCCTCAATCAAATGGCGTAGTAGAAAGAAAGAATAGGTCACTACAAGAAATGAGTAGAACAATGTTAAATGAACAATTCATCCCACAAAAAATTTGGTGTCACGCCATAGATACATCGACATATATTAATAGAGTATCAATTAGGAGAATTTTAGGAAAAAATCCTCATGAGTTGTTAAGAGGTAGAAAACCTAACTTAAGCTACTTTAGGGTATTCGGAAGTAAATATTATATTTTAAACACTAGGGAATACCTTACTAAGTTTGATCCAAAATCATATAAAGGAATATTTCTAGGATATTCAAAAAATAGTAAAGCATATATA
This sequence comes from Artemisia argyi, assembly GCA_030686995.1. NCBI lineage: Eukaryota > Viridiplantae > Streptophyta > Magnoliopsida > Asterales > Asteraceae > Artemisia > Artemisia argyi. The sequence continues at coordinate 94,385,770 of CM060709.1, forward strand.
TTACCAATAAACAAACTATGAAAGTAGAAGAATCACTAAATGTAACATTTGATGAAACTCCATCACCTTCTAAAACATTGCCACTAGAAGATGATGACCTAGTTGAAGAAGAAGCTACCGAGGTTTAATAAAGCAAAACCCCTAGGAAATGATATTGAAAACATAGACTTAGAAGAAAACGAAGTAGTAAATATTAAAGAATCTAAATCACACCCATTAGATAATATAATAGGAAGCCTTAATCAAAGAACCCTTAGATCACAAGTCCAAGATAAAAATAACTTCTTTTGTTTCCTCTCAGCAATAGAACCTAAGAATATTAATGAAGCCTTAAAAGATGAAAGTTGGGTTATGGCCATGCAAGAAGAACTATATCAATTTAGGACGAATGATGTTTGGAAACTAGTCCCAAATCCAATGAACATGACTATCATAGGAACTAAGTGGGTATATAGGAATAAGCTAGATGAAAATGGAGTATTAACTATGAACAAAGCTAGGTTAGTTGCCCAAGGTTATAATCAACAAGAAGGCATTGATTATGACAAAACTTATGCCCCCGTAGCTAGATTAGAATATATTAGAATATTCCTTGCCTATGCATGCTACCTAGACTTTAAATTATTTCAAATGGATGTGAAATGTGAATTCCTTAACGGTGTTATCAATGAGGAGGTTTACGTGGCACAACCTCCGGGATTCATTGACTTCGCAAAACCTTATTATGTTTATAAACTCAAGAAGGCTTTATATGGACTTAAACAAGCTCCCAAGCTTGGTATGATCGATTAAAAGCATTTCTTTTTAAACATGATTATTCCATGGGAATGGTAGATAACACTCTTTTCACTAAAAAGAAAAACCCAAATCTCATCATTGTTCAAATATATGTCGATGACATTATATTTGGATCGACTTGTCAAGAAATGTGTGATGAATTTGCCAAAATCATGCATGATGAGTTTGAGATGAGTATGATGGGTGAACTAAACTTCTTCCTAGGATTACAAATAAAACAATTAGAAGATGGAATATTCTTTAACCAATCTAAAGTACATTAAGGAAATGCTTAAGAAATTTGGCCTAGAAGACTCAAAACCCATGAAAACTCCTATGTCAACGGAAGTGAAACTTACAAAAGATGAAGAAGGTGAGTCCGTAGATAACACTAAGTATAGAGGAATGATAGGTAGTTTACTATACTTAACGGCAAGTAGACCCGATATCATGTTTAGTGTTTGCCTTTGTGCCCGCTTTCAAGAGGATCCCAAAACCTCTCACCTAGAAGCAGTTAAGCGTATCTTCCGATACATTAAAGGCACTATACACTCAGGATTATGGTATCATAAGGGATCTGGCACAGAAACCATTGTCTATGCGGATTCGGATCATGCGGGAGACTACGTGGATCGAAAGAGCACTAGCGGTATTTGCACGTTTATGGGATGTTGCCTAACATCTTGGTTCTCCAAGAGGCAAACCGCTCTTGCTATTTCTACCACCGAAGCCGAATATGTAAGCGCTGGAAAGGCATGTCAAGAAGAACTATGGATGAAACAAGCTCTCGTAGACTATGACATTAGATTAGAAAATGTTCCTATTATGTGCGATAACAAAGGTGCTATAGATTTAAGTAAAAATCCGGTTCAACACTCTAGGACTAAACATATAGAAATACGCCACCACTTCCTTAGGGATAATGTACAAAAGGGAAACATATCTATAGAAAAGGTTGCATCGGAAGATAACACTGAGAATATATTCACTAAACCCCTTAAGCGTGAATTATTTAACCACTTGCGTCTATGATAAGGAATGATGGAACAAATTGACTAAATTTTATTGCATTTACACTACTTATTCATTGCATATAATTTATTTTCCTTCCACCTCTTCATATCTGAGTCTAGGAATCTATTTTGCACAAAATTAAAGATTGGGAAACCACATTTTACTGCATAAACATTCCTATAAGACACCCAATCAAATTTTCTTTAAAACTATTCTCACATCTAGGAAACACATGAAAACCATTTTTCTTGCATTGTTGAATAATGCTAAAAACATTTTCTTAAATCATGCATAAAATCTCACATGAATTGTCAAAATATATAATCTAATATATACCATTGGCATTCATGAATTGAGCAAAAATCGAATCAAGGAGATATTGGATTGTTTCTTAGGAAGTTTTCTTCTTTGCATTTAGGAGTCGAAACAATCACAACTCCACATTTGTTGCATATAGGCACACACTAGGACAAAGTCACAAACAATATTGTCACTTTGTTCCATCACTAGTTTCTCACTCACTAGTTGCCTTTGCCCTTGCTCTAAGATAGTTCCACTAGGTAGAATTCCTTGCCCTTGCCTTTTCTTGCTTCCATTAGGTAAAAATTGCTTGCTTGATTGTTCTATTACTTAAGTGTTTTTGCATGAATGCTATATTATGAATATATTACAAGCTAAATTGCCTCAAAGAGTTGAACTTGCTTGAAACTAAACCCAAAAACACAACCTTTTTGCAATTTTCTGCCAAAAACCCATTTCTAGGAATCTGGAAACCACCAGATGGGCGGCCCCCTTAATTATGTAAGGCGAACCCTTAATGATTAAGGGGACCGGCCCATAATTAAGGGGACCGGCCATCTGATGGATGGGTTTACAGAATCTTTTATGCTTTTTCGCCTATTTTATCCTACACTTCCCAAAATTCACAAACATATTTTGTCCTAATCCCCCAAATAAAAATTATCCATCCATAATCACACAAATCTCACACTATAAATACCCCATTCTTCAAACTCTCTATTCATCTCATCATGACTTCTCCAAACAAACCAAAATCAAAAGCCTCAAGGCTAGCAAGGATGACGGAAAAACCCGTTTGGCGAAGAAAAAGCCCTCGAAACAAATCCATCATAACCAATGAAGTTGGTAATCAATCAACACCTCCAACTACTTACTTACCAAACTTCACTCCAAACCCACAAGGACATTCCTTTCATCCACTTTACAAACCTTACAAAATTGGCCAAACATCTACCTTCATCCTAAACTACACATCTCAACCTCACACCATCATGATCCCTATAAGTTTGATCAACCATCAAGCTATACTTCCAACAATCTCAATTCCAACTACACAACCCCAATTCATCCATATCAACCAAATGATTGACTCCACATTGCCTCGGAAAAGCAAAAGTTCCGTGAAGAAATAAACCAAATCCATGACCTAAGTGATCTCCTTGCTATGCATCTTGCACAACGCAACAAAGGACAACCTCCATCATCACCCTATGCAAATTGCTTATCCCACTCTCTAAACTTGGATCAAGTTACAAAACACATACATTATTGCCCTTGTTGCATCTTCCTACAAAAACAAATCCTCTACTTGAGTGAAGATATCTCTTGGATAGAGTATCTTCTCACTCGTCCTCATCCAATACTACCCTTGACACGATACAACATCGTGAGATCCACCTCTTCCGCTCCATACCCTACTCCGTATCCGTCTCCATCAAACAACTAAGCTTTATGCTTATGCTCCCCTCAACCAAATAAAACACTCAACTATGGGTTGCATGCAAGTCCAAGAGCTCTCTTTGGCAATTTAGGACTATTTTGTTTCTTTTATTTTATTGTAATCAATATGCTTCAAGCAGATTAAATGTTGTAATGATGCTCATTTCTATGAACATCTTAAATGCTTGAATGAATCTATACATGTTTGCTTTATTCTTGCTTTGCATATATATTTCTTGTACTCTTCACATATTTTTTGTAGCCAAGCATTCCATAGCTCGTTTCTTTGATGCTCTCAAATGAGGGGAGCACACATCAAGGGGGAGGTTTCTACCCGTCTAACTTCATTTCATGAAGCTAGTCGGCATAACCTTTTTGATTCTACAAAAAGGGGGAGAAGTGAACATAAACTCACTAAATACTTGTCTAAAAACTAATTTTTAGACTTAATGAGTTTAGGTTTTGTAATCATCAAAAAGGGGGAGATTGTTGATATAAATAATGCCCAAAAACATTATTAACATTTATTGATATCTCTATGTTTTGATAATCACAAAACATAAACCCATTGAACTAAAAATCATGCCGTAAACAAGTATTTGGTGGTAAATATTCACTTAACATCCAAATCACTTAAGGTATGAATAAACAAAGTATTTATTGCATTCTATGATCAAAGGAACATTTTTCTTAAACACTAGACTTTTTATAAAATGTCACCAAAAATTCTATATTTTTTACAAAATCATTTTTGGAAATAAAAGAATATGTTTAAATCATTATAAATATATGAATTCAAATTTTCAACCAAAAATGGCAAAAATGGTCCAGAAAAACCTTCCTCACAAAAAGACAAATATGGGCAACGTTCATATGGGCAGCCCCATTAATTTTGTTAAGCGGCCCCCTTAATGTTTAAGGGGACCGGCCACGCTCCTGCACAATAATTTTTCCCCTATAAATACTGGACTATTCACGGATTTTTTCCTCACCTTTTGCACTAAAAACTTTCTGATCTAAATCTCCATTTCCATTCTCTAAAATCCTTTGATCATATAAACATAAGCTTTTATTTCCAAGTGATTCAAGCTTCAACACTTCTAGTGCAAGAGAAGAATACTTCAACTCATCAAGATAAGAAGTATTACAACTTGTTGTGACCTCCACATCCAAGTTGTTTGTGCGTCATCACATATATATCTATTTTGTGTATAAGTTGTGAATAGTGGATAGAAACTAGTATAAGAAGTTAGGTTAGCCATGTGTGTAGATAGAGAAGTTGTGAAGTGATCTAGGTGTGAAAGAAATAGTGGTGTGAAGAAGAAGTTGTGTAATTAAGTATAGACTAGGTGTGAAGAAGTTGTGAAATAGGTGTGAATAAGTTGTGAAGTAGTAGTGAAGAAGTTGTGTAGAAGTTGTGTTGTGGTGTGTAAGGTTTTCTCGGCCATAAGGGAGCTTGTTGATATAGTGAAGAAAACTCTTGAGTTAGGTGCTCGGGGAGTGGAGTAGGGCAAGGAAGGTGTCCTTGTAGCCGAACCACTATAAATCTCTTGTCTCGCGGTTCGATCTTTCCATCTCTCATTTACTTCTTTATTTACTTTGCTATTTAGTTTATATATATATATATATATATATATATATATATATATATATATATATATATATATATATATATATATATATATATATATATATATATATATATATATATATACTTGTTTATATTGTGCAAGAGTAGATTTCACATAAACTCGAATCAACCTTTTTCAAACAAAGTTTTTATAAAATTAAAAAGACGTAAAACTATTCAACCCCCTTCTAGTTTTCCACACTTTCTAGAACATGGCCGATGTGATGCCAAACGAGCAGCCTGAATTTGCGCCGGTGGTAAAACAAGCCGGGGTGGGCAAGTTTGATATGCACATGCATAAATCTAGGTTATCTCAATAGGATCTTGATGATATAATAGTTTCATACAATATTCCAGCGGATCTACACCCGATCCTTCCAGACCCCAACCTAACTATGAACAGACTCCCTTTGGACAAGATAGGAGTATATCCTCAATAGTTGGATATTAGAGGGGTCCGAATTCCATTTTCCATTTTTTTACTTGCTGTGCTTAAGCATTTCAAGGTTCATTTTTCCCAATTGGTGCCGATAGGGCTGAATAGAGTCACTCTTTTCGAGATCCGTTGTTATAGTTTGGAGTGCCAACCAACGGTCTCGCTGTTTCGGGTGTTTTATAGATTATGCAAACAAGGGCATTGGTTCTCTTTTGAGAGCCGAACGGGAAAAAATGCAAAGAAGTGTTTTAAGGAGCTTCTTACTAGGCTCAGACACTGGAAGGAGAATTTTTTCTTGATTGACCGGAGGGCAATACCGGATGCTATGGCGTGGAGGCATAAGGACCCCAAGATTTCTGACACTTCTCCAATGTCCTTTCCTGAAGATGCCGCTGAGAAACTTAGTGCCAAGACTATTGTTCATAGGAAACCACCACCCAGCTTCCTGTGGATGACCGGCCTCTCAACCGTTTGGGAAGAAAAAGAATGAACAGTTGTTCTAAAGGATGCCGGAGGGCATGGTAATAATGCATTTTTATTGTTGTATATACATTTTTAGTCTACTCAATTTGGTTGCTTTCCCCTTCTTTTCATATCCCTTGTTATTATGTTCTTGCAGTTGTTACTATCGTTGAGTTTTTAGAGCTACCTGACTGGGAGGGTATTGAGGTGAGCACTGGAGCGCCTCTACCTGAAGGTTATGTTCGTCTCGACCAGACAACCTCGCCCTTGGCGGCTGACAAATCCCTCCCCCCGAAGGATAACCTGATGAGGTTGGTTGAGAAACCTTGTGATGAGGTGATCAAGGCTCGGGAGAAAAAGGAGTAAGAGGTTTTGAGAAAAAGGAAGAAAGCCGGAGAAGGGACCTCGGCTGCCGGGCAGAAGAAGAGGAGAGCAGGTGCCACTCCACCGGTGACTGTTTCTTTAGATGCCACTATTGACGAATCTCCCATTAATCAGGCTGATCCTCAGATTGGTCCGGTTTTAATAGGTGTTGAGAATGTACCTTTTGGAGGCGAAGGTGGAAGTGGTGGTGCCATGAATGAGGGGAATGCTCCTCAGGTCGAGGAAGGTGGGAATGGGGGCGGGGGGGTAATGAAAACCAAGGGGGTGCCCCCTCCGTAACCCCCTTATGCAAGTTGCTCAAGATGATCAGGTGAGACCCTCTCAGTCTCATGCGTCTGATGGTAAGCACAAGCTTCTAAACTTTCTTTTAGTCTTAGTGTTTTAATTGTTTACGACTAACATCTGGCTATATTCGCATTTTTCAGCGCTGTCTGTGCCTCGTTCGGACCCACCTCGTCATCCTCCTGTTGTGAATGTCCCTTCGGACCAGTCCGGTAGGGTTTTATCCTAGACATTTCCCCTATTTTTATTCATTATACATATATATGTCCTTCGTATAGTAACCCCTTGTTCATTGCCCTTTTCTTGGTAGATCATTCCGTGGAGCAGGCTGGTTATTTTATGCCGGCGTGGTCTCTCCGCGACGACGTACGGTTAAACTCATACAGGGCCTGCCGAGAGTTGATTGCCAATCTTCTGACTCCTGCCGAACAGTCCATTTTGGCCGAAATGGACAACATTGAGTTGGCCAAGCAGTCGTATGAACAACTTGGAAAGAGCATTATTTCCCAAGGGGAGGTCCTTCGAAGGTTTCGCCATCTGAATGTTGATTTTTGTGAGTTGAGTCATATTCATGGGAACTGTCGTGGCTGGGCGAAGAGGTTGGAAGCTGCGGAGCAGGAGCGCGATGCTAAGGTTGAGAAATTGGCTGCTGAGCATGAGGGCATGCGCCAAAATTATGAGGCTTGTGCGGGTCGGGAGAAGAAGTTGTTGGAAAAATCCACTGAATTTGATAAAGAAAGGGAGGAGTAATCTTACCGGATCAATTAACTAGAGGAAGAGCTTGAAGCATCCAAGAGTACGGAGAAGAGGTTGGAAGGGGACAAAGCCGTTTTGATTGCGGACTTGGCATAGGCCGAAATCGTCTGTCAGAACATGGTGAAGCCCTTGATTCCAGCCGTTTTTCGCCAGCTGACGGATAGCCAGGAGTATAAGCAGGCTTTGGCGAAGCCTTTTAGCTTATCCTATGCTGCCGGATGGTTAGATGGCATTGGGGTTGCCAAGAAGCCGGAGGACTTGTGTGATATTTCAAAAATTTCATGTCACTAATTTTAATATTCTTATTATTTAACAATTCCTTTTTTTTAAATAATTAATTTCGTCGGAAGTTATCCGCGTACATCATAACGAGTTCAATTTATTCAACCACTACTATACTATGTATACTCTACACTTTTATGCATTTTTGTTTCCTTACAATCCTATTTTAAAAGTCATAATTAACTTTTTCCAATTTTACATAAACCTTTCACCTTTTACGTTTTACATGATTTAAATTTTTCGTTTTAAGGTTTTAACAACGTGAACCAACCTTAGACTATGATAATTTTACATATTTTATGCATTTTAACCAATTTTCATATTTACAAGTGAGTTTTATACTCGTCGTATCATTTTTATAGTTTACGTCACTTTTATCAAGAACCGGTGTCACCAAACGCGTTTTTAACTCACGGTTTTAGTTTTAACAATGTTTAAATCCTCCGATGAACTCACCACTCATATAAATTACTAAAATAGGTTATGATATCAAGTTTTAATATTTTTGAATGTTTTAAAAATTATTACTTTCCGGTTTTACGTTTCGCCTCTTAAAAACTATACATTTTAAATTACCGGGATCAAACTACACCCCGTAAGTCAAGATAACTATTAAAATTCACACTCTCATTACCACCTCTCCATGTGGTCGAATTTGGTAAGTCTCATATGACACTTATCACTCATACAACACTCTTCCACCTTTTAGTTACATGTGTACTTACTTTATGCATGATAACATAGACCATATCACCTCATTCTTATAACAAAACAAGAAAAACATCCATTTTTCTTCTCTCTTGTCCCCATGAACGACCATATACAGCTCCTAACACCTTTTCTTTTCAATTTTTACCAAAAATATTAATCCTAGATTGATGATCTCGTACTTCTAGCTTTGTTACTTGGTTTATTTCACTCAAATCATCATCAAAACTCATCAAATCTTAGGTTTTCTTGAAGTCTTCCTCAAGAATATTTTAGAGCCATCTCCACAGCCCTCAAGCTTGATTTGAAGAGTAGAAGAGAAGGTCTAAGCTTGTGGTGGTACCTCTTGAGTCGTTTCTATCCAAACCCTAGAAGGTTTCATTGATTTTCACTCCTAGTAAGCATATCCCATCATCCTCTTTGATTTTTGTCACTTGCAAATGATTTTTGTTATTTAATTAATTATGGGTTTTCTGATTTTGATGAGTTTTAGTGTTCTTGAGTTGTTTGTGATGATTAGTGTGGCATTGCATGATGATTGATGATGTTTTGGATGAGTTTAGAATAGGTTTAGTTGGATTTGATGGGACTGTTTTTACCTCAGTAGAAAAACGTGGGTTTTCCCATTAAGTTTTGGCCTGGAGCCTATGATTAAATTACATTTTTAGATAGATATAGGTCTAAGCTTCATGTGGCGAGTTGGAGGAATTTTTATCTCCTCCGGATGACCAAGTTATGCCCAAATTAGTAAAACTAGTCAAAATAGGTAACTTGCAGATTGTTTGTGTGTTAATGGTAAATTTTTAGCTTAGAGCCTACTGAAGCTTTTCATAAATGAATAGGTTAATATCTCAGGTCCTAGTGGCGAGTTGGCCGGAAAACCAACTATTCCGGATGGTCGAGATACGACCAAAACCGTGAAAACATATTTAGTGTGTACCCAGAAATTGTAATGCAGATTGCTTTTACTTGTAAAGAATTATTGTTGAACTAGAGGCTACTGGGTTTTCACATGGGTGAAGGGTAAAACAAATTAGGACCTTGTAGCTAATTGGAGGGTTTATCAACTCTTCCGGATGAATTAGTTATGGCCGTTTTGCTAAAATTGATCCGTTCTGAACTACTGTTTGAAAAAGGAGTTTAACTCTAGGTTTTTACACTAAAATTGTTGGAATAAAAGTTGAGACCTATAGTAGACATCTTAGGCTAACCCCTCCAATTGGTCTAACTTAAATTGCTATTTTAGTTTAGGATTTATTGCCATTTTCGTAAGAGATTAAAATTCAGAAAATATTATGTGCTGGATGTTCAAGGGTAAAATAGTCTTTTCACATGATTATGAATCTTTCAGAAGTTGAGGCCTAGATTTTTGAAAACTAGACTCAAAGAGCTTTCCAGGGGTGAAGGCCTTGTATTCATATCATTTATAGATTAGGAGTTAAGGGTCTATAAAATAGAGTCAAATCCAGAATTTAATATTTTACGTCTTGTCTTGAACTCTAAAACGTGTAGATACACATAGGTAAGATAAGAATTGAGGGATGAAACTTGGTAGGTGTTTTATTACCTATAAGACCTGGTCGAACATCAATCTTAGAGTAAAAATATCTTGGGCTAAGTCTTTGTGCAATGCCATGCTTATCTCGGAAACGTATCTCGTGATCATTTGAATTACTTTTTCATATCGCTCTTCTTTATCATTCTAAGTCGCGTCACGTCTTTTAGGTTGTGTTTAGACGCTTCGCACTCGTTCGAAGATCCATTTTACTTCTGATCTTGTTGCTCTTAAGGTGAGTCATAGCCCCATCTTTTCTCATTTAATTGTTTTATAAACTCTTTGGCGGGGGGGGGGGGGGGGGGGGGGGGGAGATACATGCTTAACTACTTGATTTTTACTTTCATTAGTACTCTAAAATTTTATATATTACTATAAGTTCATAATCCCACTTTTATACATTTTTCAATCTCGTGAAGTGATACATACTATAACCATGAACACAAGTATCTACTGTTCTTTATGGGTGCAACAACGGGACCCAATGTTTCTTTATGGGTGCAACAACGGGGCCCAATGTTTCTTTATGGGTGCAACAACGGGGCCCAATGTTTCTTTATAGGTGCAACAACGGGGCCCACTATTTATGTTATGGGTGCAACAACGTGGCCCAAATCTTGAGACTTGTGTTCAACTGATTTATAAACCAATTACGGGCGTATAACAACGTAGCCCAACTTCTTTTAAACTGAATTATCTTGTATTCACTCTTTACTTATTAAACTCTATGAATTCACTCACCTTTATGTTGACTTTTTAGCATGTATTTTCTCAGGTTTTATTTGCTAGCTGAGCATTGGGAGCAATCGGAGTTGCGTGGATATCAAATATTGGAAGACTTGTTTTCTACACATTCGATAACTTTTTTTTCTTTTCTTTAAAATACATGTATGTGTCATATTTTAATTCTTGTAACTTAAGTTTTAGAAAGAAATTATTGGGACCTTTGTACTCTGATTTATCAAATTGAATGTGACATTTTATTAAACGTCTCTTTTGAGGTCGTTTTATGTAACTTGTTTTTATGAACTATGAAGTGACACCCAAATTGGTATTCCGTTGCGTTGTAAATTTTGGGGGTGTCACAACTTGGCTAAGATCTTAAGTACTTCAAAGAAGGTGAATATGGAAGCTCCGAAGATTAGGAAGTATGAATATGAGAAGCTTTTTTCCATTGAGTATCCTTTTATTAAGAAGATCGCCGAGTCCAATAGGCTTCCGTTGGGTGATCTGATGAATTTATTTCCTAACTCTCCAACCCCTCAAGGGCTCCTTGGTTCCTCCAGCCGGCCTACCACTGATCAGTAGAAACCTTCTGAAGACCCTACTCATGTGACCGTTGAGGAGGATGTGAATCCTCGGACATGATGTATTTACTTTGTTAAGACTGTTGTTATGTTATTCGGCCTTTTTGGCATTATTCACTGTACATGTAATAACTTTAACATTTTTAGGGTCTTTGCCCTCCTGTGATTATTTAACTTTTGGTTACTTGCGAATGATTATCGTAGCTGTAATTACTCTTTACTTGTTTTCTGAACGTGTTATCCGTCCGAAACGGTTATGACCGCTTGAGCATCCGAAATGACTTTGTTGCTCGAGCATCCAAGGTTTTCTTGGGCATCCGAAACGGTTGTGGCCGCTCGAGCATCCGAAACGGCTTTGTCGCTCGAGCATCCAAGGTATTCTTGGGCATCCGAAACGACTTTGTCGCTCGAGAATTTATATTTTCTGATGGGGGCCAGCCACCGGAGGGGTGGTACAAACAACAATGTTTCATTCGGTAAAATTGCCTTTCCTTTCGTCCTTGGAGAAGGCTTCATTCATCATTTAGAAAATCTGATAAGAGTGCACATGTTGCATTAATTTTGGAATTCTAATAACAACAACTTTTATAAGAAACAGTTCCTAAGGTTTATGGCGTGCCAAGAGCGAGGGACTTCCTTGTCATCCATAGTTTGCAACTTATAAGAGCCGTTGTCATACGCTTCTGATGCGTGGGAATCGCACCTTGCTTTACCTCTCGAGGGATCTCGAGAAGCTTACAACCCCCACCAGGCAGTGTACCTGATCGTTGTAGTATAGTATAGTGACAAGTACCGGGGGATTGATCGTTCAGCTTAGGAATAGTGTCGCTAGGATTAGAAAACCTAATTAATAGTTCTAGAGGTGAGAGATGATTATTTTTGTGTTTTTATATTTTATGAAAGCAATTAAAATCTCGGGTTTTGGAAGAGTGGGCGGAATTAGTTGCTATTCAACTAACCCAAAGCTATTATATAATTAAAATAAAATAATGAAAATGAAATTAAACTAATTAAACTAAGGTTGTGAGCAGTAATTGGAGAAATTGTGTTTACTTAGACTTCACTACTCCCTAGATATCTTTTACATGTTAATTACTTGTTACACTTGTATGAATGACGGGTTGTATTCCTTAATACCATTCGTGGGGTGGCATACATAACTCCCCAACTCTATGAGCTCTTATCTCCTCCTACACCATGACCCAGCACAACTATAGGGATTGTAAACAGTGGCTCATGCATTAAATACAACCAATAAAGACCTAGTACGCCTCGGTTCATGTTTCTTAAGACGTTCAAGCATGTTACCATTTGGAGATCTGCCAGTTTTCTTAAGCCTAACATATAAATCATTCATTCAAAACAAGAATAGACAAGTAATCAACACATAATCAACATCTAGGTTTCATTAGATCTAAGCAAACACAAGAGAGATCTAGCCTAGCATAGTAGAATTGAGACAAGAACAAGAGATAAACAACCAACACATAGACATATTGATTGAATTGAAAGTACACTTATCTCAATTACAATGCAAGGTCTCAAGGGTTTGGAACCCTTGAAAAACCTGTAAAAGAGGCACCAAAATCGTCTTTAGGGTTTCACCAAAACTTCTCTCTTTTTAATGAAAAAACTAGAAAACTATATATAGGAAAAACAGTCTGACGGCGTCAAGAGTTAATTCTGACGCCGTCACCTCGCCGCCATAAACTTCCTCGGACGGCCTTGATCCACTTATGTCGGCCTATGTGACGCCGTCACCACCCACGGTAAATTATTCTTGGCCACTTTGACGCCGTCACCAGTACGTCTGACGCCGTCACCACCTTCGATATTTAATTCTTCATGTCTGACGCCGTCAAGCTTTTGGTCTTGACGCCGTCACCTTGTATTTTCAGCTTGGATTTTTGGTACTTTGTCGTTTTCTTCACTTTATGCTCCAAAAACGTCCAAAATAGCCTCTTTTCCAGAATTCACTCTCCAAACACCTAAAATCACAAAAGGAACGATTTAGGGCAATATTTGATCAAATAAAGTCGGATTCGGGCTTAAATGACCCCCTAAAAACGGATCATTTTTCGCCTCATCATATACCCTTACACTTGAGATTTGCTTGTCCTCAAGCAAATGAGCTTTTATTCTACTCAAAAGACAAGTTAGGGGTCATTTAACACTAATATAAAAGTAATTACAACAAATAATCGTTCCACTAAAGACCAATAGACAAGCACGGAGGTCATACACAAGCACCTCACAAATAGTGTTTAGATACTCACATCTCTCGGGTGTAATAAAGTAATATAACATTATGGAAATGGAAGATATCTCTCACTACCTGTCATAGCAAAATAGATTACCATAGGCTTGGGAAAGGATCAAACCTCCACCACATGGCGTAAGCACCTAGGATAAACTATCAAAGAGGTCTTTTAAAGGGTTATAACGTTAGGTGTAGGGATATGAATTACACGGTTTTGTTGGATAAAGGAAGTTTTACTGGTGGCGAGTTAACAATCTTAGTTAATTACATGTACAAGATGGCGTTGCTAAGCCAAGACTAGACTCGACTTAAGCTAATAAATGAAAAATAACAAAAACATAAAATAAACATAGAATAAAAACGGGATGGTAGTCCGTATGTTTTTTTTTTTTTTTTTTTTTTTTTTTTTTTTTTTTTTTTTCTTGATTTTTTCCATTTTTTTTTTTTTTTGCATACACTCTTACCCTACCATCCGAAATAATACATCATAGGGGTTTGAGCATTCCCCTTACACTTGAATCTTTACATACTTTACATTTAACTATTCTAATGACTCGAATTAAGAAAATTAAAAACACTTGGAGCACTTTTAAGATTAACGTACATATGGGGGTAATAAGTGATGTTCTTCCCCATTACTCCATAAAATAAGTACTTACCCACGAGTCCCAATAGTCCCAAAACAATATGTACAAGGATATGACTCGACTTAGCAACCATGTAATCAATTAGAAAGTTAACTTAGGGTTTAACAAATAACAATAATGCACTAAAAATGAGCGCATACACGGAAGGCTAAGGCGATTTGGTTGTACATTTAAGTAGGGTGTAACAAATTCTTCCTTTAAGTAAAATGCTTAAAGTTAGAAACGAAAATATAGGCTCGGAGGGGTGTACTAGGGGTTTCGTGTACTAAAAATGAGTACAACGCTAAGGGTGTGGGAAAAATTAGTTGACTTAACTAGCCAAGTAATATGACTTAAATGGTCAAGTAATTATAATACGGGTTTAACACAAGGGTGATCCTAATGCCTCTTATCATGTAGTAAATCCTACCACACGAATGTAGTCTCACTAGCGGTCTCGGGATGCATCACTAACGCAAGTTCTAGAATCTAAGTGCTACCGGTACACTCATAAGCACTAATAATGAATGCTTTTCCTATCAAATCTAAAGGCGAACCTCACATTTTTGGGTGGAAAATTTTTCTGAATATACGGTTATGTGCTAGTCATACAACCTCCTATCCATGAGACGCTTGCTATGGCTAAAGTTTCACTCCTAAATGTTGTAAAAAATTTTAAATTTGGCGCTAAAATTACACTAACAAGTATTTCTCGTAGTTTTATTACTCATCTACTATCAAACAAAACAAACTCAAGCGAAAGTGCATATGTAAGGTATCATCTTTTTACCCTCCCCTTACACTTAAGATGAACATTGTCCCCAATGTTCAAGTAAAGAATGTAAAAGTTAAAAAGTAAAGAGAATGAAATCAAATACTCCCCTGATTCGCTCGGTATGGATTTTAGTTGGCCAGGTTAAATCTTCTTCCAAGAAAACGAACAATCAAAGCTTCCCTTCCAGAATATAAATCATTTTCTTGTCACAAATAACCTGTAAATCCTGACAAAAGTAGACAAGGCAACCTCGCGTAAAATCGGCGGCATCCTATATAAGTTACTAAATCCTAGAAAACAAAGTAAGATATAATGCTTGTGGAATGAAGTTTGCAGATTTCCTGGAGATTATAAAACTTAATAATTAACAAAAACCATAAGACTCCGTTAGAAAAACAAAACCGGTAAAATTTCCAGATTTTAACTCCTGACGCCGTCAAGAGCAAACCCTGATGCCGTCAGGATGAACCTGCAGAAATCCTTATGTTAAGTTTCCGGAAAATTTCTGGAAAAACTTTGTCCTACTTCCTGGAAAATCCTGCAAAACTTCATTATGACTCAATACAAGCATTTGACTCTAACAAATACGAATATACATGTTCATTTAATATTGTGGAGAATCATGATCGGTTTGTTTCTTAAAAACATATTTGGGGTTTCCCCTTACACTTATCTTTTGCAAAAATACCTCTAGGTTGAAGTTAAGACTAGGCTAAACAACATAATAAAGTATTTCCACTTTTTAGTAGAGAAACATGATCAACCAACAATAAAAATAAAACATGCATACGGAAGCAAATAACAATCAAACAAATAAAAATCACACAAAACATGGGTTGCCTCCCAAGAAGCGCTTTTCTTTATTTACGAGTCTTGTAGCTAGACTCAAAGTCGTGGGTTACTACATGATTCGGGTGAGTTCCTCATTGAGGACATCTTTGGGATCGAACTTAGGTTTCAACTTCCTATCGGTTCCCTTAGTGTGGTATGACCTTTCAAACTTTTCTCCATCCGGATCATACAAGGTCATTCTAATATGCCATGACCCGTCACCTTCTTTAGGTGGCTTGTCCCACCTCCATTTATACTTATCTCCATCTCTTTTCCATTTATTCAACTCTATATTAATAGGCATTACGCTCAAGAACTCAATCATCTTTCTAAAGACTAAGGGGTCCTCAAAGGGATCTAGCTCCTCATCCCTAGCTATGAGTTGTTCTACCGAATGTGTCTTCTCAACGAAATCCTTTTCTAGATAAAATGGGCATTGAGGTCCTATGAAGTTCCTTTCTATCCAAGGTCCATATCTAGATGGTCTCCTATTCATCTCTACCCAATGCGGTGTTGGTTCATCATCATAATCATAACTATGCTTCTTAACATCATACACCGACCAAGTATCGCCTTCTCCTACCGCTATCTTGGATTCCTTGCAATCTATCATGGCACTAGCGGTTGCTAAAAATCCTCTTCCTACCAATAATGGGCATGTAGTGTCACTAACCATGTCTAGGACGTGAAAATCCGCTAATATAGTTAACCTTCCTACGTGAACAACTACATCCTTAATCATTCCAACCGGGTGGGCAATACTTCCATCCGCTAGCCCTATCAATACCTCCGTTTCCTCTAACTTTCCTAGCTTAAGAGCAGTGAATAAGGATAAGGGAATCAAGTTGAGGCTTGACCCTAAATCGGCTAGTGTGTCGAAAGCTTCGGATCTTCCTATCTTACAAGGCAAAACAAATATACCCGGATCATCAAGCTTTTTAGGCAACTTGTTTTGAACGAAGGCGGTCCCATTTTTACCTAGCTTATACTTCTCATATTTTTCTAGGAGGGCACTATAGTAAGGAGCACGCGCTAAGACATCAATGACGGGGCGTTCAAGGTGAAGTTCTTTGAATTCATCGTCAAGGTCTTGCGTAAGAGGTGTTTCAACTATGCTTTTGACCGGCTCTATAGTGGGTGTTTTAGTTGATTGGTCCTTTTGGGGAACTTGGTGTTGGTTGAAATACGTGCTCGTTGATTTAACCGAGTAGTATTGTGGACACGAAGTGGGTGACGAAACTGAAGATATGGCATTAACGTTTAGTTTCGGATTCTTGATGGTGTCGCTTGGGAGTGCTCCCATTTCTCGGTCATTGAGAACTTTCAACAATGCATCAATTCTATTGGTCATCTCGCTTTGATTTTGTTTGAAATCGGCTTCAAACTTAGCTATGCGGGCTTCTTGAGATGCCATGAACTTTGACATCAATCCTTCAAGATTGTTGGTACTACCATAGTTGTTAGAAGGATTGTTGTTGAAGGTACGGTTGGATGGTGGACCGTTTGATTGGTAACGATTAGGTGGGTTGGATGAATTGGGTTGATTTTGTCTCCACCTAAGGTTTGGGTGATTTTTCCATGAGGGGTTGTATGAATCACCATATGTGTTTGGCTCGGGCTTGAAAGTGTACCACTTATCTCCCGCTTCGTCGGTACGCGTGGATGCGTAGTCCGCAAAAGCTGTTCCGGGGAGTTCCACACAATCACGAGTGTCATGGGGACCACTACATAATTCACATGAAGAAGTGATTTTGTTCACTTGGCTTGAATGCTTCGGAGCTTCGTAAGATTTCATGAGAAACTTGACTTGGTCCTCAAGTTCCATGATCCTACGGTCGGGAGTGCTTGAATTATTCGAAGGCAAAGATATTGCCTTGACCGTTTTGTTCAAATCACGGGGATCATTCCAACTTTCGTTGTCATAGAGAGCAAGATCTTCTATGAGTTCCCATGATTGTTCCGCACTAAGATCACGTAGCTTACCACCGGCCGATTGGTCAATGGTTCGCCTCGTGGAGATGTCGATATGGTCATAGAAGATTTGGACTTGGAGCCAAAGATCTATGCCATGATGAGGGACTTTTTGGAGTAAGTCCTTGAAACGAGTCCATGCTTCATAAAGAGATTCATTTTGACGTTGTTGAAACATCAAGATGTCATTCCTAAGTTTAGTAGTTCTCCCCGGTGGGAAAAATTGAGCAAGGAAACGAGTGGTGAGATCATCCCATGTGGTGATGGATCCCGCGGGTAAACGCTCAAGCCATTGACTAGCTTGATCCCGTAGAGAGAATTGGAATAGGCGTAAACGGGTAATCTCTCTAGTTTCAACACCTAGGTCTATGGAATCTACGATTTTGAGGAAGTCCTTAAGGTGTTGGTTTGGATCTTCGGAACGAAGTCCATGGAATGCACATCCGCTTTGCACCAACCGGATGGTGTCGGATCGCAAGGGGGTCACATTGGCTCCGGTGAGCTCAATGGTGTTTCGGTAGCCTTGGTGGCTAGGTCGGGAATACTCTCCTAAGGTTCGGGGCCTAAGGGGTTCTAATGGTGGGTTTTGTTGTGGTGGGATGATGGGTTCAAAGATGTTACCACCTTCCATGATGTCGGATGGTAAAGAGTTACGAACAAAGGCACGAAGAAACAAGATAGACTAAAGAAGACCTAAAAGTAAAAATAAAAATCTTACTAGAAAGGAATCTAGCAAGTAGACCTAATAAAAAGAAATCCTAACCTAGACAATAACTATTCCCCGGGCTGCGGCGCCAAAAACTTGATGCGTGGGAATCGCACCTTGCTTTACCTCTCGAGGGATCTCGAGAAGCTTACAACCCCCACCAGGCAGTGTACCTGATCGTTGTAGTATAGTATAGTGACAAGTACCGGGGGATTGATCGTTCAGCTTAGGAATAGTGTCGCTAGGATTAGAAAACCTAATTAATAGTTCTAGAGGTGAGAGATGATTATTTTTGTGTTTTTATATTTTATGAAAGCAATTAAAATCTCGGGTTTTGGAAGAGTGGGCGGAATTAGTTGCTATTCAACTAACCCAAAGCTATTATATAATTAAAATAAAATAATGAAAATGAAATTAAACTAATTAAACTAAGGTTGTGAGCAGTAATTGGAGAAATTGTGTTTACTTAGACTTCACTACTCCCTAGATATCTTTTACATGTTAATTACTTGTTACACTTGTATGAATGACGGGTTGTATTCCTTAATACCATTCGTGGGGTGGCATACATAACTCCCCAACTCTATGAGCTCTTATCTCCTCCTACACCATGACCCAGCACAACTATAGGGATTGTAAACAGTGGCTCATGCATTAAATACAACCAATAAAGACCTAGTACGCCTCGGTTCATGTTTCTTAAGACGTTCAAGCATGTTACCATTTGGAGATCTGCCAGTTTTCTTAAGCCTAACATATAAATCATTCATTCAAAACAAGAATAGACAAGTAATCAACACATAATCAACATCTAGGTTTCATTAGATCTAAGCAAACACAAGAGAGATCTAGCCTAGCATAGTAGAATTGAGACAAGAACAAGAGATAAACAACCAACACATAGACATATTGATTGAATTGAAAGTACACTTATCTCAATTACAATGCAAGGTCTCAAGGGTTTGGAACCCTTGAAAAACCTGTAAAAGAGGCACCAAAATCGTCTTTAGGGTTTCACCAAAACTTCTCTCTTTTTAATGAAAAAACTAGAAAACTATATATAGGAAAAACAGTCTGACGGCGTCAAGAGTTAATTCTGACGCCGTCACCTCGCCGCCATAAACTTCCTCGGACGGCCTTGATCCACTTATGTCGGCCTATGTGACGCCGTCACCACCCACGGTAAATTATTCTTGGCCACTTTGACGCCGTCACCAGTACGTCTGACGCCGTCACCACCTTCGATATTTAATTCTTCATGTCTGACGCCGTCAAGCTTTTGGTCTTGACGCCGTCACCTTGTATTTTCAGCTTGGATTTTTGGTACTTTGTCGTTTTCTTCACTTTATGCTCCAAAAACGTCCAAAATAGCCTCTTTTCCAGAATTCACTCTCCAAACACCTAAAATCACAAAAGGAACGATTTAGGGCAATATTTGATCAAATAAAGTCGGATTCGGGCTTAAATGACCCCCTAAAAACGGATCATTTTTCGCCTCATCAGCTTCCATGACCCTGTAGGGCCCTTCCCAATTGGGGCCTACCTTCCCCCGATTTTCCACCCTGCTAGCTTCGTTTCTTCGATAAACAAAATCTCCCACCTTGAATTAACCGGCCTCACCCTCTGGTTGTAAAACTGCTCCACTTTTGTTTTGTAATTAGCCTCCTCGATTGCGGCCGCCTCTCTTTTTTCTTGCAATAAGTCAAGATTGAGGACCAGTAAGTGGTCCTCCTCACTTCGGTTTTAATCAAACATTAAAGTCCGATTCGTTGGCATTCCTATCTCGGCTGGTATGACCGCTTTGCTACCGTAGGTGAGACTGAAGTGCGTTTCGCCATTGCTTGTTTTGAGAGAGGTCCGATGAGCCCATAAGACGTTAGGTAGCTCATCAACCCATCCGGCCCTAGATCTTCCCAACCTTGTCTTTATCCCCTCCATGAGACTTTCATTGGCCCTTTCTACCAAACCGTTGGGTTGCGGGTGGGCAACCGCTGTATTCATCTGTCTAATGTGCAATTTCTGGCACCAGCTTTTGAATGGGTCATTCACAAAGTTGGTTCCGTTGTCCGTTGCTATTACCCCTGGAAGGCCAAACCGGCAAACTATGTTTTCCCATACGGACTTCTTTACGTCCTTCCCCGTCGTTTTGGCTAACGGCTTTGCCTCGATCCATTTGGTAAAATAGTCTATCGAGACAATGAAATTTTTTACTTTCCCTAGAGCCTCCGGAAACGGCCCCAATACGTCCATTCCCCACTGATAAAAAGGCCAGGGGGCCATGATGGATGTTATGAGGGTTTTTGGCAGTTTTGGCACCGGAGCATGTATCTGACAGGAGTCACATTTCTAGATTTATTCTCTTGCGTCTTTATGCATCGTAGGCCAGTAGTATCCTTGTCTTATCAGTTTGGCTACCACCGATATCGGTCCGAAGTGCATGCCGCAGGCCCCTTCGTGTACTTCTCGTATAATGTAATTTGCTTGTAAAGGACCGACACATCTCAACATGGGATTCAAGTAGGATTTTTTGAAGAGAACCCCATCTTCTATGGTGTAATACAGAATTTTCTTCCGCATGTTCCTTGCTTCATTAGGGTCTTTCGGCCATATTCCTTCTTCTAGGCACTTGATGATAGGCATCATCCAGTTGTCCTCTTCTTCCTCTACTATGGCATTTACACGCACTTCATCGACGGATGGTTTTGAGAGGACTTCTACCAAGACTTCCTTGGTCAAGTGGTCAAATGCTATTGAGGCCAGCTTACTTAGTACATCTGCTTTCTGATTTTGTGCCCTTGGGATGTTTCGGATCTTGAAGCTTTTGAACCGTGCCACATGTTGTTTTACCTTTGCCGGATACCGTATCATACTCTCTTTAGCCGCCACGAATTCCCTATTTACTTGGCTAGCTACTAGTTTAGAATCGACCCTCACGTCTAGTGCTTCGACCTTCATTTGTTCAGCTATCCGGAGGCCAGCTAGTAATGCCTCGTATTAGGCCCCATTATTCGTGCTCTCGAAGTTCAAACGGAGGGCATACATGAATTCTTTCTGGGAAGGACTGATGAGCACGAGACCTGCCCCTGCGCCCTTCTTGCTGGATGCCCCGTCTGTATACAAAATCCACTCATTTCGTTCTGCGAGTTCGCATAATCTTTTGTCTCTTCTTCGTGCATTCCCCTTTTCCATTTCTACCAGAATTTCCATAAGGAAATCCGCTAGGACCTGCCCTTTGACTACGTTCCGCGGGGTATACGTGATGTCATATGCGCCCAACTCCACGGCGTATTTGGCCATTTTCCCCGAAGCCTCCGCCTTGCTTAGAATTTGCTTTATGGGTTGATCAGTAATAACTTTGATGGGATGTGCTTCGAAGTACCTCCGTAACCTCCTAGAGGCATGCAACAGACATACATCCAATTTTCTATGGGAGCATAATTTCTTTTGGCTTCATTCAGTGTCCGGCTGACATAGTGTACCGGTAGTTTTTTCCCATGCCGCTAGGCAAGCAGGACTGCGCTTACCGCTCCGGAAGATGCCGCTAGGTATAAGCTCAGGTTTTCCTTAGGTTTGAGAGTTGTTAGGGAGGGGAGTTCTAAAACTAGCCTTTTCATGGCATGAAAGGCTTCTTCCGCTTCTTGCGTCAATCGGTAATCGTCTTTATTTTCCTTTGTGATGTTTTTGAGGGTTTCGAAGAAGGGGAGCGATCTTTCCACTGACCGAGACTGAAATCGGTTTAGTGCTACTAGTTTCCTGCTGACGCTCTACATTTCTTTTAGCGTTCCTGGGGATTTCATCTCGGCTATGGCTTTGGTCTTCCTTGGGTTAGCCCTGATCCCTTCGGAGGTCACCATGTATCCTAGGAATTTTCCCTCTTCTACACCAAAGGAGCATTTCTTTAGGTTTAACTTCATGTTGATTTTCCAAAGGTTGTCAAAGGTTTCTGCTATATCAGCCAGCATCGCCAATTCGGACTTACTCTTAATGACCATGTCGTCCACATATGCCTCCATATTCCTGCCTATTTGAGAGTGGAACGCTGAATCCACCAGCCGTTGGTATGTGGCCCCAACATTTTTTAATCCGAAGGGAATTTTGGTGTAGCAATATGCCTCTTGTTCCGTATAGAACGCCGTTTTTTCTTCATCCTCCATCGCCATTTACACCTGGTGATATCCTTTATATGCATCCAGAAAGCACTTGTATCGGAAGCCCATTACAGATTCAATCTTCCAGTCTATCTCCGGGAATGGGTAGCAGTCTTTTGGGCAGGAAGAATTCAAAATTTTGAAATCTATCCATATCCTCCAGCTCCAATCACATTTTTTGACCAGCACTGGGTTAGATATCCACGTGGGTATCGCACCGGTCTGACGATACCTACTTTAACCCATTCATGCACTTCCTTCGTTATCACAAAAATTTTTTACTGAGAAAAGGTACGTCTTTTCTGTGCTACCAAAGTGTCTTTAATTTTAACATTGAGGGACTGTTGTGCCAGACGTCTTGGTATTCCGGTCATGTCCGTCGGCTGCCATGCAAATACATCTTTATTTTGTCTCAATAACTCTATCAATTTTGTTAGTGCGAATATTACGATATTTAATCTATATAGTCTCGTTTGTTTTGATTGATGACAAACGTATAACTTGATACATAACGTAAAATGTACAAGTTACTTGTAATCATACTTTGTCTCAATAAACATTCAACACCTCTCAACATCTCGAGTCATCGTATGCTACAACACGGGTTCGTACATGTTTGTTATGTAGCATTATGATCAAACCCCTTGACCAACCATTTAGAATGACTAAAATACTTTTAGGGTCTTTAAGTATTTTAGGTGTCAAATAGAATAAGTGCCACTTTAGGTGTTAAAGTAATATTAGTAAGTTTTACAAATGATAAAAATGTGATGACATTAGGAATCAAACATTTTTAATAACTCATTAACTTACTATAACAACATTACTTAGGTAATATATACAAGTTTACTTTCATATATATCTTAATCTTTAAATAGAAATATATATACATCACATCATGTGCATTTATGGAAAGGTTAAGTGTTTGACTTTCCATAAGACCTCTTACACATTATGGATTTATCTATTGTGTGTTTGACTAGAAGTAACTTGATGTGACATTGTGAAAGATACTTGGAACATGGTTTGTCTTTGTTAGTTTTGGAACATGGTTTTGGAAAACCCCTTTGTAAGTTTTCCTGTAAGTAGGAGTTTATAGTTTACTTGCAAACTTGATGAAAAACCACACACACATAGTTATATAGGAAACCATGTAGAAACACACATGAGTCACTCTTTCCAAAATGATCATAATGCTTCTAAAATTCATCTTTGTTGTAAGCATATCACACTTCATGATCCACCAAGAAGGTTACAAGATCTTGAAGTCATCATTCATTAAAGTATTCCAACATATGAAGATTCAAGGGCACTTGACATCCTCAATGGTTGAAGACTTCTTATTCAAGAAGTTCATGTAGATTAGGCATGCATATCCATTAGACTTTTATGTCTTGGATCATCATTGTATCATAACAATATAGATTAGATGGTTTATGTGTTTGTGCCATAAAACACAAGGTTTTTATGTTGGGCCACAAAACATAGTGGGAGTGGTTGTACCCTTGGTAAAGAACTCGACATCTAGCTTAGTGTCTGTAAAAGTGTAAGCGACGACGGGAGTGGTTGTACCCTTGTAAAAGAACTCGACATCTAGCTTAGTGTCAGTAAAAGTGTAAGCGACGACGGGAGTGGTTGTACCCTTGTAAAAGAACTCGACATCTAGCTTAGTGTCGGTAAAAGTGTAAGCGATGATTGTAAGGTTTTCTTCGCCGAAAAGGGAGGTTGTTGATCTAGTGAAGTAGTCTCGAGTTGGGCACTCGAGGAGTGGAGTAGGGCGGAGAGGAGATCCGTGACCGAACCACTATAAATCCTCATGTTCGGTTTGCACTTTCCTTTTACTTATTGCCTTACTTTAATGTTTGCATGACGTGATTGTTTGTGTTGTGACTTCTTGATTGTACTTGTGTGATAACATGTTTTAAGTTATGTTAGTCATAAACTACAAGCAACATCTTTTATATTAACACAAGCTAAAAATGGACATTTGATACAACAAGTTTAAAGTTTTTAAACGGTAAACTATTCAACCCCCCTTCTAGTTTTTCACAATTGGCATCAGAGCTTCGTAGCTCTTATTTTCAAAACAAATGGTTTTTAAAATGGAGAACGATCCATGTATCAAATTACCATTGAAGCGGAATATAATATGAAAAATGTTTTATTAAGTATACTTAGAAATTTTGTGGTTAAATATTACTTTGTATACAAGCTTGAAGGTGTCCTTGAAAAATAAAAGAAAACATTTCTTAAAAATTTATAAGTGTCAAATTATGTGGTTAGAGCTAATGTACATAAAATACAGTTTTAAAAGGAATGTTTGGGTTAACTATAAATCTAGTTGAAAAATCACCTACATAAATGTTTAGATAAGTCACATAAGAAGTAATGATGTTAAAATAGGTGTATTATATGTTTACTAACAAATCTTATAAGTTCTACACATTTTCGCTTTGCGAAATACACGTTTTTAGCATTCTATGACATTTTGTTACAGTAGACCCCGCGGATCCCGCGGAACCCTCAGAAGGGTTCCTTGCCCTTTGGGCGAAGGTTCCTTGGTCTGCACAGTATACAGTTTTTGTCAAACTTCAAAAATTCATAACAAATAAACCGTAAGTCCGTAGGAGTCGCGCCACCTATCATTTTAAAGGTAATTGAGTCTACTTTCTTTTAAAAATAATTTTATGGCCTAAATCTAATCTGAAGTCAAAGGAATAAACCAATTACTATAGTGTGTCCAAAATATCAAGTTTCGTTTTGACGTAGAAACTCAAACTTTTGAGTTAGGCAATATAAGTTAGTATCCTTTGAACATTGACATTATTTTCTTTGAAACCAAAGAATTTTGTGATATTCATATATACAAAGGAAACTAATCAAGCTTGGCATACATCGTCATATTTAAACGCAAAGTGACGAAAAGTATATTTCTTTTTATGTTATGCTAAATGACTACTACTTGTTTTAGTTGTATGCATATATGATATTTACTTATTGAAAGTTGTGATTGCATATTGTTTATTTGTGATTTATGAGTGTCAATCTTGTCATGATATTCATTTGCTTGTTTGTCGATATCATGTTTATACACAATAGGATATTTGCTAGATTGTGTGTACTAAGTTGAAAATTTGTGTTTGTATTGCTTATTGTTTTAGTTACTCTTCTTTGCATATGTTATGTGATTATTTTGCATAATTCACTTAGGAATGAGAATTAAGTAATACTAATTAAATAACTTGGAATATGGTCAAGCGTCTAAATAAGTCACTACATTTTTAAACATGTAGTATTCTTGAAAAATGGTGTTTGGTATATATGTTTCTACAATGATTTTTAATGAATGTGTCGTGCTATAAGATAGAAACTCATCTTTGATTGATCATATAAACTAACCATACCATGTTTGGACGATAACACTGTGTTGTTATAAATTTTCAATGCTTAGCTTAATTTCCATTTATAGGAAGCTCATAATCCTCGGCTCGATCTATATGCTAACATGTGTTAGAATATGTGTTTTTAGTTTTAATCTATCACATCTAATTGGGTGCATATGTTTCAAGTATTATTAGGATACTTGAACGGGTTTCGGGAGTCGATAAATGTCCTTTGTTAAGGAATGTTTGGCACAACTTGAAATTTGAACAATTTGGTATTCAAACAATGTGTTTCATGGATATATGTTCTTCTAGGATCTTTTGTTATCTTTGGACATTGTCGTGTACTAACGGATATGCAGGTAGACAACATTTGAGATGTTTTCAAATTTTCAAGTTTATGGATATTTCACTAAGTATAGTGAAATTCGCTAGCACCCGGTCAAAGTCTAACGGTTAGAGTTTTTCTATATCCACATTTTGCATTTCCTAATCAGTACTATATTTTAGTTTTGTTTTTAGGAGTTTTCGAAAAATTTGAAATTCGTCTCGAGGCTCGAAATAGTGGACTGCCTCATTTCTGGTGTCTGGCGGATCAGGCGGAACCTTCAAATGGGTTCCGCCAATGCATTTTCTGGGAAACCCAGAAATAGCCCAACGGAACACACGGAACCCTCAAAAGGGTTCCGCCTGTGTATTTGTAGGGTTCCGACAGTCCTGCAGATTTCTTGTCAAATTTTCATTTAAGACCCTCACTCAAGATCACTCACTTTCATCTCTATGATTCTTCTCACTGATGTTCACTCAGATTAGGATTAGGACTTATCACATGCACCTATAGGATAATCATCTATAATAATACTTTATAAGTTTCACAAGAATGATCCAAGTTACCTTTCTCCATAAAGGAAGGAATCCGAAAACTTGTTCCTTGCAATCCTCGAACCATTGAGTATTTGTGATCACTACAAACACTCACTGCATTCTTTTGTCCTTTACTCATTCATTAGCTTGATTTGTAAATTGACAACTTCCTAACCAATTCGGACTCGTTATTTGCAAAAATTACATACAATATCGAAATCACAAGTCTAACTTATGACTATAGATATTGTCTTGTATCTACATATGTTACCTCACTTGGTTAACATGAAAATAATGTGTCATCCTTCAAGACG
The DNA here is from genome assembly GCA_030686995.1 of Artemisia argyi. Taxonomy (NCBI): domain Eukaryota; kingdom Viridiplantae; phylum Streptophyta; class Magnoliopsida; order Asterales; family Asteraceae; genus Artemisia; species Artemisia argyi. Next base: position 94,412,981 of record CM060709.1, read on the forward strand.
ATAAGGATTTACATCGAGTCATAACTTACTCTTAAGTTATAGATGTATTATCGAGTCTTGCTATCCTTTTATGCTATCCAATCTCAACTAAGTAGGATTGACAACTTAAGTATTTCATTCGAAATATTCAAGTAAACTTGACTTACTACCGTAGTCATTAAATGTCTTATCCGAAAATCAACACCCAAGTATTTTAACAATGTTTGTTAAAACACTCATCACGACTAGAGCACTTATCGTAATACTCTCCCAATCAATAGGAACAAAACAAATGTCAATAGGTTTTCATCCTTAAACATTTAGCACTTAAGTTCACTTGTTCTTTCACCATCATCTCATCACATTCACCTTGTGATATATCTCAGCCCATAAGCTTCAGAAACATGAGCAAAACTTCAAGCATCTTCCTCATAACCTTTCATCACTCAAACCTCAAACAACCAATGTGAAATGAGAAACCGTGTTATCCTTTGTCCTATCAATATCGAGTCATCCACCATTTCCATGCCCTCAAAGAAACCAAGAGTCAATATCATCTTCACCAATAACTCCACCTAGTCATCTTCACAAGAAGATTCCATAATGAAACCAAACAAGTGTGTCATCCCCACTTCAACCTAACCCATTAAGATTAAACCACCTTTCATGATACATAAACCTGTGTTCACCCTTGTGTCGCTCTTTGTAACAAAGGGCAATTGTCATGTCCATACACTCATTAAAATAGTTGTCTATGTCGTCAAAAGTCAAATGAATTTCATTATGAAATGCGTCTTTTCCACTTTCTAGCAAGTGAAGAACACAAAGAAGATATCCAAGCTTCAAGTGTTGTCAAACAATCACCACCTCATTTCACATATCCACTCTCGGACGTCAACCATACTTTACCACCTATAGGATTAGAACCTTCACCATCAAATGAGCATGAAGCACACATTCAATTACACTAGGTTTAAGTAGTATCACTTTCACAAGTTATTAAAGTATTAGCAATACTTTTAACTTCTGCATATGTCTCATTAAACCTCAAATCAACATCTGCAAGTTCTAGGATCTAGAGCCTCCTCCTCATCATCTCGTCATTCTTGTTTTCATAAGCATGGTGACTTTGTTCCACGTGATAACCCTATTTATTGAAAGACACTATATGTGTCTATTTCCTTTCAAGCGTTCATCATAACCAAATCTTGCTCATAACCCAATTCAAATCCTATGCCTATTCTACTCATCTCTATAGCACACACAAGATCTATTGAATTTAGTAATTTCACTTAGATTCCTGTTCAAAAGAGCTTTCTTGAGAACGTTCTTAACATATTCCATTATCACACACAAACACATCTCCTGGTCTTTGATGATCAAATCACTCTTATAACACATACTCAAACTCAACATAAAAGATGTCTCTCTTTAGATCATTCAACCATATATTCCAAACACAAAGATTAAAATCTTTTTGCATTACGCATTAGTGCTTCCACTTTCCAAAATCACCTCGATAACAATATTCTAATCCTTTCCACCTCCTTTGAGAAAACCACATGCCTCGTCATACGATCATCTCACATTGATAGAGAAGAGCTACATGACTTTAAGGATAAAGTTCTTTGTATGCTAACCAACATCCGCAAAAACATTACCAAGCTCATCGTTTTCATTAACCTACAACCTCCTAAACACTTCATCATCATTCTTTATACAATGCACTAGACAATATGTTGGATGTCCACCTATTGAGGAGGAGAGAAATTCATTCACTTATTTGTATTTTGTCAAATTGTATTTAAAGAACATCTACTCATGTTTCTTACACCCTAAAATACCAACATAGGTACACTCCATTTAGTTAAAGTCGGTTCACAAAACCACAAGTGCTTGAAGCCTTTGACCTTTTCTCTTTTTAATAGTTCAAGCCTCTTTCACCCCCAATATCTCATCAAGTGAAAAACACATCATGAGTTTGACAAAGTTCTTCACTTCTACAACCAAAAACTAAACCAAATGGAGTCTAGGATTCTTCTCTCAAAACTAGGACGCCAAAACCTCATTTTCAAGAACACCATCTTAGGATCTCATCCTCTTCTTCCTCGACACATATCATGCATGTCATTGTCAGCGCAAACAATATATTAATCAAAGCCATCATTCCCAACACTTTCTCAACACGTTGGCTTAACCAACACTCTCGCATCATATGATGTCATTCTCATCCTCATATAGGTATTTAGCATTTTTTTTACTCTTTTATTATGGTATTCTTGTTCCTAGGTGCCTATTGTCTTCACTTCTTTTTGAACCCATTCAAGCATACATTGTGGCATGATACATCATCTTTGGTAGATGATAATGTCATTAAAGGTCATGTAGGACTAAACCATGTTAGTACTCTTTCATCCATTGTCGTTCGATATAGGTCACTATTTCTAAACGTATTTTGTTTTCATTAGCGTCAATCCTAATCGATCAAATCATAACCCATAGCCGTCATTGAATATCAATGCCCATTCACATTTTCCTTTATCCCTTTAAGTTTTGAATCTTAGATTGCATAAGTCCATATGCTCATTCGTCATAGCATTTGCTATACATACGAGTTTCTAAATTCATGCATTATAACCACCACCTTCATCTACTCTTTCACTAACCATCACCACCATGGATTAGTGTAAAACCTATTCCAATTAATCTTGTGATGTTGTCAAATTTTCTATACTTTTACTAAAGTATAATGAAAATCGTTAGCCCTTATTCAAACTCTATTGATACGCGTGTTTTTACTTGCCCCTTTGTCATTTCCCAATCAGATTTAATAGTGTGCTTCTGTTTTAGGAAAAATTTCGAAATTAGAAAATCGTTTCACCCGTCGAAAACCTGGTCTATTAGGAATTTGCAGTCTGGCGGATATGGCGGAACCAAATTTTGGGTTCCGCCCGTGTAATTTCTGGGTAGTCCCAGTTTTGGCCCAGCGGACCAGGCGGAACCAAAACCAGGGTTCCGCTCGTGTATTCATTTGGTGCCGCCAGACCTACAGAAATTTCTATATTTTTCTCATATTCGCATTCTCTCTAACATCATTAGCACCATCCTCTTTAAGCATTTCAACCTCATGTCTTCCTTCTAGGCTTTGCTTAGTAGGTTCCTATCATATTATATTCACGTTTTTCTTATGATTGCATTTCTTTTTAGAAGCATACACCTTATGAGATTTTTTTTGTTTCATAGTTCTCTACTTTGAGTCGCTTATATCATTTATATATTTACATCTTACTTTTCTTTGAGATGAAATATATTGCACTAACTCTTTTATTGTAGGTTCACCATTATATACGCTCGATCGTATATAGTATAATCATCTAAGGATGATGTTTGCATCGAATATTTTCCTTCTTTCATTATAGGTGCTTCTTGACGTAGGAGGAATATCCATCAAGCACTCATATTGCATCTTCTATACATGTTGTTGTAGAGGACATGCTTGTCTAAAGACAAAACTTCCACTATACTAACTTTTGTTTTGTAGGTTCATATTGACGCCCTTTAACAAGGGGAGCTTCCGTCAAGCATAGGAAAATTATTGTCTTATACTAACCTTTATTTTGTAGGGTTCTTCATCCTTGCATCACATACGTTGGTACCCTAGCAACGGGGAGTATTGATCAAGGGGGAGTCAATCATACACTAACCTTTGTTTCTTTTGTAGCTTTCTTATCCTTGTATCATATACGTTGGTACCCTAGCAACGGGGAGTATTAATCAAGGGGAAGCTAATCATACACTAACCTTTGTTTCTTTTATAGCTTTCTTATCCTTGTATCATATACGTTGGGACCCTAACAATGGGGAGTATGGATCAAGGGGGAGCTACAATATAGGGGAAGCATGCACGTATTTTTCTTTATTCTCATTCTTCGACGCACTTTTGTGTTTCGACAAAAAGAAGGAGATAAGTCAACATAGTCCAAAATGAATTTTATTCGTCATGCATTTTTCGTATAATTTTTATGTTGCAAAACACTAACCTTGATGTAGGTCAAGGAACTTAATTTGATCCATGGATCCGCTAACAACCTAAGGGACGCAACAACCTTAGGAAATTGGAGTTGAAGAATTAACTTCACTAGGGATGATGCAAGCTCGCCATTTCGGGGAGAAATTAAGTTAACTCCAAGGACACACCCATTTTTGTTTCGACAAAAGGGGGAGAAGAGTGTAAATGGAGAAGGAAATGTAGAACGTGTTGCGGATACAAGTAAGTTATACGGACACAAGTAACCCTTTACATTTTGCGTTCTATCACGTTTACATATTTTGTCATCATCAAAAAGGGGGAGATTGTTAGTGCAAATATTACGATATTTAATATATACAGTCTCGTTTGTTTTGAATGATGACAAATGTATAACTTGATACATAATGTAAAATGTACAAGTTACTTGTAATCATACATCATGTTCATTTATGAAAAGGTTAAGTGTTTGACTTTCCATAAGACCTCTTACACATTTTGGATTTATCTATTGTGTGTTTGACTAGAAGTAACTTGATGTGACATTGTGAAAGATACTTGGAACATGGTTTGTCTTTGTTAGTTTTGGAACATGGTTTTGGAGAACCCCTTTGTAAGTTTGCCTATAAATAGGAGTTTATAGTTTACTTGCAAACTTGATGAAAAATCACACACACATAGTTATATAGGAAACCATGTAGAAACACACATGAGTCACCCTTTCCAAAATGATCATAATGCTTCTAACATTCATCTTTTTTGTAAGCATATCATACTTCATGATCCACCAAGAAGGTTACAAAATCTTGAAGTCATCATTCATTAAAGCATTCCAACATATGAAGATTCAAGGGCACTTGACATCCTCAATGGTTGAAGACTTCTTATTCAAGAAGTTCATGTAGATTAGGCATGCATATCCATTAGGCTTTTATGTCTTGGATCATCATTGTATCATAACAATATAGATTAGATGGTTTATGTGTTTGTGCCATAAAACACAAGGTTTTTATGTTGGGCCACAAAACATAGCGGGAGTGGTTGTACCCTTGGTAAAGAACTCGACATCTAGCTTAGTGTCGGTAAAAGTGTAAGCGACGACGGGAGTGGTTGTACCCTTGTAAAAGAACTCGACATCTAGCTTACTGTCGGTAAAAGTGTAAGCGACGACGGGAGTGGTTGTACCCTTGTAAAAGAACTCGACATCTAGCTTAGTGTCGGTAAAAGTGTAAGCGATGATTGTAAGGTTTTCTCTGCCGAAAAGGGAGGTTGTTGATCTAGTGAAGTAAGTCTCGAGTTGGGCACTCGAGGAGTGGAGTAAGGCGGAGAGGAGATCCGTGACCGAACCACTATAAATCCTCATGTTCGGTTTGCACTTTCCTTTTACTTATTGCCTTACTTTAATGTTTGCATTATGTGATTGTTTGTGTTGTGACTTGTTGATTGTACTTGTGTGATAACATGTTTTAAGTTATGTTTGTCATAAACTATAAGCAACATCTTTTATATTAGAACAAGCTAAAAATGGACATTTGATACAACAAGTTTAAAGTTTTTAAATGGTAAACTATTCAACCCCCTTCTAGTTTTTCACAAATTTCTTTCGGTATCCCTTTGAAAATTCCCCCCTATGGTTACCAGTTGATCCGGGTGTATTAACACTTCCTTAGTAAGACTAACTTCTTCCTCTGCCCCTCGGTGGTCCGTTCCAGACGCCGTTTCTTTTTCTTCATCCAGCGACAGCTGTCTTTCCTCCAATCTTCGACAATCCAACATGGTGATTGACCTTGTAACCAACATTGCAATTCCTCTCGGAGTGGGAAACTTCATCATGGCGTGAATAGTTGACGGGATGGCTCTTAGCTCTCTCAATCTAGTTATTCCTAGGATTATGTTGTATGGTGACGAAGATCTTATTGATGAGAACTTCATTCTAGTCTTTCGGAACAAACCCATGATCGTTGAAGCAAACGTCCAGCTCTATCTTTCCCAACGGTTTGACCACCTATCCTGAGAATGCCGTTAAGGGGGAATCGGAATCCTTTAGTCTTGACCTGATTGTGGGGCACAGATTATTAAAACAGTGTTCGTACATAACTTCTACAGACGCTCCTTCATCCACAAAACTCTCTTGACTAAGTACCCTTCTACTTCTGCTTCAAAAATAAGGGGTTCATCTGACAGGTCGTCTGATGCGACCGGGGGGAAAGTAATAGGAACAAGCATCCATGGCTCCTCCCGCTCCCGGGTTTTCCTTTTCACTGGTCCCACGTTGCCAATCATATTTTTACCTTCCCTTTTCCCCGGTTATTTTCCCTCGGCTGTTCCCTTCCTTGCTGTCTGACATTCCGGATCAGGTGGTCCAGCTTTCCCGATTCTAACGCCATTTCCAACTATTTCTTTAAGTGGTGACAGTCATTGGTGAAATGCCCCTTCTCACCATGATAATCACAGTACCTGTCTGCGTTTTCTTTGCTAGGCCTGCCCACAAGTGGTGGCGGAGGAGGAAGACGGAGTTGGTGTTCCGTAGCCAGGATCTCCTTTGGCTGTTTACTTAGTACCATCAGCCCCGGGCGGTTATTGTCGTGTTCTCCTTCCTTCGGAAGTCTCCTCGGTGGTGATTCTCCTGCTTTGGTGGAACGTACGGAGAGTACGGTTCTCTAGGCTGGTAATCTCCTCGTTGGTCACTTCTGCGCTTTTTCGAGTAGGACCCCTTGCCCTGTCAGCCCTGGGAGGGAAATTATACTTTCGGCCCAAGTCTTGCATTTCCCCCCTTGGAAGTTATGTATTTTTGTATGCTTCTTCTGACCGAACGAAATCATCAACCCTTTTCATCATTTCTTTCACTATGCGCGGCACCTGATCAGAAAACCGCTTGGCTAACTCTGGACATTTTTGGCCGCCCATGAAGGATGATATGCGCATGACTTCAGGTACCCCCGGTATGTAGTTGGCCTCATCTGTCCATCTTTCTTTGAAATCCAGAAGGGTTTCGTTGGCCTTTCTCACTATCTTTGTGATTTCTGTAGGGTCTCTGACCCCCTTTTGCCGGAGAGAGAATCGGGTGACGAACTGCTCTTTGAGGTCATCCCATGTGTCAATGCTACCTGGTTCTAACCGACTGAACCAGCCCTGTACTGGGCCGTCCAATGTTTGTTGAAACATCCTATACCAGACTGGCATAGGCCATTCGCCTTGATTCGCTGCCCGAGCAAACCGGTTGATGTGATCATCTGGGTCCATAGACCCGTCGTACAGTTTGATGTTAGTCGGCATTGTACACTTCGGTCCAGCGAGTTCGACTATTATCGGAGTGAACTATGACTTGCGGATCAACTTGAAGGGCTTTTTTAAATCGTATTTTGGTTCGTCTTCCCTCCGGTTCTCAGTGGGACCCTTGTCCCATTCGTCACCAAAATCAAGCAGTATTGGCTTAACAACGCTTCCTCCAAGAGCGTTGTGTTTTTTAACTAACTCTGTTAGGGATGCCATGTGGATTTGAATCAAATCCTGTAGGCTGGGCGAATTTCTGTCGTTTCGGTTTGAACCCTCCGGACTGTCTTCATTATCATTTACCCCGTCCTCTCTGGTAAGAGGCCGGGGGGTTTCAGGGGGAACACTCGTCATTATGGCTTCGGGTAGATTGAATAACGGGTCCTACGGATGGCGCCAATTTGTTGAAGTAAAAGTCTGCTCCCTAGATTATCAACGGAAAGTCCAACCTTCACCTTCGATACTTCTTGATAACTGCACAAATGAGATACACACTTTAGCCTCATCCCGGGTTTTATTCCAAGACCAAGCTCCGGTGTGCGAGTAAGAATATGTAGGAGACCAGGGGGTATTATAATAAATGAGAGTAAATGCAAGTGTATGTCTGATGTTGTCAACAATAAATGGGGTTGGGGTATTTATACTACCCAACCTTGGTACCTGTATGTACTTGCGAACAATACTCGCCGTACTGTTAGTAGTGGTCCTGTGTTCTTTCAAATAGTATATGCCGCCCTAGGCCTACTCTATTAGGTAGGTGCCAAACCACGTGCCAGACATGATCTATGAATATCTGGGAAGGCGGCGCACGTGAAGATCTGGCTTTAATCCAATGGTCTATAGTCTTCTTGTACCATCCGGCTGAACCTTGCTGTCCGGCCTAGTTTGCAGCGTCCGGACTATGGCCTCCGGACATATACGTCAACAATACTCTACCACCTAGTTAATAAGGAAGTTTGCTGATTGAACTATACTCGGCCACCTTATATACAATTGTCAAGATTAAATGTCGAAAAGTCGTGATATTAACCTAGAGACTGTAACGTTATGTTTGAAGGGTACGGTTCACGAGTGGAACCTGTTAGTATCATGATTTTGGTTACTTATAATTAACTACAGAACCGAAAATTGTAAATTTACTAATTTTAACTTTTCGGAATACTGACACGAACTAAGTATAGTACATATATTTAGGCATCAAACTGCTACTACACGCTCATTTGTTATTAGTTTAGTAGCTATCATGTATGTTATAATCTTTGACACTGGATCCCTTGCAAAGTGTAATATTTTAAAAAGTGTAAAAAGTCACTCATTAATTGACACGTGTCCTTCCACTTATTTTATTCAAAAAATCCGCCCAAAGATAACATGATCATTTAACTCGTTTTTTGTTTTTCAACCTCAAACTTCAAACACGCATATCTCTTAATCGAAAAACTTTTATAAAAAACTGGTTTCACCATAATTTTTACAATTTAATCCTCTTTAAGTTGGTATAAATTTTGTTAAATATTTCAAAATTTTTTTACATATAAAACGGGTCATAATTTTCTTAATGTTTCTTGCCATTTTCGACCCTATTTTTAACCTTCAAAATTGTCGAATCATAAAATACTTAAAACACGAAAGTTATAGACTTTGGTTCACTCTTTCCACAGGTTTTTGAATCACTCAAATCTGATGTCATATGAATAAAATATCACCCGTTAAAGATGACATTTTACTCATTTTTGTTGCACACAAGGTGTTTGATAAAATGTCTAGCTTAGATTTTTAGCATTGAAATTGCGTTTAATGCATTAATTTTTGTACCACAATGAATAATTAATCATTTTATTAATGTAAGATTCAAAAAGTGATATTTTTTAGTTCGTAAATTTTTGGTTCATTAATTATAGGTTCATCAGTTAGCTTATATTTTTTTTGGTTCATCAATTATATTATAGGTTCATCAGTTTATTTAGTTCATTAATTTTATTATAGGTTCATCATTTTATTTAGTTCATCAGTTATTGATTTTTACCTATGATGCTATCATAATCAGTTTATTTAGTTCATCAGTTAAAATTGATGAACCAAAGTAACTGATGAACAAAATGTTACAATAAAAATTGATGAACCAAAGTAACTGATGAGATGAACATTAAATGTTCATCAGTTATATTATAGATTCATCAGTTTATTTAGTTCATCAATTTTATTATAGGTTCATCAGTTTATTTATTTGGTTAATCAGTTATTATCCTATGTTATATTTTTGGCTCATCAGTTGATGCCATGTGTTATGGTTTTGGTTCATCAGTTTTAAACAATTTTTCTATTTATAACTATTAAAAAACTTTACTTTTTGAGTCTTACATTAATAAAATGATTAATGATGCATTGTGAAACAAAAATTAGTGCATTTAGCTCAATTTTAACACAAAATATATAAGTTAGACATTTCATCAAACACCTTATATGCAACAAATATGAGTAAAACACAATCTTTAACATGTGTTATCTTACTCATATGAGATCGGATTTGAGTGATTCAAAAACCTGTGTAAAGAGTGAACAAAAATATATAACTTTCATGTTTTAAGTTTTTCACGATTCGACATTATGATGGTAAAAAATAGGGCCGAAAATACCAAAAATATTAAGAAAATCAATAATCATTTTATATGCAAAAAATAAAAGTTCGAAATATTTAACAAGATTTATACCAAATTAAAGAGGATTAAATTTTAAAAATTATGATTAAATCGGTTTTTCGTAAAAGTTTGCCATTTGAAAGATGTTTGTGTTTGAAATTTGAGGTGGAAAAGCAAAAAATGGGTCCAAAGACCATTATACCCCTGACGAAATTATTGTATAATTTAGGATGAAGGACACATGTCACTCTATGAATGGTTATAAAATCTTTTTAGGTTTTTTATTTTGCATCTCCTTTGTAAGGGATCGTAACTCTATAATCTTAACACAACATAACCAAAGGACGACTTTAGTTCTACTTAGATAAGATATCTAAGCGTAAACTACAACCAAACAAGTAAAGTAATGACTAATAGATATCAAGAAAACCTACTCCATAAGATGTGACGAAATTAGGACTGTAAGTGATAAACAGATAATGCACACATAATATAAGGGAAAATGAACAAAAAAGTATGATTTCATTAAAATGATTTGAGTTAATAAATATTAAGTTCTTTTTACTTATAAGTAAGTACAAAAGGCGGGTTTTACTTTCTATCAGGTGCATTTGTGAATTTTAAAAATCTGTTATAAAGCTTTATCGTTGTCCTTGATGCTTGAGATACTTTACTTCCGGCTATTCAGGAGCGTATCTACAGCTACGAGAGGGAATGCACTATGAATCCTCGTCGTAGAAAAAAAAAAGTTTGAAGCTTTTATTCATGAATTTACAAAGAGTGCATACCCACTAAATGGGGTGTGTACCCTGAGCTAGACGAATTCTTTAAAATGTAAATGATTTGAAACTGGAGATCCAAAATGAAAGAAAAAGATGAAAGGAACCATTTTCATTGTTTCTCTTATTTTGAGGAAGAAGAAGAAGGCGTTGAAATGTTAAAATTATAGTTTTCTTCGACCTCTTTCTATTAGTAATAGGCTCAAGTTCTAAAAGTTATGAATAGGCTCAAGTTCTAAAAGTTATGGTAGTAAAACCTATTTTTCGAAGCCCATCAATTTGGAGGAATATCCTCTAAAGTTGTAAACACAACTTTACTAATGTTGTGATATTGTGAGACATTGGATGTGATCTAATGGCTCAAATTAAAAAAACTTCTTTTGATTTGAGCCATTGGATCAAATCCAATGGCTCACAATCTCACAACTTTACTAAAGTTGCTTTATACAATTTTAGAGGATCCTCCTCCCATCAATTTACACATTTCATATGAAATTAAACTATATAACTTTTATAAAAAAAATAACGGAAGCAAAAAAATAACAAGGCACTATTCATTAAATTGATAACTCCATTATGTTATTATTAACTCCTTCCTCAACACTTACCAGAAACTCCAGAACCACTTAACTAAAATCGATCTCCCCAATTAATGTACTTTAAATATGGGAGGTGGTTTGGACACTCAAATGTTATTGAGACATTTATACGTACAAATAGTTGAAGCACATTATTAATACAGTACAAGTGTTTAATGCACAAATAGAGTATCCTGATCATTTTTAAAAGTGTGTAAATCAATTCCCTTTAAATATAGAAGCGGGACATTTTAGTTTTCTCTTATAATTTGCAAGATATTTAGTTTTATGTTGATTTTTTTTTTATATAAATGAATTTAGAATTTAGTGTTTTATTTATTTAAGATTTAAGTATTTGGTACACTTTCATCAGGATTCCAATAGTTTATAAATGGTTGTTAAGATCCCGATTCTGATATTAAAATCTTACGATTTTACGATGCTACATAGCAAAAAACGATCCCGATCCTACGTAGGATCTTTGCAAGCATAAGATCTCATAGGATCTCAATCTTGACAATATGATCTTAAGATCTAATCTGATCCGATCTTACTTTTCTCGAACAACCAACTAAAAAACTACAAAGTTATGGATTATATTAAGAATGTTATTAAGAAAATGGCATTATAGTAGGATCTTAAGATCCTGATCCGATCTTACGATCACGATCTTGCAAAGACGAAAATGATTCTTGGTAGGATCCAGATCTTGAAAACCTTAGTTTATAACATGACGCTTAGAGCACATGGTGTGTAACCATGCAAGTAGGTGAAAGTTTCACATTTTTGCGTTAAAGGTGCGTTAACCACACCGTGGTCTTGCGTTAAAGGCCAAAGCAAGCACCCACGTAAACCTTTAACGTTGTGTTAAGGGTGTTTGTAATTAAAAAAAACATACACTTTTGCCCCTCTAACATCTAGTATTTGAATTCAAAAAAAAAAAAAAAAAAAAAAAAAAAAAAAACCCCTTGGTTCTTAAACGGTACAGTTCGTGCGGGATAACCAAATTCGAATACGAGCGAGATTATTTAATATCAAATTGGAGCGGGATTTATTCAAATTCAAATTCGAAGCTGCCTATATATACAACTCCACCGGAGTTGTTTATCACACACAAAACTCATACACACAACTTATACAGATTCTCAACAGTGTCTCGCAAAGACTTCTCCCAACAATTCCCAAGTCACCGTGACTTCCCTCAACAATTCCCAAGTCACTTTGAATTCTCCCACAATTCTCAAGTCACCGTGACTTCTCCCAACAATTCCCAAATGAACACGACTTTTCCTAACAATTCTCAAGCTCCAACCTGATTCCAAATGAACCGGTGAAAACTCCACCGGAAGATATCTTTCCGGTATTCACACCGAAAAATGAACCGGTAAACACTCCACCGGTTGTGGAACACCAACCCAATCCACCGATTGTGGAACACCAACCAAATTCGTTTAGACTCACTGAGGATGAACTCCAACTTCTTGAGCAGGATAAGGAAGTCAGGAGAGAAACAGAAGAAAGAGAACTTCCAGAGGAAGCTGCTCGTATGGAGCAGGAAGCTAGGGATGCAGAACATCTTAGGAAGAACTGGTTTGACATTATGGAAGCAAAGTATTATAATGGCGAGTTTTGGGAGTCTTCGAGTGACGAGGGTTATAACTCAGACTTTTCATTGTAATTTGTAGTTTCATTTTCATTAGCGTATCGTACTTTCTATTAATCATACTATGTATTTCGTGTTTCACTTTAATGTTTAATGTAATTCGTGTTTTACATGTTATGTTAGTTATTAAATGAAGTATTAGTTTTAGTTTAGGGGTTGATTTTCAAAATAGTTGAGTTAAAGTTGAGTTAAGGAGTTTTTTTTTTTAGTTAAAGGTGAGAATGTTAAAGCTGATGTGGCACTGACGTGGCACTGGGTGAATGTTTAACCCATGGTGATGACACCCTCTGCTCTTATATACAAAAATAAGGCAAAGACCCTTCTCCCTTAGAAAAAATTTCGAGAAAAAAAATGACATGAAAGTATGAATTTATGAACAATGCAACTAGACAATGTACACCTTACTAGGGTTGTAAGCGAACTGAACGCTCAGTGAACATTTCATGAACCGTTCGGTAAAAAGTTCGTTTATTTATTAAATGAACGAACATGAATAATATTTTACGTTCGTTTAGTTAAATGAATGAACATGAATAAAAGTCACGTTCGTTCATTTATGTTTGTGAACGTCCGATTTTGCATTCGTAAGAATAACTAGTGAAAGAATATAAAAATGAATGAAAATGTATAAAAACAGATAAAAATATAAAAAAAGGTCAAACTAACAGAAATTGTGGTCTAGGGACTAAAACCGTGAAACATGACTAACCACAAGGACCATTTTGTACTTTAAAAATAACCAATGTCATGATTCACAAAGTTCAGTAACACATTTCGCAAACCCTTAAACATGTGTAACCCGGATGAATAAAAAAACACTTTAGTAACTTAGGAGAAATTTATGAGAAACTTTAGTAACTTAGATGAACAATTTGAAAGTTGAGTAACCTAGGCGAACTTTTTTGTAAACTATAGTTACTTTTTTGTCTATTAACCCTTTATTTATTTATATTCATATATCATATCTTTTAATTGTATAATTGTAAATTGGTTTTGTTTAATAAAACAATATTTATAAAACTGTGCATAACTTAATAAAGTTTATGTTTATTTTCCTATGTTAATTTATGTTCGTTTAGCGTTCATTTATTGTCTTAATGAACGAACATAAACGAACATGAACAACTCATTTTCTTAATAAACGAACATGAACAAGAAAATTCGTCCGTTTAAGTGTCCGTGTCCGTTTATTTGTCCGGTTAAAATTAGACAAGCGAACATGAACAAGATTCCGTTCATGTTTGTCTGGTTCGTTTACAGGCCTACACCTTACTGCAAATTCTTAAATCCGCCACTGCGACCATGTCCATAAAGCCATAACATCTATGTTTTCTTTCTAGCATACCAACAAACTTTTGAAACCAAAAACAATTATGTAAACGTCAATTTTTCAATTAAGATTTTTAATTAAGGATTTGATGCAAAAAATGCGTTACGAAATAGAAGTGTACTTGAGTAACTTTGGGCACACACCTTTTATAAACACGTTAACACGTGCCTATTGGGCACATGTTAGCCAAACCCTTTTATGAAGAGGAGAAAACTGTTACTATTAGAAAAGACTTATTTATTCATTGGCATGTTTATGTTTATGTTTATGATATATCGGTTGTCATGATAAATAAACTTTATTTATGAAACTAAGCATTAGAATGTTCAAATATTTTTTCTTAACACCAGTGCATAAGATACTATTTTTTCCATAGATGAATCTAATTTAATAATTGATATATATAATAATAGTCTAAATTAAATTGATATATATATATATATATATATATATATATATATATATATATATATATATATATATATATATATATATATATATATATATATATATATATATATATATAAAAGATGTATTATATATCCCACACTAACTAGGTTGGTCTTAGGAAAGCCTCCCCCCCTTCCCCAAATGCTCTAAAAAAAAAAGACACATGACATTTTCTCCCATCCAATGGACCACAATCATTTTACCCTCAAAATATTCGCTCCCACATTAATTTAGCCAAAAGCTTATTTCCCCCAAATCGGTATACCATAAAACATTTTCAAAACCTAACAAATAAACCACCCATCATGAACCCTAAATCAGTTTAATCCCCATCAATTCATACCTTAAAAATTAATTTACCCTAAATCAATTCATCCCCAATTTCAGTTGTAATGATCCGATAATTTTCACATGATAAATAAATAAATTACTATGTCGTTCTATTATCATAAACCAAAAAAATGAAATATATCACTAAGAAAGGATGTTCAATGCTCAAATAGGTGCGTTTTTTAAATATTTTTGTGTTTAATTGTTTCTTATTCATATCTTTTATTTTATTCATGTGTTTCTTGTATTTGATTCAGCAATAAAATTATAATATTTACTTTTTATGGTTGTATATATTATAAGTGTTTTAGAATGTTGGAAACTTTCAAAATATTAATTTAGTGTAGCAAATGTCAATAAAATGAAGGATACTATTTGCTAACTAAAATGTGGAACTTTTATAATTTGAATGGAAAATTGATGATAATAGAGGAAATGTAGGCTAATATTTGCTAACTAATTACTTTTTGCAATATTTGTCTTACTTATCCACATAAAGTTTATAAATTTGAATTACATTTTAACCTAATAATCTCCTATAAATTGGTTCCTCATATGCAGTGTTAATCACTTATCTATATCATCTCCCATGTATCTCATTCTCTTAAACATAAGCTACTCTTTTCTATGCCTATACACTTTACAGTGATAATCTAAGATCATAATGATAGCTATTTCATCATTATACATCTTTAATATACATCAATGATCTCTGTATTTTGTTTTGTAGATACAAAAATGGAACAAAATTTTACTCCCTTGTGTGACATAGATCCTATGTTGGATGATATAAAGGTTGTTGCACGCTGCATTAGCAAGTTGAAACTGCATACTTTAGGAAAGCCTAATGAAGTTTGGTCATTAGACTTTGTATTACAAGATGCACATGTATGTAGAATCCTAATTATTGTGGCATAGTTGATGTTTATTACTTGCAAAAAGATGTCTGTATAACAACATGCCTTTTTGTATTATCAGTTTACGCTTTTTAAATTTACACATGCCTTACAAGGTTGGTTGAAAGATAGTAGTCCATATTCTGATTATGTATTAGTTACAATAGGATATTTGGATAAGGTTTTTATTTTTTATTTTATTTTTTTTGATAAAAAGTTTCCATATGACTAAGGGTATATATGATATACATAATCATCAAAGCTATCATCTGATGTATATGGGCCGCATAATCAGTGTTTTTATGTTTTTACGGTGATATATATTTCAGGGTAACCGTGTTCATGGTACATGTAAGAAGGACCATATTAACAAGTTCCAACTTTTACTGGATGAAGGATCATGTTACAGAATCGGTAACTTTGGGGTGGGAGAGAATGGAGGCAACTATCCATTACTCAGTCACCGTTACAAGATTAATCTCTATAAAAACACTTCTATAACAAGGCTTTCAAGCTTTTACAACAATGTTTGTGGATTCAAGTTTGAGCCGTTCTCCAACTTATGGGCAAAATGTTTTTCTAAATCAAAATCTGGTTGTTAGTATTATACCTTTTTTAAAATTGCATGAAGAATCACATATTACATTTGTTTTTGTCATTTTGATGTTTTGTGACTTGATCACAAATGTGATTGCAACCACTGTGTCGCTTTCTGACTTGATCTCCTTTAATAAATATGGGAAGGCAAAGACAAGAAGAAATGTTATACTTGAAGATGTTGAGTAAGTTTTTTTTCCAAACATCTTATTAACTATAAATTTTACTATTTTTATACTTTCATTTTTATATTTTATGGTATCATCTGTAACAGAGGGAGGAAGCTTCATTGTTGTTTCTTTGATGCTTGGGCGGCAAAATTTGATAATTTACATGGTCAAAGGGACAGACTTGGTCACGTCGTCATGATATTGCAAATTGCTAAAGTTACGTATTTTAATGGTAAACATCATATTAACTATATATTTCAATTATATAATAACCACACAAAGTTAATATTGAAATTTGGGATGCGCTGATACAAATTCCCCTTCTGTAAGCAATGCTATGTGAGGCTCAAAACTCTATATAAATGATGATATTCCAGAAATCTCTGCCTTCAGACAGATGGTTATGATCCCGCAAAACATACCATTTCTATTTTCTCACTTGCTAAAAAAGAATTGACCCTGGAAGAGTTTTTCAAGGGGCTGTTTAGAAAATGGTTGGCAGTATACGTGATTATGAAACTATGAGTTTGTATTACCAAATTAGGCTTATTTGTTATTTTAAAAATGTCAGATGCATACTATAATCCTTGAAACAATTTTTGGCAAGGATTTAACTGTATTGTCTATGCCAAGAAACATAAGATTCATTGAGAGCATGGCTGGGCATACCTTGCTTGCAAGAGGTGTGGATGTATTGCCAAAGAAATTGAGAAAGGGTAAACTTCATCGAGTGGTTCTAAGTTCAAAAAGAAACAGATTTGGCATTGCAAGAAACACAAGGAAATCACTGCTGTTGGGATGAAGTATAGAAAAATTTGCTATATTTTGCATTTTATACATTTCCAAATTATTTTCACATTTACTTTTATGCTAATATATAAACTTTACCTTTCAAAATGAAAGTCATAGTCTGTGTTATTGATGATAATGGATCCGCATTGTTGGTGATTTTTGATGATATGATAGTGAAGCTTTGTGAAGCAGAATGCTACAGTCTCATCATGGAATATGGACCTGAAGTTGATGATTATTTTTCAGCTGAGCTTAATGTCATGGTTGGTAAAAAGTTGCTATTTTGATTTGAATATACAGAATTCAACATAAACAATAACAACCATGTTTACCAAGTGAAATTGATGTCGGAAGAGGAGTCTATGATCAGTACCTTTAAGAAGGATTTCATCTCCGAGGTAATGTTTTAGTAATTATATCTTCTTTTACAAGTAAATATTGAACAATGGAATGATTTATTAATGCCACAATGTATATATGCAGACGTTATCAAATACATCTTATTAGGAGGTGTTTGATGAGGTCCAAACTCCTGAACTGACTTCCATTTAACATGGAAGAAACACCCACTCTTGTTAAAGGAAATCAATCTTCCGTTGGTGATTCAGGCATTCAAGCTTCTGGTGGGGATACGAGCAGTTCTGGCAGTGTGAAGCGCACATACATTGACTTGGATGATTATAATAAAGAGGATGATGAAGCAAAAAAGTTAAAGAAGATGGTTGAAGTGAAAATCAAGCGTGAGGAGTGATATCCTTAAAATTTATATATCATCTTCACTGTTTTGTTTTTCCAATACTGTTTGTTTTGTTCAGTGTTCTTTAAGACATGTTTTATTAGCGTGGTTTGCATTTTAGCTATGGTTTTTGCAAGTCTTTAACATCTGTGTTTTTTTGGGGTTGTTTTCCAAAGAAACAAAGACTTTGAATAATGAGGATGATATATTCATGTTTTTTCTTTGCCTTCTTAATCTAATGTATCTCATTTTAGCATAGATTTATTAATCATCAAAGTTAAAGACCTTTTTAGCATATATTTATTAATCATCAAGTTATAAATGTAATCAAACATAAATTTGAACATTAGTTTCTAATTTGGCTAAAAGTATAGAACAACATTTACCTAAAATAACAAAGATAAAAATGAATGCGATGCCTTACATATGTTACAAAACACCTTTGTAGAACCATTTTAACATTTCTTTATAACAATTAAACTAAAAACTTATTCATTTACTAAATGCTTTGCAAAAAATTTTAAAAAATAAATCATTGCCATATATATGAAGTAATATTATCTTGATAATCAAACACACATATAAAAACAGTTAGGCAAATCTTTTTTAACAATTCAACTCTAATACAAACTTAATCTAATACTAAAATATTAGTAACGAACTTCCAATTTTAAAGATTATGGTTCAATATACATTTAAACTTTTTTCTTAGCCATATCATTTCTCAAAACTCATTCTATCTAAACCCTATATATACTATCAACTATAATCCAAATACATTTGCTTATACTATTTTCTAAACCTTCATTGAACAACATTAGATGGATCATCAACAACAAAACTCTTCAAAGGTAATCATACGTTTTTCTATATAGGTTATATACTTCTCTTTATGCTAATACCATAATAATCTCTGATTATGGTATTTGATTATAAGTATCGTTATAACAATTATTTGTTTATGCTAAATGCATCCTCATAACATTTGTGTGTTTGATTCTAAGCAGCAAGGAGTTGATAATGAAACACCAAAGGAGTTTTGGATTCAAGATCCGCCTGTCATTGTAATATCATCAAATGATGAATTGGTATGAGTTTCCTTACTTTCATCAGTAATATTAACAATTCACATATGTCGTTTTACTTATATTACATTACTTCCAGGATGTCCCTCCAAAAAGTAAACCCCAAAGAGATGGAAATCATGGTACATTTGTGAAAAGAAATATTGTTCATGTTGTCGATTCTGATGATGAAAATGACAAATAGATGTGTGTAAACAAAGATTGTTTGTAGCATGTTCAAAACGAAGACACATCGGTATTAAAAAATAATTTTGATGACGAAACTATTGTTGATCATGAGAGCGAGGAATGGATGTGTCTGAGCAAATAATGTCTATTCTACAATCATGTTCTTGATCATGATGATGAGAATGTTGATTATGAAGCTGTTGTCAAGAAATGATAAAAAAATTTAAGATTAGTATCAATAAGTAATTTATATTTCCTAAATAAGAATATGATAAATGTATTTATCATAAGTAGTTTTGTATTATGTTTTCATATTAAAGTTGCTTGGTTCAATCAATATTGCTTTCATATAATGCTTCTAAAGTTTCATATTGATCTTATATCTGACAGTAGTCATGCCCTATCCCATATCGGACAATACTAAGATGCTATATCTGTTACAACAAAATTAATACTCTTTACAAAACTACTAACATGAGTAAGTTAGTATAAAAGTATAATCAACACTAACTGAATCTTAAATTCATATTTTCATAAACCAAACATCATTTTAACCTCCATACACGCAACTGCTAGAAAACAACATCACATTTCTAAATAGAAAATTATTAAGAAACGTTCAAGGAGTGCACGTTTACTAAAGATTGATTCACTTAATCCTAATACAGTTGCATACTTTACAAACCACAGAAAAGCAAATATCCATACATAACAAACCTAAATAAGCAGCAAACATAAGTACTTATCATAAGACCATCCAAAAGACATCCCAACTATTACAAGATCAATGTCTAACATACATGAAAGACTGGAAACGGCTCCAGTGCGTCTCCATCCAAATTTGGCAGGAGATACATGGACTTGAATCTTAGCATTTTATCATAAGCAAACCGACAATCACATGCAAACTCCCTCTATTCACCAAATATGTTGATGTAATTAGCCCTTTGTGGATCCTCTTTGTGAAACTCCATCTTCACATCCATCGTGTATTCAACATGTTGGTGTTTCATCAAAGCATGAGTATATGTGTGCATTGGATGATGCAACAAGAAATCAACAGGTACCGTCTGCAATATAAACAGAGTAACATATAACACTAACTACTCTTATATATTAGCATATTTTAACAGTAACTATATAAAAAAACTACTTACAAGTCTTTTCATGATGACGATATATGAATATCTCTTATAGAAGGTGTTAGCAAATTCCCCAAAATGAACGCGATGGACTGGCCAACGACATATGTGATGCATTCTCTCATCATCTGCAAATACAAATATCTTAATTTAGTAACCTCTTAATAATTATCACATTATGTCATCATCGGAAACTCCAACAAATTCATCTTATATACTCTTTGGTCAACATCGTATAAGTAGAGTACCAAAACCTATTTTATTCTATCCAACCTTATCAGCTCATATTTTTAAAATGTTACAAAACACAATAAGCAAGTTATAAATTATCTATTTTCTTTGCAAATATAGTTTTTCAAGAATTTATAAAGTATAATATATGACTTTTTAAGAACAACTTATAAGGACCTCTGAAAATAAGTCTTTAACCCTCACATGAACAACAAAGTGCATCAATATCCTCAAACATACATTAAAGACTTATTTTCAGAGGTCCTTATAAGTTGTGAGGTTACTAAATTAAGATATTTGTACTTTGTTGTTCATACATTTAACTTGAGTCTAAAGTAAATATATATCGAACCTTGGTCTTCATGAGGTATTTTCGGTTGTAATGGAAGTAGTTGTGTTGCCCCAAAGAAATGTGGATCGGTAAGTTGACTTCCATCACCATTAAAAGCCATCATCCAAAACTGAATATTCTGCTCATTGGAGAACCCCACATTCATTCCAGCTTCCAAATGCGAGGTTGCTTTAATAACATCCCAAACTTCATGGAACAGTTCATATTCATTACTATTGTTGACCCCTTCAACATTAACACGATGCACATGAACTGTAAACTTGTGATCTTCCACGTTAATTCTAATACTTCCTGCTTGCCCTACACCAGTTAAGAAAGAACCTGGAATTCACTGTAAATCAAGTTAAAATTTTACGTGTTTGTTATTCACAATTTATAAATTAACACACTAATTAAAAAAATACACTTTTAAGTGATGTATTAACTAATACCTAAGCTTTATTGCTGCACCCCAAACACGAGTCTACAACCGAGAATAACGTCCCTCTATACCTTCGTACCCTCCAAATTCATGTCCATTACAATCATATCCTGTCACATATCATGTATCATCCCCTTCTTGGATAAAATGCAACAACCTAACACGGTGACCGATATTCTCCACAGCGAATTCAGTCCGTTTGTAACCTTTGAGCATTACAGGTCCTTCGTATGGTTTCACAAATCTTACTTTCGTACAAATCCTTTGGGAGTTGATCAAGTATAAATGTTTGTTCCCATTCTTCCCATCCTCCCAAAATATTCGTGGCATAACCTGAAACATTATTCTATAAGTTTAAATCATCCTAACTAATAACCATCAAATGGCATTATCCTAACTAATAACCATCAAATGGCATTATTCTATATGTTTGATCAAGTTATGGTATATGTTATCATTACCTCTGATTTGGGATAGTTCGGCGGTTCACCCAAACTACAAATTTAATTGGAGGCATTTTCCTACAAAAACATTGATTGTGCAAATACCAAATTAGTTTACCATTCGCAAAGAAACTAATAACCATCATATCATTTATTTAATTAGAATAATCTATCAACATAAATATTAGGCTACATGTTTTATGTCCTTTGACAACAACAAAAACAACATGCATCTTATCCCAAACTAAGAATCAGAGGTTGAATGTTCTGTGCCACATAACAGATATATGGTTTTCATCAAGGACACAAGTCTCATGCATTATTTCATCAACCATAACCCTCTTTAACATAATAAGCTTCTACCATCTAAAAGGATCTTAGATTATCAAAAAAATTAACATCATGCATTTGAGGGAATGAGAAGCTACCTACTTATCTTTCAACTGCAAATCTACTATGTATAATGCATTACAAGATGGTATTATGATTTTTAAACAACTACTACTAACTTTGATTTTGTTTTTGATATTGTTAAACTTAATTTTTTTTGGAAACTGGCCTTTCAGTATCTTCAGAGCTTGATGATCCATTGCATTCACTTGAAAAGACTGGTTAGGGAGCAAGTGGTAAAAAGTAATGATGTTATAGCAGTCAATATGATGCGTAAAACCCTAGTCAAAAATATCTTGGTCTTCTTGTGTAACACCCCCAAAAATCGGGTCTAGCGGAACCATACATGCAATGGGGTGTGATGCAATTTGGATTGTCACACAAAAGTTTTACTTCTCAAGGGATCTTGAGAAGCTTACAATCCCCGCCAGGCAAGTGTACCTGACCGGTGTAGTATAGTGTAGTGGTAAGAACCAGGGGATTGATCGTTCTCCACAGGGAATAGTGTTAGTTTGGATTAAAAATGATTTAAGCTAGGTATAGATGTGAGGGATGATTCTTTTTGTATTTTTTATATTTAATGGAAAGCAAGTAAAATTCTTGGGTTTTGGAAGAGTGGGCGGAATTAGTTCCTAGTCAACTAACCCAATTAACTACAAATGCAATAAAAATAAAATAATAAGAGAATAAATGTGCGTAAAACTAGTATGGATAAAAACGTGTTTAGGTTTCACTACTCCCTAGCTATCTTTCATTGATTGATTAGTTTGTTACAATTTCGTGGATGATAGGTTATATTCCTTAATACCATTTGTGGTGGCATGTACGTCCTTTCCCAACTCTATAAGATCCTATCTCTTCCTATGCCGACACGCTAAGTATCCTATCATGGCCTCATTAATATTCTCTTATGCATTAAACACAACCAATTAATCATAGTACACATCCGATTCATGTTTCTTAAGACATCAAGCAAGTTACCAATAGGAAGTTAGCCAGTTTTCTTAAGCCTAACATTGATATCATTCATCCAACAACAATTAATAACAAACCATCAATCAATAATCAATAGTTAGGTTTCATTACATCTAAGCAAACACAAACAAACCTAGCCTAGCATGTTAAAAGTGAGACAAGCGTGAGATAGAATCAAACAACACATAGGCATATTTAATGATTGATAGATTACTTATCTTCAATTAAACATGGAAGAAAAAAGGTTTGGAAACCTCAAAATAGCTGCAAAAGTCGACTAGGGTTCATACCCCAAGTTTCTCCCTAAAAGTCCACACATAATGAATGAAAACTAAAAAAGTATATATAGATTTCAAGACTTGATGGCGTCACCTTATGGGACGTGACGCCATCACCTCGCCGTATATAGGGTTCCTTGATGGCCTAGATCCACTCTTGACACCGTCAGGTTGAATGAGGTTATGGGACGTCTTTCTTTGTAGTAACATGTGATGTCCTTGGTGAATTATAACGTGACGCCGTCACTCTTTAACCTCCAAATTCTTTCTGGCGCGTCTCGTGTAAACTTAATATCCACATCTTTGTCAACACATGACGCCGTCACCAAGTAATGCGTGACACCGTCAGGTACTGTTCCCAGCATAATTTAAGACTTTGTCGTATTCTTCACTTTTTTGCTCCAAAAACATCCAAAATGCTTCCTTTTCCAAAATTCCTCTCAAAAGTACCTAAAATGACAAAAGGAACGATTCAAGGCAATATTTGATCATATAATCACAAACTAAGGCTTAACTGACTCCTTAAAAGTGTAACACTTTTCGTCTCATCAAATACCCTTACACTTGGGATTTGCTTGTCCTCAAGCAAATGAGCTTTTATTCTAATCAAAATACAAGTTAGGGGTCTTTAACATTAATATAAAAGTAATTACAATAAATAATCGTTCTACCTTAATCAAAATAAGCACGAAAATCATACACTAGCACCTCACAAATAGTGTTTGGATACTCTCATCTCTCGGGTGTTATAAACCTATATAACTAATGGAAATGGAAAATATCACTCACTTCCTGTTATAGCAAATAGATTACCATAGGCTTGGGAAAGGATAAAAAATCTCCTCCACTAGGCGTAAGCACCTAAGATAAACTATCAAAGAGGGCTTTTCAAGGGTTATAATATTGGGTGTAGGGATACAAAAAACACGGTTTGTTGGATAAAGGATATTTTTACTGGTGGCAAGCTAATCATCTAGGTCAATTACATGTACAATATATGACTCGACTTAGCAACCATGCAATCAATTAGACAATTAACTAAGGGTTTAAACAAATAACAATAATGCTCTAAAGATGAGTGCATACAAGGAAGGCTAAGGCGATTTAGGTGTACATTTGGGGTGGATTGTAAACAAATTCTATCTTTAAGTAAAATGCTTAAAGTTAGAAACGAAAAAGATAGGCTCTGAGGGGTGTACTAGGGGTATTGTGTACTAAAAATGAGTACATCGCAAAGGTGTGGGAAAATTACTTGACCAATGAAGTCAATGTAATTATATAAAACACAAGTGTAAAAACATGGGTTATCCTAATGCCTCTTATCATGTAGTAAATCTAACTACACGAATGTAGTCTCACTTGTGGTCTCGGAGTGAATCACTAACGCATGTCTTAGAATCTAAGTGCTATCGGTACACTCATAAGCACTAAGGATTTTCCTAACAAGTCTAAGGGCGAACTTCACCTGTATAAATTTAGTAGATCGCTATCATGAGTCTTTGACGCTTCAACTAACGGATGGTCACTAGTGCACTTCTTGGATCGCTGGCGCGTTATTTGCATAACGGATGGTCACCAAGTCATACACTAGATCGCTGGCACGTTAGTCAATTAATCTAATACTCGGATGGTCACTACCTTATTCATAAATATTTTTTGAGTGGTACGATTTTTTGTGCTAGTCATATAACTCCTATCCATGAGACGCTTATTAAGACTAAAGTTTCACTCCTATATGTTGCAAAAAAATTTAAATTTGGTGCTAAAATTGCCCTAACAAATATTTCTCTCAGTTTTATTACTCATTTACTATTAAACAAACAAAAATCAAGTGTCATGGTATTCTCTAAGGTATATTCATTTAACCCCCCCTTACACTTAAGCTGGACATTGTCCCCAATGTTCAATTAAAAGATGTAAAAGAAAAGAAAATGAAAGAATGAAACAAATACTCCCCTGATTCGTTCGGTGTGGATAATGCGGTAACATGGTTAAATCCTCCTCCAAGAGAATGTAACAACCTCAAGATTAAAGCAACGCCAAAAACTTGAAACTTTGATGCTCAAAGACTTGACCATCCATGTACATCTTCTTGTCCAATATAACCTATTAAACCAGAGAAAACAAACAAGAAAACTGTGGACGTATGGTCCGGACTGGGCCAGGAATGGGCCAGTCCCGACAGACAGCGGCCCACTCTACGCCTAAACCATAATTCCATGCCCTATAAATATAGGGCTGGGATTCCCTTCTTGGGACACACCACAACAGGTTACCCTAAACCTAACTCTATATGCTATATCGCATGGAGACTAACTTGACCGTCGGAGGTGGATCCCGGGGCTACGGCCTTGGGTCTACTCCTAACGGGTTCTCTTTGTTGACATGTCTACTCAAGGCTTGAGAAGACGACGAATGGCCCAGGGAGAATCGTCAAACCCAGCCTGCGCCAGATTATGCATCAACAAGTTGGCGCCATCAGTGGGACATGACTATGACAAGTTTCGTGCTCTCACATCACTGGAAAACAACCATCGAGTTCAAAAGCCGATAACTTTAAAACTATTCAATATTAACTACACGTTGCACCATATATATTAAGATTATGAAGTTGTCATGATTTTACAACTATCTGTATTCATATACGTATATATATTAATGAAGTTGTCATGATTTTACAACTATCTGTATTCATATCCGCATAGGTGTTAACAGATTATTACTAATCGTATATAGTCTGGTCCTGTTGTGCCACTAACTATTAATATAGGGTTTTTAAAACTTTGTATTTTTTGGGTTGCACTTTAAAACCCGGCCGATGCGGTATTCATGCGTTAAGATATGTTATCTTTTAAATATTCATAAGATTTTATGTAAATATTTTAACTTGGTAAACACGATTTTATCTATAGTCGCACTAAGTCCGCATGATCGGACCTACTTTATCTTTTAGCCGCGAATTAATTCGCGCACATAATGTTTTTACGGTTGGTATGCTTGTTTTCACGTACGAACAACGCAGTCACGATAAATCTACCCGCGTTAGGCCGTGTGTTCGGACATCTTCGCAGATTAGCTACGTGCTATTGAACAGGCACCACGATGCTAGTCAATCGCCGTGAGCGCACTGGACAAAATCCGTGGTCATGTTATGTTCATCTGCGATCATCCACAAATGTTCGGGTCTATGTGGTCACGATACATCCATCTGCGTCTGTGCATGCGATTGAAACTATTAGTCACGGTCACGGTGCGATTAAAACAACAATTCATTATTTATGTAGTTTGTAAAACCTCACGATAGGTGTAATTTGCACTACTACTTCTCTTATGTGTTACTTTCACATGCTATGTGCTATATATTGCTTCACGCTAATCTTTTACTTCATTAGGTTTTATATGTTGCGATTCGCAGCATATACTTTTAACATTTGCCTTAAGTGTTTTTTAGGATTTGAATAACTAAGTTTAATGCTCCTACAAGAGTAGCACCATCAAACTTTGGGGGCTACCAGGGTATATAATACCACTGTTTCCGTACATAAGAGGTATTGCAAGCCCGGTACAAAGACGGATTTAAATATTCGCACCATCTTGCCGCAGGGGAGACGTCCTCTGTCGGTTGTAAAGACGAATGTAATGTTCGCGCACAACGCGCACCTCTGTCGCGAACAACGCGCATCCTTGTCACGCACAGCGCGCACTTCTGCCACAGAAGTACGTCTTCTGTCGCACCACGCTGCATCGCTACTGGTACAAAAGGTATGCCCTTACCCAGGATGCAACATACGAGATCCACCTTCACAATTATAAGACAATCACAATCGCAATCCCAGTGCGTACTGCCGCATGTGGGCTGCGTAGTATGGTCCATCCTATGCGCACACATGAGTTGCGCACACATGGGCCATGTCGTCATGGTTGATTGGGCCTACGCGGCCATGAAGAGAACTTAAGTCTAGCCTAACATAGCCATGCAGTATGTCACACTAGACTTGGAGGGCTTGTAGACGTATGGTCCGGACTGGGCCAGGAATGGGCCAGGCCCGGCAGACAGCGGCCCACTCTACGCCTAAACCCTAATTTCATGCCCTATAAATATAGGGTTGGGATTCCCTTCTTGGGACACACCACAACAAGTTACCCTAAACCTAACTCTATATTCTATATCGCATGGAGACTAACTTGACCGTCGGAGGTAGATCCCGGGGCTACGGCCTCGGGTCCACTCCTAACGGGTTCTCTTTGTTGACAGGTCTACTCAGGGCTTGAGAAGATGACGAATGGCCCAGGGAGAGTCGTCAAATCCAGCCCGCGTCAGATTATGTATCAACAAAAACCTAGCGTAACATCAGCGGTAAAATCTATATAAAATAAAATCCTAGAAAGCAAATAAAGATATAATGCTTGAGGAATGAATGTTTGCAGATTCCTAGAGTTTATAAGTTAAAGATTTTAACAAAACTTTACAATTCCAGCAGCAAAACAAAACTTGCAAAATTTTCCGAAAATTAGTACCTGACGTCGTTAGGCTTTAATTGCTGACGCCGTCAGAATTGATCTGACATAAATTTTATGCTGAGTTTTCGGAAAATTTCTAGAAAAACCTATACCTTAATTCCTGGAATTCCTGCAAAATATCATTATGACTCGATACAAGCATTTGACTCAAACAAGTACTAATATGTATGTCTATATCTCATTGTTATCGTTCATGTTCAATTCGTTCTTTGAAAACAAACTTGGATTTCCCTTACACTTATCTTTTTCAAAATACCTTTATATGTAATTAAGACAAAGTTAAAAACAAAAAAAAAGCATTTTCACAATTTTATTGGAAACATGAATTATAAACAATAGAAATAAGAACACACATACGGAAGCAAATAAAACAGATAAACAAACAAGAAACAAATAAAAAGCTTGGGTTGCGACAAACAATAATGATAACCGAAATGAAGAAGTCCTACATTCGTAAAGATTAAAAAGAAAAAGTTACAAGCATCCAAAGGCCAACAGAGGCCAAATCCTAAATTATTACAAACCAAATTGTCTTAAAACATAAACCTATAAATTGTTCCAAGATTACATCACATCATAAAAATAAAATCATCACTGAGGAGGGGAACCATAGTGGTAATCATATCCAGGAGGGAAGTGTCCATAGTACCCATAGGGTGGGTAATCCTGCTCGCGGCTAGGGAACGGGTCAATATGAAGATGGGGCTCCAAATGATCACGCGTGGATAAGTGCTGCATCTGACGCACTGTGTGATCATACATCCAGTCAAACCTCTCATTAGTGTGGGTCCTCCAAGTATCCATCTGACCCATCCAAGCCCCCTGATAGGCCTGTCAATCCCCCTGACTCATATCCCTGTAAACATCACCTGAGCCACCTGCACCCTGATCCCCAAACGGCTGATGCTGTGGAGCCTGATCATCATCCTCGTCATCATCATCACCACCAATCTCTGCTGGTCCTCCCACAACATGCTAGAGATACGATCCATCACCCAACTCCATGATGACCTCCATCTGCTTGAGGGACCTGGACCTAACAACCCTGTATGGTCCCCCTACACTCAAGTACCTCAGGTCTAAGGACTCCATATGACTGGGCGAGCCTAGTGATAAGCATCCCTCTATAAATCTTATCACTCTGCTTCTCCCCAACTCCCCCTTTAGATAACTAGCTACCCAGAATGGGATGTTGCAATAAACATCCGGGGAGTAAATGGTGTAAAGGAAGAAGTGGTCCAAACCAGTGATGCGGTGTGTGGAACTCTGGTGTCCCGACAAGGAGTAGGATATGCACCTGTGAGTCAGCCTGACCGTAGGATCCCTAATACTAGAGGCAACAGTAGTCGAAGTATACACACTATTCCTAATGGTGGGCCAGAACATAGCACTTCTCAAGTCATTCCTAATAGTCTTAGCATCCACCAATCTACCTAGAAACTCTTTTTGCAAGGTCTCATGCTGGCTATATAACCCCAATCTCCAACCAAACTCTACAACAGAACAAGTCCTAAGCTCACCCCAGCTTAAAGTAGAGTGTGGTGGCACCTATGATACTCCTTGCTTCCCCTGTTTCAAAATGAAAAGTGGCCAAAAACTCACGTACCAGTTCATCATAAACTGGCTCTTGAATCCTAAACAACCTTTCCCACTAGGGACCCGTGAAGTCATTGGTTTGGAAGCTGTCCAGAAAACCTTGTTCGAGGCCCTCGCATCTTAAGAACTCCCAATCAACCACAACCCCATGGTCAATTTTATGATGGAGCAGTTGGTTGTACTTGGAGTTGGTGTCGTCGTTTTCAAAGATATTCCAACCTGCGACCGTTTTCTCATAGTATTCTTGTTAGGACCTTGAAGAGCTCCCTCGGTTGGATCAGGAACGCTTGCTCATTTCCTAGAACAAAATAGGAAGGAATGGAAAGGGTTAGATAATGACCAAAGGGGATGGTTGAACATCAGACATGCCAGACGCCGTCACTCTCTGCGAAGTGAAGCAGTCAGGTTCATCGTTTTTTGAATCCGGGATTACGAGGGAAAAATCAATATTCAAACTTTAAGTTCAAAAACCAAACACCCCTTCTCACAGCCAAATGGGTAATTGGTCCACAGTTTTCGGTTTGAATTTGTACCCCCTTAAGTCAATAAACCCATTTGATTAACACTATCTAATGCCTTAATCATTGCCAAAACAACACTAATTAAAGGACATTATAAGTTCTAATAATGAATCAACCCTAGGGTTTCGAGTATTGGGGGTTTAAGAAATCGATAGACCCTACGAGTAATTGAAGCGAAAAGGATGAATAAAACTTACTTACCACATGGAGATTAGCAACGAGAATTGGTGAATTGGACCTTGGAGATTCGGTGGGTGGGTGTGGGGTGGATAAAGTTTGTGGCATTTGTGATGAAAGTGTTGATAGAAATAATGTTTAAAAACGTTATTAATATTTCTCAATAAACCTATGTTTTGATAATCACAAAACTCAAATCAAATTAAGTCAAGATTAAGACGTAAACAAGTATTTAGTAACAAATATTTACCTCTACATCTAATATCACTTAAGGTATGCATAAACTAAGCATCTTATGCATTACATGATCAAAGGAAACCTTGTCTTAAGACATAACATTTTATAAAATGATATTAACATTTTTTATATATTTGTAAATCATTTTTGGTATTGTTATATTAAACTACAAAGATATGATTTCAAATTTCCAACCAAAAAGGGCAAATTTTATCCAGAAAAACTTTTCCAACGTTCAGTAGGGCGGCCCCCTTAATTATACTAGGCCGCCCCTTAATCTTTAAGGGGACCGCCCACTAATTAAGGGGACCGACACACTCCAGAACAGTATTTTCTGGCCCTTTAAATACTGGATCATTCCTCATATTTTCTCACCTTTTTGCACTAAAAACTTTCTGATCCAACCTCCATTTCTATATCAAAAATCCTTTGATCATATAATTCATAAGTCTTTGTTTCCAAGTGATCCAAAGCTTCATCCACTCAAGTGCAAGAAGAAGAACACTCCTCTACATCCATTAAATTGTAGTAGTGTTGTGATTAGCTATTTTCATATTGTAGTAGTGTTAGATATTTGTAAAAGTGTTGTGTGAATTTGGTGATTGTAGAAACTAGGTGTGTTGTAAAGTAGTTTAGTAGTTGTGACTTAGTAGTGCATAGAAGAAGGTGTGAAGTTGACAAGGTGTGAAGAAGGTGTGAAGTCTTGAAGAAGTTGTGAGATTGGTTCTAGCTACGATTAGAACTCGACATTTAGCTTAGTGTCGTTAACTCGTGTAAGCCAAGGTGTGTAAGGTTTCTCCACCATAAGGAGTTTGTTGACACAGTGAAGAAAACTCTCGAGTGTGGTACTCGGGGAGTGGAGTAGGGCAAGGAAGGTGTCCTTGTAGCTGAACCACTATAAATTCGCGTGTTGTGGTTTGATCTTTCTAACTCTATCTTTTCTTCATTCTATTTCAATACGTTCATTATTAGATTAGAATTGCTTATATTGGTTGTTACTTGAATTCACTTGAGATCGAATCAAAAGTTTTTATAAGCTACAAAATATTTTGGTAATAAATTTAAAAAGGACGTAAAACTATTCAACCCCCCTGTGATTGGTATTTGATTATAAGAGCTGGGTGAGCGAGGTGACGTCGTCAGGTTTTAATCCCTGACGCCGTCACGTGCCCGTGTGATGATGTTTCTCATGGATTTTCAATTAGGCCCATGTTCTTTCGAAAGTTGGTCAATTAGTATTGGAAACCCATGAAGGCAATGGCCATTTTGTTTAATAAAATCCACCTGGATCAAACATTTGGTTGCTATCACGAGGTGAAAATTGGTTTTCAAAGAGATCGGTTATTACCCAATCAGGTTTCTATTCCTCTATTTCATAGGTGCTTGATGACCAGAGGGAACCTTTCCAGGGAGCTTTCGGAAAGATAAGATACTTGAGTTGGGTCTTTCGTACCCCAGGTTTAAAGCTGAAGGACCATTTTCTAATTTTATGGAAGATAGGGAGCGTGACTCGCAAGCTTCCGATGAAGATGTTGTGTACTTGAGAATTCTTTTTCTCAGGAGGCGGTTCATGTGGACAGAAGTGGTTTGGGGATGAAATTTTAAGAGGTGTTCCATCCCCCCTATCGTTTTTCGATACATTATGGATTGGGAGTTCAAAGATCTTTTCGATCTTTTTGGGTACAACATCTTCCTTAATTTTTTACTTAATCCTTGATATAAATTTATCGGCCAAGTCCATGAAAACACTTTGGGTGTTTTCCATGCGGGCTTCGTATTGCTGGATTTGCCTTTCTTGATTGTTTACAAAAGTTAGCATGATCCCTTCGAATTCCTCTTGTCGCGAATATTCAGGAAACATACGTTTAATGACCGCACTCGCGTATCCACTGGGATTTACTCCAGTTCTGACCATAAGTGCCTCGGCCTTCATTAATTTCTCAACATGTTTCTCGATGTTCTCAAATAGCTGTTCTTGAGTTGAATTCATGCAATTTAGACTTCCTTCCTCTAAGAACATTGGATCTTCCTATTCTTCCTCTTCGTATTGTGCTAAGTCCTCAATGACCTCCGAGTACTTATCAACACCGAGCTTGCTCAGTCTACCATTGACAGCATAATCTATGGCCTTTCTAGTTTGATGATTGACACCATCATAAAAGATTTGAATTTGGAGCCAAAGATCAATGCCATGATGGGGGACTTTTTGAAGTAAGTCCTTGAAACGAGTCCATTCTTCGTAAAGAGTTTCGCCTTGACGTTGTTGGAACATCAAGATGTCATTCCTTAACTTTGTGGTTCTTCCCGGTGGGAAAAATTGAGCAAGGAAACGAGAAGTGAGATCATCCCAAGATGTGATGGATCCCGCGGGTAAACGCACAAGCCATTGACTAGCTTGGTCATGCAGAGAGAATTGGAAGAGACGCAATCGGGTCATCTCTCAGGTTTCAACATCAAGGTCTATGTAATCTACGATTATAAGAAAATCCTTGAGGTGTTGATTTGGATCTTCGGAACGAAGTCCATGGAATGCACATCCGCTTTGCACCAACCAGATGGTGTCGGATCGCAAGGGAGACACATTGGCTCCTTGAGTGAGCTCAATGGTGTTTCGATGGCCTTGGTGGCTCGGTCGGGAGTACTCTCCTAAAGTGCGGGCTCTAGGAGGTTGATTTGGTTGTGGTGGCTCTTGTTGTGGTGGGTTGATTGGATCAAAGATATTACCACCTTCCATGATGTCGGATGGTAACGGTTACAAACAAAGGAACAAAAAAAAAAGATAGACTATAGAAAACCTATAAAAATAAAAATAAAAATCTCACTAAAAGAAATCTAATGAGTAGACCTAATAAAAATAAAATTCAACCTAAACAATAACTATTCCCAACAGCGGTGCCAAAAACTTTGATGCAATTTGGATTGTCACACAAAAGTTTTACTTCTCAAGGGATCTTGAGAAGCTTACAATCCCTGCCAGGCAAGTGTACCTGACCGATGTAGTATAGTGTAGTTGTAAGAACCAGGGGATTGATCGTTCTCTACAGGGAATAATGTTCGTTAGGATTAAAAATGATCTATACTAGGTCTAGAGGTGAGGGATGATTCTTTTTTTGTTTTTTATATTTAATGGAAAGCAAGTAAAATTCTCGGGTTTTGGAAGAGTGGGCGGAATTAGTTGCTAGTCAACTAACCCAATTAACTATAAATACAATAAAAATAAAATAACAAGAAAATAAATGTGTGTAAAACTAATATGGAGAAAAACGTGTTTACTTAGGTTTCACTACTACCTAGCTATCTTTCATTGATTGATTAGTTTGTTACAATTGCGTGGATGACAGGTTATATTCCTTAATACCATTCGTGGGGGCGTGTATGTCCTTCACCAACTCTATAAGATCCTATCTCTTCCTATGATGACACATTTAGTATCATATCATGGCATCATTAATATTCTCTTATGCATTAAACACAACCAATTAATCGTAGTACACATCCGATTCATGTTTCTTAAGACATCAATCAAGTTACCAATAGTAAGTTTAGCTAGTTTTCTTATGCCTAACATTGATAGCATTCATCCAACAACAATTAATAACAAACCATCAATCAATAATCAATAGCTAGGTTTCATAACATCTAAGCAAACATAAACAAACCTAGCCTAGCATGTTAAAAGAGAGACAAGCATGAGATAAAATCAAACAACACATAGACATATTGAATGATCGATAGATTAATTATCTTCAATTAAACATGGAAGAAAAAAGGTTTGGAAACCTCAAAATAGCAGCAAAAGTTGACTAGGGTTCGTACCCTAAGTTTCTCCCTAAAGTTCCACACATAATGAATGAAAATTAGAAAAGTATATATAGATTTTAGGACTTGACAGCGTCACCTTATGGGACGTAATGCCGTCACCTCGCCGTATTTAGGGTTCCTTGATGGCCTAGATCCACTCTTGAGGCCGACAGGGTGAATGAGGTTCTGGGCCGTCTCTCTTTGTAGTAACATGTGACGTCCTTGGTGAATTATAACGTGACGCCGTCACTCTTTAACCTCCAAATTCTTTCTGGCGCGTCTCGTGTAAACTTCATATCCACCTCTTTGTCAACACATGACGCCGTCACCAAGTAATGCGTGACGCCGTCAGGTACTGTTCCCAGCATAATTTAAGACTTTGTCGTATTCTTCACTTTTTCACTCTAAAAACGTCCAAAATGCTTCCTTTTCCAGAATTTCTCTCAAAAGTACCTAAAATGACAAACGGAACGATTTAAGGCAATATTTGATCATATAATCACAAATTAAGGCTTAAATGACCCCTTAAAAGCGTAACACTTTTCGTCTCATCAGGGTGTTACGAAATCGATATCACAACATAAGGTACAAAGAATGGTTTTTATTCCCATCATTCACAATAAAATTCATTATCAAAATTGTTAAGTTAACACGATGTAAAAGTAGTGCGGAAATAGGCCCATAAAATGATTAGAGTGGTTCCAATTGCTTTATCAGAGTTGCCTATGACCAATGCCCCTTGCCAAGAGCCTTCAAATAATAAACTATCACCTTAAACCTGAAAAAACATGCTAAAATGGTTAGCTTACGCTAGTGAGTTCATAGAGTTTAATCAAAAGTTTTTGGTAGTGGACCTGGTAGAGTTATTTGCTATGTGGGACTAGAGGCAGATATAGTTCACACATTCCAATATCTTTCTAAAACCAATTAATTCCATATCGTTTCCATATCAAGTGATCATAGTAGGGCCTTAGGCGGTCTCCAGACAGGTTCCATGGTTATAGCAGGGCATCACCCATTGCTACCCTGTACTGGAACGGAAATAGACATATACTCTTAGCTAGGTTCAATGGTTATAGCAAGACATTGCTACCCTAGACTAAGTGTTGGGAATAGACTTTATTAATTCAAGTGTCGGTCATTGAATTTTGTAATAGGTTGCATTATTAAGTTAGTACGTTAGTGATTAAATATGTTTTATTAAGTTTTATGCTAAGTTTATAGGTTTGGTAAAGGTCTAAGGGCTTAATATGTCATATTGTCAAAGTTTAGTGAAGCCCTAGTCCTCACCTATAAATAGACTTGTAACCCCTCATTAAAGGTTGTTGGTTCTCTTGATATTAGATTTCATTTCATTTCCTTATTAGAGTTCCTTCTACTCTCTCTCTCTCTAAACTTTCTTTCTCTCTCTAGATTTCTAAGTGGTTATGTTGTAAAATGGTGACCTAACAATTGGTATCATTCGCCAAGGGATAATATAGGTTGATTTAGGTTTGATTTGGTAGGAAAAACTAGGTATAAATGTGAATTTTTGGTTATCTGTTACTGTTCATCGCCAAACTAGCGAGTTAGAATCATTCTTAGCGAGTTAGAATCATTCTTAGCGAGTTAGAACTTTAAGATTTAGCGAGTTAGAGTGTTCTATCTTTCGAGTTAAGGTTAGTTCCTGCGAGTTAAGTTTTACTTTTGGCGAGTTAGCCATTCCTTATCGTTTATCGAGTAAGGATTTTTAAACTCTATACTTAGGGGAAACTCTGCCCACTTGAACTTATTTTACCGAGTTACAATCTTCAGAACTTTACCAAGTTAAGTTGAAACCTTGTTACCGAGTTTCAATATTCAGAACTTTACCGAGTTAAGTTGAAACCTTGTTACCGAGTTACAATATTCAGAACTTTACCGAGTTAAGTCTTCAGTAAACCATACCTAGTTTGAAATCCAAAAGTTATCAAGTCAACTTAAAATTACAACCTTTATTTATCCTTAAAGATCAAAATTTAACATAATCACGTAAGATGTCTCAACCACCTAATTATTTCTTTTCTCATCCTCCGCAACATCAGTATCCGCAATATCAGCAACAACAATATCATCAGCAACAATCGTATCAACAACCGCAAAAATTGTATCAACAACCGATCCGTCCACAACAACAATATCTCATGATGCAACAACATCAACTCATTCCTCAACAAAAACCATATCCAATGTCACAACAACAGAATCAATATTCGTCCAAACAACCTCACTAGTTTGATCGGATGTGTGAAGTTATTACAACTCAACAATCCTGACATGAGGCAGGAGCACTTGAAACACCCCCAATGCTCACACCTGGGAACTATGTTCAATGGTCAAGTCGATTCTTACGATTTATTGAACTTAAGAAACCCCATGGGAAATTCTTGAAACAAGTGATACTTGAAGGACCATTTTAGTGGCCAACCAGACTTGAAAGTCGTGATCCGTCTGCTGATCCTCCACGTGCTCCTGTAGAGAAACCTATTCCAGAATCTCAACTCACAGAAGATCAGAAACTACATCGTGAAGCTGATGAGTATGCCATGGCTTATGTACTTCAAGGAATACCAAATCCAATCTATCGAAGTGTTGATGCTCAGAAAATGGCTAAAGCTATGTGGGAACATGTTCATCTCCTAATGGAAGGCACTCAATTGAATAAAGATGATATGGAATCAAAACTCTACATGGAATACACAAACATCACAATTGAACCAGGGGAGTCACTTGAATCATATTATCACCGTTTCACTAATGTGGTTAATGATTTGGAACGTCACAAAATTACAGTACCAAGGATCGCAGTGAACTCCAAATTCGTCGGTAGTCTTGGTCCGGATTGGCAAAAGTATGTGACATTCGTTAGTCAAACCAAAAATCTTCATGATGCACCATATGGCTTGTTGTATGATTTTCTGAAACACCATGAATTTGAAGTGGAAAAAGATCGAGCTCTTCGAGGAGGTTACTCACCACTACCAACACCAAATTCTTTGGCACTCGTAGCTCAATCTCACTATGCTCCACCTCCAATGACAAATCATGCTTATGCTCAAGAACATAATTACTTTAGTTATCCACAACCTTCTACCTCTAACCCAATGGTTTCTTATGATTCATCTCCGCAGCATACTTCAACTCAACTTGTTCCATACACCAACAGTGATGCAGTGTACTACTCGAATTCCAATGAAGATGACGATGAGGAACTTAACACGCTGAATCAGGGACTTGCTCTCATTGCTCGAGCTTTCAGCAAATTCTCCAACAAAACTAACAACCTCAACGTTCTTCTTCTAATACAAGGAATCAAGCTGTTGTGCAAGATGGCAGGGTTGAAATACAGAATCGTAACTTTGGTCGATCAGGTTTAGGAGGTTATTCAGGAAATTTTGGGAATGGTCAGAGGGTTAATAACAATGGAGGGTTCAGAAACAATTTAGGTGCTTCTCAGCAAAGGTCTGAAACAGTTGAAACTGGGAACTCAAACTCTGGGAATGCAGTGTGGTGTTACAATTGTAATGAGAAAGGTCATATTGCAACTGCATGTCCAAAACCGAGAACTCGGGGCAGTAAGTTTCACAAGCAGGCATTACTTATGGCTC
The DNA here is from genome assembly GCA_030686995.1 of Artemisia argyi. Lineage (NCBI taxonomy): Eukaryota > Viridiplantae > Streptophyta > Magnoliopsida > Asterales > Asteraceae > Artemisia > Artemisia argyi. The sequence continues at coordinate 94,451,184 of CM060709.1, forward strand.
TTCAAGATGAAAAGGAAGGACATTTCACTGAGCAGGAGAATAACTTCATGGCAAATGCATACAACGATGATGACATGGAAGATTTGGAAGCTAATGCAGCTATGATGCTTATGGTCAACATGCAGGAACTTCGTATGAATGATTCAGGCCCAGTGTATGACACTGATGGTTTGTCTCAGGTACATGATCTTAATGCTTGCTTAATACATGATATAGTATCACCCTCTGCTTCTGAATCAGATAAGGCGCAAGTTGTTCCACCTGACTCATCTTTATCTTCTCAAGCAGATGAACAAATAAACACAGTTGTAATATTTGATGATGACACAGTTGTTTCATTTGATGATCCTATTGAGAATGACAAACATGATCATGTCAAACAAAATGAACCTTATTCTGATCCTACTGACCAGATCATGTTGATGGCCAAATAACTACATGATCAAATTTTACTAATCAAGCAAAAGAAAGATCAAAATAAAATTTTAAAAGAAACAAATGCGTCACTTACAAGAGATATTGAGTGTTATAAAATACAACTTTCAAATCTGGAACATAAGCTCAAACATGAAAAAAGTTTTGAAAAAGCTTTTCAAGAATATTACAATAAAGAACAAGATCTTCAACATAAAATGCAAGATTTAATTGAGTCAAATGGAAAGTTGGTTTCAAAACTAGAAAATGACAAGTGCGAACTTCAAAAACAAGTTGAACAACTTCAAAAAGAGCTTTCAAAAACACAAACAAAGTTGTCAATTTGCAAAAAGGATTTTTGTGAACATAAAGTGCGAAAAAGGAAATATGAAGAAAAATTAATCTATGAGATTGTCGATCTTGAAAACCAACTCAAAGAATTTCGTAATGTTGTTTACAAAACCGGGGGCTCTGTCACAACAATTCAGAAATTTACTTTGAAACCGAGACCCGATAAAGGTTTTGCACTTGGTGATTACAAATCAATGTTTCTTCACAAAGCATTCAAAGAAAATCCTAAAATTTACAGTATGGAATATATGCGTGATGATACGATTGTGCGTACTATTGTTTATGATACTGAGGAAGAGGAAGAACTTGAAGAAGAAAGTCGATAAAAAATGAGTCAAGTTGAATATTGGAAACCATATGATTATTCAAAAGCTCCTCACATTTCTAAATCTTTTGTTCATCAAAAAGAAATACCTGAGAAATCTTGGTATGTCACTGAGTCATATGTTTCATCTTCTAATGCGGCTCCTGTCCAAACTGTGGCACAAATAAATGGTCCTTTACCATCTTCTGGTGAAGTTACACCTTTACCAAAAAGTTGTCGTGTTTTAAATTATTTCAAAACTTTTATGGAAGACATCGAAATTTTGGAGGAAACAATTGAACGTAATTCAGAAATAAAAATTGAAACTTTTCAATCCGCTTACGAGCGAGAAAAGAGAGATATTTTTCAAAAACAAATGTTGCCAATCATTCAACACCTCCGTCGCTGTGCTACACGTTGGGAACAGGAACTTCAAAAAGAAGTCAAATCAATGATAAACGTTTTCAATTTAAATGAAAATGCGATTTTGGTTCAAAAGCAAAGAAACAGAGTTTTAAAAGATGATGTTGATCGACTCTTGGAACAAGTTCTCAATGCTGATATTTTGTCTCTTATCATGAATGATCTCTATAAATCTGGTACTTCTATGCTTGTGGAAGATCACTGTGCTGATAATGTTTTGCTGAACACGAAAATAGAGGCATTAAAACATGATAATGAAATAATGAGGAAAAACAATGATGATGTGACAAAACGATTTTCAAAAGAAATTTGTCAACTAAAAAAAGGCTTGAATGGTGTCAAGCTCAAAGTCTTGAACTGGAATTGCAACTTCAAAGTTAAAATGTTTCAAAGTCTTGTCAGATTTGCAAAAACAATGAGTTTTTCAAAAATAAATGTCTTCAATATGAAAAAGAAATTGCAAAATTGCAAATTGACAATGCTGAATGGGAACAAAATCGGATTGATATTGCTCATTGCAATAGAAAACTAGAGTCTCCAATTCAGGACAAGAATCACATCATCATTGATTTAAAAGATAAAATTAAGCTACTTGAGAAAGGAAAGTTTGTTGACACCACAGTGATTGCACCAGGACAATACCACTTAGACAAAACAGATAAGGGAAATCATGCTCAAAGTTCTTATGTTAATTCTTCCACTTCTACAGGATTAGTCTCCACTAAAAGCATTAGCAGACCCAAGAGAAAAAGTAACAAAAAGACTAGGAAGACTAGGATCTGGCAACGTAATAGCGGAACACTAGAAGTCCAAGGAGTAGAAGATCAACTTAGGAATTTGAATAAAACTCATGTTGCATCTGAATTAGATTTTAATCTGGAAAATTGTAATCGAAATCTCAGTGTAACGAATGATGAATCTCTGAATGTTTCTAATGCATCTTGTGTGTTTTGTCGTGAAAGTGTGTTATCTGGTGATCATATAAAATGTCTAGCTAATTCTTTATTAAATCATCATAAGAAACGTAGGACAGACATTCCTTTTAGGCCCACTACTGCCTCTAAGTCTATATTAGGAAAACCGCCATCTACGGTTTCTAATGAGACTGAAGTTACCCCCATAGTTAGGAACAAGTCTAGGAACAAGCCCAAAGCTAGTGAATTCACCAAAAAGAAAGCAAGAACTAGTTGGAATTGGCAACGTTGGTTACAATATAAACCAGACTTTAAATGGATTCCTAAAATATTGAATACGTGTGCTTCTAACCAACCGGAACCCGCGCTTTCTTTGGGTTCCACCCTTACTACTGTTCCATCTTCATCGTCTTCTTGTGAGGCAGGTGGTTCAGATTGTTTTCTGGATTGTTGATAGCGGATGCACCCGACATATGACAGGCAATCTCAAACTATTAGTCAACTTTGTTTCAAAGTTTATCGGAACTGTCAGATTCGGGAATGATCATTATGCTCTAATCATGGGATACGGTGACTATGTAAGTGGGAACATTGAAATCAGTCGTGTATATTATGTGGAAGGCTTAGGTCACAACCTCTTTTTAGTCGGTCAATTTCGTGATGGGGATTTAGGAGTAGCATTTCGTGAGAAAACTTGTTTTGTTCGTGACTTACAAGGAAATGATCTAATGTCCGGCTCACGTGGTTCAAATCTTTACACAATATCGATGTCTGATATGATTGCTTCATCTCCGTTATGTCTTCTCTCCAAAGAAGAATCGACTAAATCTTGGTTATGGCATAAACGTCTTTCGCATTTGAATTTCAAAACTATGACTGAACTTGCTCGTCATAAACTTGTTGATGGTTTTCCAAGATTCCGTTTTACTAAAGATCACTTATGTTCGGCCTGTGAACAAGGAAAAAGTACTTGAGCTCATTTTCTTTCTAAAACCGAGCACAGTATGAATCATGTTTTACAATTGCTTCATATGGATTTGTGTGGTCCAATGCGTGTTCAAAGCATCAACGGTAAACGCTACATACTTGTAATTGTGGATGATTACTCCAGATGGATTTGGGTTTATTTTCTATGTAGTAAAGACTAAGCTCCTTCAATGATCATCACCTTTCTCACTAAAATTCAAGTTCAGCTACGCAACACGGTTAGAATGGCCAGAACTGACAATGGTACAGAATTTAAGAATCAGACACTTCGGTCATATTTTGAGAAAGTGGGAATTGAACATCAAACATCTATTGCATGAAGCCCAAAACAGAATGGAGTAGTTGAAAGACGCAACAGGACGTTAGTGGAAGCTGCAAGAACCTTGTTGATTAATGCTCAATTACCAGATTACTTATGGGCGGAAGCTGTTTCAACTGCATGTTACACCCAAAACCGTTCCATGATCACAAAACGCCATCACAAAACACCTTATCAGATTGTTCACAAAAGAAAACCAAACATCGAATGTATTTGGAGCACTTTGTTATCCGAAAAATGATCGTGATGATTTAGGTAAACTTAAAGCAAAGGCCGACATCGGAGTGTTCGTTGGTTATTGTGAAAATTCCAAAGGCTTTCGGAAATGGAACCGTCGTACAAGAGAAATTCAAGAAACTATTCATGCTAATTTCGATGAACTCACTTAAATGGCTTCTGAGCAAAACAGCTTAAGACCCGAATCCAACTGTCTTAAGTTTCTGGATTCTTCAGCTAAACCATTGCCTCTTAACCGCAAAGAATTGGAAACCCTATTTGCTCCACTGTTTGATGATACAATTGAATACCGTTCTTCTGAGGTCTCACCAATTTCCGCTGCACAACCTGAAAATATTCAAGTACCTGACTCACCTCAACAAACAACAACAACTGTTGAGAAATACGGTCCCCCAATTGCGTCTCCCATAACAGCAGAACAAACTGCATCCAACTCACGACAATCGGCTGAAGATCCTACACCACAATCAGTTCCACAACCCGTAGAGTATGATCCAAATGCGTTCTTTAACCCGTTTGCACCAGCTCCAACATTTCCTGAAATATCTGACTCGTCCACACGCAATTTGGATCCTGCTAACATGCGAGATACCTATCAACTACACCCTTCGACACACAAATGGACTCGAGATCATCCCTTAGTTCAAATTATTGGCCATCCAGATGCACCAATCATGACAAGACAACGACTTCACACAGATGGTGAAACTTGCATCTATGCTCTCACAGTTTGTCAAGAAGAACCTAAGAACATCAAAGAAGCAATGACTTATGAAACTGGATTGAATCTATGCAAGAGGAATTTCAGCAATTCAAAAGATTAGAAGTCTGGGAATTAGTTGAAAGACCTGACGGAGTCTTTGTCATCGGGCTAAAATGGATTTGGAAAAAAATCTGGATGCAGAAGGCACTGTCATACGTAACAAATCACATTTGGAAGCTAAAGGATACTTCCAAGAAGAAGGAATTGATTTTGAAGAATCCTTTGCTCCAGTGGCTAGACTTGAAGCTGGTCGGATCTTTCTGGCATATGCAGCACATCGGAACATGGTTGTTTATCAATTGGATGTGAAAATGGCATTTCTGAATGGTGAACTCCGTGAAGAAGTTTATGTTAGCCAACCAGAAGGATTCGTTGATCCTGAGCGTCCCAATCACGTTTACCGACTCAAAAAGGCTCTCTAAGGACTCAAGCAAGCCCCAAGGGTGTGGTATGACAAACTATATGCTTTCTTATTAGCCAATAAATTTTCTAAAGGATCGGTGGATCCAACATTATTTACAAAAACATACGGGGTGGACTTACTAATCGTTCAAATATATGTCGATGACATTATTTTTGCTTCAACAAACAGAAGTTACTCAAATAATTTTGCAAACTTTATTAAAGATAATTTTGAAATGTCCATGATGGGTGAACTTTCATTCTTTTTAGGACTGCAAGTTCATAAATCACCCCGTGGAATTTTTCTAAATCAGTCCAAATATGCTTTGGAAATTTTAAAGAAACAAGGAATGATGAGCTGTGATACTTATAATACACCAATGGCCTATACCACAAAACTAGATGCTGATATACATGTGACTCCTGTTGACCCTACCAAATACCGCAGTATTATTGGGTCACTCATGTATCTCACAGCTAATAGACCTGATATAGTTTTTGCTGTCTATATGTGTTCTCGTTATCAGTCAAAACCGACTGAAAGGCACCTTAATGAGACTAAAAGAATCCTTCGATACATAAAGGGAACCATTAACTTGGGAATCTGGTATCCGAAGGATTCTAGTTTTGAACTAATTGCTTTTTTAGACGCTGACCATGCAAGATGTTTAGACACATGAAAACATACATCAGGTGGATTACAGTTCTTGGGAGATAAACTGGTGTCTTGGCAATCTAAAAAAAAGGACTGCACATCACAGTCATCAACCGAATCTGAGTACGTAGCTATGTCTGCTTGTTGTGTTCAAGTCATTTGGATGAGATCACAACTTAAAGACTATGGCTACCTATTCAATAAGATTCCGATCTACTGTGACTCCAAAAGTGCCATTGCCATTTCCTGCAACACCGTTCATCACTGCAAGTCCAAACACATTGATCTCCGCTATCATTTCATCAAGGAGCATGTCAAAAAGGGTAAAATTGAATTATATTTTGTTGGAACTGAATACCAATTGGCAGACTTACTTACTAAAGCATTACCTCCAACAAGGTTTGCTGATTTAGTCCACCAAATTGGTATGCGATGTTTGACTCCAGAAGATCTGGAAATTTTTTTAAAACACAAGTGATGGTCAAACATCAAAACTATCTTTCGTAAATATTAAAAAAAAAGAAAAAAAAGGGTTTCCTTCTTCAAGATATGTCGTTTACAACGATTCTCTCAAAATCTTTATAAAATACATATCTTGAGGGGGAGACATAAATCTTTTTCTACTTCTTCATTTCAAAGTTTTTCTCATCACGAAAATCTCTTTCTCGATACCTCTTGAACCATTGATTATTAAAGTTTTTAAAATTTACATCTCGTGGTTGGTTCAAGAGGTGCAACATCCAAAATACTCGTAGCAATTTTGATCGGTCTCATAATTTTTTTTAGTTCTAAAAACTTGAGGGGCCAAATGTGCTTAATGGGTTCATAATTTGAATGGTAAACAAGTTAGAGGACCTGAAGTGTCACACCAAAGTCTTAAATATAAATCTAGGTTTTAAAATTCTGGTTTTATCTATCCACTCAAACAAACGCTCTTCGCTATACAAATTTTTCCAAAATCAAGATTTTTCAAGAATTTTATGTTTCAGTGATTGTAAGTGTTCATTTGAATCATTTTCTTACTCCAATCACACGCCCTAATTTTCTTTAAACGTTCCATGGTTATAATTGTCTCAAATCGAGTTTTAGGGTTTATGAACATTTATTTTGGGTGTTTCTTAGATGGAGTGTTTTAGGGTAATTAATGTTAATGGTTAATTGCAGCATGTCCTAATGTGTTTATATACACCTTCGCCTTGATTCCCATTGCTTCAATCTAGTGATATTTAGATGTTTAAGGTTTATGTGCTCGTTTTTTCGTCTTGGCACCTACTGGGCATGTGTTTGTTTGTTTGGTGAACTGCTTGTGGCTTATTTGTGTAGTATAAACATGAACCAAAAGTCTCCAGGCATCAAACTAACGATTGATGGTATTTCTTTATTTGTTACCAACTGTTTGATCTTTTGTAATAGATGCGTAAGGCTTATTTTGTGTTTAAGATTGTATTATGTATAGTTGTAACACCCCCAAAATACCTGAATGGCAGCGGAATGGAATACCTGGGGGTGACTGTCATAGCACCATAGTTACAGTTATGTTGAACGACCTAAAGTGTCGTTTAGAAAATACAGCGTTTGATCATTAAAACATTCAGAGTTTACAAAGCTTAGGTCCCAAAAGAGTTTGCCAAAATTGTCAAAATAAGTTCAACAAGATCAAACGTTTCATAAGTGCAGAAAATATAGTGAGACGCGTCGACTCCGCGACTCCCTGAAGGTCCAAATGTATGCACATGAGCTACCTTAATAACCTGAGAAATACATTGCGAAAAACGGTCAACATAAAGTTGGTGAATAATCATAGGTTTATAAGTAAAATCTAGTGTACATATGCCATAAGTAATGCCAAGAAATAGGATGTCCGGAAAATATATACATTGGCTCTTAAGCTCATGACCCCGAAGCTAGACGATACTTGGCCCCAATGAGTGTTTACCAGACACTCTAATAATAAAGACATGAAATGCATTCGTTCCATTTGGAGCAACCCAAACACGAATGGAGGCGTCACCCTCGATAGATCTATCCACTCACTCCCGCTTAGTACCAGAAATTAACGGTCCATGATAATAAAAGGGGACTTTTCAAGACGTGGTAATAAGGAAACTTAAGCAATGTATGAATTTTATACTTAGGCATGTACACAAAAATAAGTAATGCAATGTATTCTCCCCCGTGGGATTTGAAATCAAAATATAGAATTAAAACGGGGCTATGAGAACTCACCTCGAAATGAAGGTACAAAGATGGTGCAATGAGGTAAAAGTAGTCGGAACAATGAGGCGCGAGTACTATCCGCAACCTAAATGAATAATCATGATCTAACTTAGATCAAGCCGTAACGAAATGAATGCACATGCACATGATACTCATACCACTCGTAATTTGAAAATACTAGTTATCGTCATAGTAAAATAATTTCCATACTTAGGAAAAATAACTCCATTTAGTGAAGTATATAACTTGTAGTATTAACTCGTACGAAAAAGTTAGCGTTATGTTCCAAGTATCAAGACCTTAGAATGACGTCGTCATGTCGTATAAATATTTCCTCGAGTCGTACGTATTCATTTGTTAAGAAAAATAGTCCTTAGTAACGTCTCTAGAAAATATACCATTTAGTACGTACGTTATTATTTTTATTTGTGACTATATATATAAATATAGTTTTGACAATGTTAAAACGGGTATAACTCGGTCGTTTTAGGCTCGTTTTCCTTGTTCTTTATGTCCACGGATTCGTCTTTGTGTATACTAGTATATTTTAAATAACTCGGCTCCTCTAGGTTACGTTTAATGCCTCAAATTACCCGTCGTATGCTGCCAAACAGCAAGCAGTTTTCTGAAAAGTAGTTTTCGTCGTTAAATTTGCAAAAATCATAACTCCTTCGTTATAAACTCGTTTTAATCCATTCTTTCGCCCAAAGTTTCGTTTTTGAATGTATTTTCTAAATCTTTGGTCAAAAATTAACCATCATCCACTGATTTTCCCACGAAATTAAAATAGGGACAGTAGGTATTTTAAAAGTTTCAAAAACCATTTCCAAGTCTCCAAACTAGTTCCATCATCTATCAAACCACTTTCAAACACCACAAAACTAATCTAATCCTACCATACACCTTCTTAGGGTGTCATGGATTCCTAATCACCAAAACCAAGTAGATCTAACAAGGATCTAACCACAAATCATTTCTAGGGCTTGTATGATCAAAAGTTTGCAAAATAAAAGTGGTACAAGTTAATGTATGTATGAGATCTTGCAAGAAACATGTATAAACATAGTAAGAACTTTGTAAAAATTATGAAATGAGTTTAGTAACTTACTTGTAAGATTAGTGAAGTTAGGATGATTAAAACCTAATAATCCTTGAGTTTTTATTTCAAAACCCTAACAAGGATACTATAAACACTAGATAAATACTTTGATCTTTGAAAAATCTTGGTTCTTTCTTGCTTGCTCCTTGTGGCCGTTTATGTGAGAAGAGAAAGAGAGAAAAAAGAACTTTTTGATATCTTGCAAATGAGATAAGAAATGAGATGAAAATTTGGTAAAGTTAGTATATATTATTATTATTGAAATTATATTATAAATAAAAGAGTTAGTAGTAGCATTTATTAACAAAGTGTATGGAAGTAATTTTTGTAAGAAATTTGAGAGGGGGGGCGGCAAAGTCAAAAGGGGGGGGGGATGAATGTAGAATTTTGTAATAAAATGTATTATTGGTAGTTTTGTGTAGTTTTAAATTGTACCGGGTACCGGGTTAACTAAAAATAAATTTTAACGAAGTTAACCGGGTCATAATAAAGTTATAAAAATTATAAAAATAGTTTGGATAAAATTATTGGGTGTTTAGATAATTATAGTTTAATTTTCACGAAAACCGTCGAAGTTTTAGAAATCTTAAGTTAATAATAAAAATAAATATCCAAAATACCGGGTAATTTAATATTATAATTTTTATATTATAAAAATGAATATAAAAATATATTGGGATCATTGTCGGAAGTGTCGGACGTGTTAGTCACATTTATAGTTCGCGTATTAGTGTTTATTTAAAAATAAACGTACGTAAATCGTTAATTATATTAAAATTATAATTTGAATACCCTACGAGTGGAATAGTATGCAAGTGCCCTAATAATGATATGTCAACTATTTCTAGTCCATATAAAATGTCCCTGACAATAATGCATGAATTCGCTCCTGAACCAATACGGTTACGCGAATTTGAACACTCGTAAACTAAATTTACGATGGCATGAGCAATGCACGTGAATAGTGGTTTTCTCTCGGAAATGAATAGTGTTAAGTGAATAGTAAAATTTTCCGAACGCTTCTCAGAACGTCAAATTGACCTCGAAAACGATGAATAGTAACTTGTGAATAGTAAATTGTCGAGGTTTGGAAAATGATCGGAAATTACGAGTTGTGACAGTCTTCCCCACTAATAGGAACTTCGTCCCGAAGTTCAGTTTTGGTTGGTCTCTGAAGTATATTTGGTAAAAAGACGTGGATACTTGAGTTGCATTTGGTCTTCCCGTTTCCAAGTAAATTCGGGTCCTCTTCGAGAATTCCAGCGAACTTTCACGATAAAAACTTGACTTTGCAACAACCGTTCGACCTCATGGTCCATGCTTTCTACTGGTTCTCTTACCAAGTTTACGTTTGTCTCAGGGTTGGACCCTTTTCCAAATGAGATTATGATTGACTAATCCGAAAGTCATTTTCCTGGGATTTGAATAGGTGAAACATAGTTGTGTAATCCGGCTGTTCCTTAATCAAGGCTCAAGTCAGATGACCAATAGGTCTACTCTTGTCTGAAATATTACGTGGTCCAATGTAAATCAGGTTTAACTTTCCAAATTTTTTTCGAATAATATCATGCCTTTCCTAGGCAGAACTTTCAACATGATCTGGCTACCAACTTGAAGTTTTAATGGTTTACAACTTGTAGAATTTGTAATTGATTCTTGACTTGTAGAAGGTTTCTGGTTATATCATGAATGCCTATTGGAATAGTGAGTTTTGCTTTTTCCGAGTTTGGTTCATCAATAGATGATCAGTGATTCTTTAGGTTTATAATGTATTAAAGGTAATATACGTTGCTGAATTATGTCAGAACCCATATCTTATATGTCAGCTGGTCGATTCTAAAATGAATCTTAAATGGTCCAATATACTTGAGGTTCAATCTCTCGCGTTACCAAAATTGTATCATGCCTCTCCAAGGCAAAGCTTTCAACTTAGTTCGTTCTCCCACTTGAATCTAGATAGTTTGTTGTGCAGGGATACTCAATCCGCATGATGTGCGTCATGCACCAACCTGACTTCTACCAGTTTCTCGTTGCTTGTAATCTGGTTCTTCCACAAAGTTAAGCTTGTCATCAAGTTGTATTTCTTCTAATGGTATAATGGCAGACTCGTCCGAAAGACATTTCTTGAGGTTCGAAACATGAAACGTGTTGTGTACATTGCTAAGTTCTGATGGAAGTTCAAGCTTGTAAGTAACCAGACCAATCCTCTCCAGGATCTTGAATGGCCCAATGTATCTCGGGTTCAATTTCCCGCGTTTTCTAAATCGTATCACGCCTTTCCAAGGCAAGACTTTCAACATAACTTTGTCCCCGACCTGAAATTCCAATGGTTTGCGTCGAATATCTGCGTAGCTCTTCTGTCGACTTCTAGCAGTTTCGAGTCTCTCTCGAATTTGAATTATCTTTTCTGTTGTTTCTTGTACCATCTCCGGGCCAGTACATTGTACTTCACCGACTTCGGCCCAACAAATTGGAGATCTACACTTACGACCATAAAGTGCCTCGAATGGTGCAACCTTAATGCTCGAATGGTAACTGTTGTTATAGGAAAATTCGATTAACGGCAAATGGTTAGCCCAACCAATTCCGAAGTCAATCACACATGCTCTAAGCATGTCTTCAAGTGTCTGAATAGTCCTCTCACTCTGACCATCGGTCTGTGGATGATAGGCGATGTTTACATCTTAATGAGGTTCCGAAGAAAATCTTAGAATGATTGTTAGAAGTCTGAGGTGATTCGATCACCTTTAGCGGGAATAGTTGAGATGGTTACAATGAATCTGGTGATTAATTCTACAACGTTACGTCTTCCGAACTCGGAGTTATCTGAAGGGGACAGAATATGGGTAACAATTTCTTTGATTCCTTGTGTTTTGGTCTAACGGATTGCTAAGACATGTGTCATTCTTTGCCTACTATGCTTGGTTTCCATTAATGACGTTTGAAATCGTTCTATGGTGTTCCTCCTAGTTTCCTTCATCACATATTCCAATATTCCTTATTGTCAAGTCACAAAGCCCTAAATGCATAAGCGATATTGTATGGTGATTTGTTTTCAAAATTTCTCTCGCGATTTTCGAGTTTTTGGTCAAAATCTTTTTCTGAATAAAGAAATTTAGAAAATGGAACAAATGGTATACTCAATATTAGCTTTATTGATGATTCAAAATTTAATAGTTATGAAATGTGACGCGATTTTCAAACATGTTGTGAATAGAACTGTTTACCAAAGTTTGATATTTAAACATTTCTCATTGTATAATGGTTCAAGTAAATACTGGCTAAAAAGGGTCGTATTTATTCAAAATAGGCAATTCAAAATTATTTTCCACGAGATATGTGATTTGTAAGGACACAATTTTGAAATCAACTTTATTTAAAAGTAAAAATACTAACAAGGATAAAATAGTAGGATAGGTAGTGTTCGCATAATGCAATAGATGTCTAACGTTCGGTTCCTGATATTGGATGGTGCCTATTGGTGGGTATCTGGTAAAACTACAAGCCTAGGTATTCAACCAACTTAAGTCTTGAGATGGTTTATCGTCGAAATTGTCATCATGTTGGCAATATGAGGGTTTCAATTGATACTCTGTCGATGAATTTCCGTATTGTCTTCACATGTAGCTGGGGGGATATTCTTGAGTCTGATGCCTTTCTCGATGTATAGGTGAGGTTATCCAGAAGTTCTAAAGAACATAATGCTTTAGGGGAATCTATATCGATATCCATAATTCGAATCAATCATTCTTGTCGTAAACTCACTGCAGGGAAGTTTGCGTATGGATGAGACCATGTTAACTCAAACACTTTACTGTATCGGTTAGGAGGCTTGGTTTATTCCCATGGTGTTGCTTAGCGTACCTTCACAATGTGTTTGATCCTGTAGATCAGTCTAACTAGTACCCTTGAATAATAAATTGGACAACTAGGTCAGAGATGATGGGTCGGATGATCCAGTGGCATCTCAGAACTATTATTGAGATATAAATTGTCTTGTGTATACTTCTAGTCTAGGTTAGTAGTTTCGTAACCCTTTTATTGTTTTTCTTGTATCGAGGAATCCTCCTAGTACTTAATATGGGAAGTCTCTCCCAAAGAAGTCAATGGAAAGTCTAACTTAATGACTAAGTGTGTGACAGGTGGGGTAAGTATCCAGAGAAAATTTGTCAGAAAGAAATATTCATAAAAGAGTTTATTTGTTTAAAACGCTTTTGGATGAAGATTGTTATTAACAATACTTTATAAAGTAACTATTTCCTTCATGGCATAATCTTTCCTGAAGTATACATAGGTGATCAGGCTATGTATAGTTGAGGACTAATGATGCGATGCTTGATTTAATCAAAATAATATTATTTTTCTCAAAAGCTTTAGATGGTGTTCAACGTTTTGTTTCGAAGAATGGTATTCTAATTATTTCCTTCCAAAGTAATATAAAAATTGTTTCGCGTAATAATAGTAAATATTTGGCGTCATATTGGATAATCAGTTTATAGTACGGTAACAAAACGACTTATTTTAGAAATTTGGTAAAAACAATTTCCCCATAAGGTAGTAAAATAGTTTGAAATAAAACTCGTTGAATGGTTTGTTGGATACATGGGTAAATACTATGGATTGGTAATAATCTACTAATCCGTCAATTACGAAATCGGTCAAATCTTTAATAAGACAATGGTATAATGTTGCTAAACGATTGAAAATTGCGCAATTGCAATAGGATATGGAATAAACGAAGGTTACGATTATCGCTGAGATAACAAAGATAGTCATTACATTAGCTAGGAAAGTGCTTAATACAACTAGGTTACACCGACGTACTTATGGAAAGTACCAAAAGAAAGTACAACCCTAGAGGGCTCAAACTATGGTTCACATAACTAAAACATAAACTTCTTCCTCCAATTCTGGTTTCCCAACTCCGGGCATTCACTCCTGAAGTGTCCCACTACTCCACACTCGCGGCAGGTTACCGAGAGTTTCTGATGCTTTGCGAGGGTGGGAGCCTTGCAATCCTTGGTTTCATGTCCAAGCTTTTGGCAGTTCTTACATTGAGAGGGGCAAGATCCTTTGTGATGAAACTGACACTTGTTGCACTCGGGTAAATTACCAACATACCTTTTCTTTTGGCTTGACCCCACAGCACAGGTCTCCACCACTTGTTGTATCTTAAACGGTCGTTGAGTAGCATTAGCATCCTGATTACCGACCTCTTTTCTCTTGTTGTTATTATTGTCTCCCGATGTCTTGTCGCGAACTATGAGTTCCTTTGTTTCGATTGCCATCTGGATAGCTTCAGACATGGTATTGGGTTCACATGCGATGACCATCCTACGAATTTCAGGAGAAAGTCCTCCGACGTACCTTTCAAGTTTCTTGCTTTCCGGTTCATCCATTGCAGAGCCTAGTCGAGCAAAATCATAAAAATAAGCAGTATACTTGACAACATCATCTCCTTCCATGGTAAGGTTTAGTGTTTCTTGTTCAATTGCTTGTAATTCGCTTTTCACACAGAACTTCAAACTCATCATCCTTTTTAGTTTCTCCCAAGAGTGTGAGTAAGCAGCATCAACTCCTACTACCTGGACATACTTAGTCCACCATTTCTGGGCATGCTTCTGAAAAGTGCAAGTGGCGAACTTAACTTTGTCTTCCTTACGGCAGTCACCACTTTGAAAGATTGTTTCTAATTCTTCGAACCATTTGAGAAATTCTTTTGTGTCTACATTTCCGCTAAAGAAGGAGGGATTACAACCCATAAATTCCACGTGAGTAAGTTCCTTGGTGAGGGCGGTAGTTACGTTCCTGGCAATGAATTGTCCAACAGCGGCTTGCGTCATGCTTGGAGTGGTTTGCTTAAATCTATTTCCATCAAATCATAAGAGTCCATGAGAATCTATAGGTAATAAAATCATCATATTCATAACACATGAATATAATACATGAAGGTTTCGGTCTATATGGACCAATATCATAGATAGCACAACCATTCCCCTATAGTAGAGTCAATACTTGGTGATTCCGTTTGTACAACAATCAAAATACTACAAGTTTCTTTGAACTATGCCACACCTCTCGTGGCTAGGGTATTAGTAAAAGCTAGTAAAGATATAAGTCTAGTCTAGAGATTTCCTGTAGTCCCTCTAAGTGAAATCAGGTTTATGGCATCATAAGATCGAGATAGTCCTGAAGTAGTGTCTGAAGTTGTGCATCGATCAAGTCCTAGATAGTGTAGATTCTAAGCCATTCTTGAGGAACCTGTAGATGTTCCTGCTGAGTCCGTAATCTTGGTATTATCCACAAGGCGTTATCTAATTCATGGCAAGTGAAAATGGAAAAGGAAACTGACAATGGTGGTATTCTAAAGGATGAGAATAACATTGATGACAATGCGAGCCTAGTGATGAGTTAGGAGATAATGGTGATAACAGTGAATGGGATACTACCCTCTTTCGCGCTATCTCGCGACATCCAAGAGGTAAAGTTGAAGTACACACTATGGGACGACCAATAGTGAAATAAGTAACTGACGGTGGTGGTAGTACCTGAGTAGTAAGCGTCCTACTAGTGGAGGAAAGAAAACATGCTATCTCCCTTGTAATAAGCATCCTAATAAGTCCATTAGAATCAAGTCTGAATACTCTACCAAACGGCATTCTATGTATAGGTTGAATGATAGGAAAACCTTATTCCTATAACAAATCAATAGTGCTAACGGTGGTATACGTGTAACTGGTGGTATAATGGTAGTGGAAGATGACAAGGCATCTTCAATGTCGGAATCCGACGAAAGGATAACGGTGTGGGTATCTGAAGACATGTCACTTGTGAACCAGGTCAATATAATCATATATATATATATAGGAGTATGGGTATAAGTAACTCGAACAGTGTGTGCGTAAAGCAACAAGTATAGTGAATATGCACCTATGATAAAATGATGAGATGCTATGATGATGTGGTTATAGTCTAGGGTCCAAGATACATCCTAGTTCGCTATAACCTTAGCTCTGATGCCAATCTGTAACACCCCCAAAATACCTGAATGGCAGCGGAATGGAATACCTGGGGGTGACTGTCATAGCACCATAGTTACAGTTATGTTGAACGACCTAAAGTGTCGTTTAGAAAATACAGCGTTTGATCATTAAAACATTCAGAGTTTACAAAGCTTAGGTCCCAAAAGAGTTTGCCAAAATTGTCAAAATAAGTTCAACAAGATCAAACGTTTCATAAGTGCAGAAAATATAGTGAGACGCGTCGACTCCGCGACTCCCTGAAGGTCCAAATGTATGCACATGAGCTACCTTAATAACCTGAGAAATACATTGCGAAAAACGGTCAACATAAAGTTGGTGAATAATCATAGGTTTATAAGTAAAATCTAGTGTACATATGCCATAAGTAATGCCAAGAAATAGGATGTCCGGAAAATATATACATTGGCTCTTAAGCTCATGACCCCGAAGCTAGACGATACTTGGCCCCAATGAGTGTTTACCAGACACTCTAATAATAAAGACATGAAATGCATTCGTTCCATTTGGAGCAACCCAAACACGAATGGAGGCGTCACCCTCGATAGATCTATCCACTCACTCCCGCTTAGTACCAGAAATTAACGGTCCATGATAATAAAAGGGGACTTTTCAAGACGTGGTAATAAGGAAACTTAAGCAATGTATGAATTTTATACTTAGGCATGTACACAAAAATAAGTAATGCAATGTATTCTCCCCCGTGGGATTTGAAATCAAAATATAGAATTAAAACGGGGCTATGAGAACTCACCTCGAAATGAAGGTACAAAGATGGTGCAATGAGGTAAAAGTAGTCGGAACAATGAGGCGCGAGTACTATCCGCAACCTAAATGAATAATCATGATCTAACTTAGATCAAGCCGTAACGAAATGAATGCACATGCACATGATACTCATACCACTCGTAATTTGAAAATACTAGTTATCGTCATAGTAAAATAATTTCCATACTTAGGAAAAATAACTCCATTTAGTGAAGTATATAACTTGTAGTATTAACTCGTACGAAAAAGTTAGCGTTATGTTCCAAGTATCAAGACCTTAGAATGACGTCGTCATGTCGTATAAATATTTCCTCGAGTCGTACGTATTCATTTGTTAAGAAAAATAGTCCTTAGTAACGTCTCTAGAAAATATACCATTTAGTACGTACGTTATTATTTTTATTTGTGACTATATATATAAATATAGTTTTGACAATGTTAAAACGGGTATAACTCGGTCGTTTTAGGCTCGTTTTCCTTGTTCTTTATGTCCACGGATTCGTCTTTGTGTATACTAGTATATTTTAAATAACTCGGCTCCTCTAGGTTACGTTTAATGCCTCAAATTACCCGTCGTATGCTGCCAAACAGCAAGCAGTTTTCTGAAAAGTAGTTTTCGTCGTTAAATTTGCAAAAATCATAACTCCTTCGTTATAAACTCGTTTTAATCCATTCTTTCGCCCAAAGTTTCGTTTTTGAATGTATTTTCTAAATCTTTGGTCAAAAATTAACCATCATCCACTGATTTTCCCACGAAATTAAAATAGGGACAGTAGGTATTTTAAAAGTTTCAAAAACCATTTCCAAGTCTCCAAACTAGTTCCATCATCTATCAAACCACTTTCAAACACCACAAAACTAATCTAATCCTACCATACACCTTCTTAGGGTGTCATGGATTCCTAATCACCAAAACCAAGTAGATCTAACAAGGATCTAACCACAAATCATTTCTAGGGCTTGTATGATCAAAAGTTTGCAAAATAAAAGTGGTACAAGTTAATGTATGTATGAGATCTTGCAAGAAACATGTATAAACATAGTAAGAACTTTGTAAAAATTATGAAATGAGTTTAGTAACTTACTTGTAAGATTAGTGAAGTTAGGATGATTAAAACCTAATAATCCTTGAGTTTTTATTTCAAAACCCTAACAAGGATACTATAAACACTAGATAAATACTTTGATCTTTGAAAAATCTTGGTTCTTTCTTGCTTGCTCCTTGTGGCCGTTTATGTGAGAAGAGAAAGAGAGAAAAAAGAACTTTTTGATATCTTGCAAATGAGATAAGAAATGAGATGAAAATTTGGTAAAGTTAGTATATATTATTATTATTGAAATTATATTATAAATAAAAGAGTTAGTAGTAGCATTTATTAACAAAGTGTATGGAAGTAATTTTTGTAAGAAATTTGAGAGGGGGGGCGGCAAAGTCAAAAGGGGGGGGGGGATGAATGTAGAATTTTGTAATAAAATGTATTATTGGTAGTTTTGTGTAGTTTTAAATTGTACCGGGTACCGGGTTAACTAAAAATAAATTTTAACGAAGTTAACCGGGTCATAATAAAGTTATAAAAATTATAAAAATAGTTTGGATAAAATTATTGGGTGTTTAGATAATTATAGTTTAATTTTCACGAAAACCGTCGAAGTTTTAGAAATCTTAAGTTAATAATAAAAATAAATATCCAAAATACCGGGTAATTTAATATTATAATTTTTATATTATAAAAATGAATATAAAAATATATTGGGATCATTGTCGGAAGTGTCGGACGTGTTAGTCACATTTATAGTTCGCGTATTAGTGTTTATTTAAAAATAAACGTACGTAAATCGTTAATTATATTAAAATTATAATTTGAATACCCTACGAGTGGAATAGTATGCAAGTGCCCTAATAATGATATGTCAACTATTTCTAGTCCATATAAAATGTCCCTGACAATAATGCATGAATTCGCTCCTGAACCAATACGGTTACGCGAATTTGAACACTCGTAAACTAAATTTACGATGGCATGAGCAATGCACGTGAATAGTGGTTTTCTCTCGGAAATGAATAGTGTTAAGTGAATAGTAAAATTTTCCGAACGCTTCTCAGAACGTCAAATTGACCTCGAAAACGATGAATAGTAACTTGTGAATAGTAAATTGTCGAGGTTTGGAAAATGATCGGAAATTACGAGTTGTGACAATAGTGATGCCTTTTGAAACCTAGCCATAGAAAACCCTCGGCCCAATTCTTTCAAAAATATTTTGAATTATCGAGTTGCGTGATTTACTTGTCGAGTTAGAGATGATTTTTTGCGAGTTAAGTTATATTCTTATCGAGTTATGATATGTTTATCGAGTTATCTTCTTATCTTTCTGTGCTTATCGAGTTAGTTGAATAGCTTTATCGAGTTAAGTAACCTTCTATATTTATCGAGTTACGTTACATATCTTTTATCGAGTTAAGTAAGTTTTATCGAGTTTCAAAGTTTCTATACTTATCGAGTTACCTTACATATTTTTTATCGAGTTGAGTAATTTTTATCGAGTTTCAAACTTTTTCTGAACCTATCGAGTTACAAACTCTTGTCGAGTTAAGAACATTTTTTCCAAGTTAAACTTGGTAAGTTTGGTCAAGTTTGATATTGTGCTGCAAAAAGTTTGTCGAGTTGTATTCAATACCTTTTCCACTCCGAGTTAGGAGTTTCAAATGGAACCATCATGTATGGGTTCTAGTTTTTCCAATTTTATGAAAAAAAATGTTGCCCAAATTTTTCAAAATTTTATCAAGTTATGGGTGTTTTGTCGAATTAGACTTTAAGGAAAATATTTTCGAGTTATGTGACTTATGTTTGTCAAGTGATGTGATTTTCTGTTTGTGATGTGGTTCTCAGGATTGATTGTATCATGTGATGTATATGTGATGATGGTTTTGTCTTAGGTGTTTGTTTTTTCTATAATGGATATTGTTCTTTTGCCTTACACTAACAAGCTTATCACCACATGGCATTTATTGGTTTTATGACTCATTTCAGGTCCAACCATGGCAAAGGCATCAATAGCTCGACACGAATTGATTCAAGAAGAAGAAAGAACAATCGCAAAAACAAACCATAAGATAAATCTTGAGACAATCACGTGTCATTCAACTTGTGCTATCATCTTAGAGATACTTAAAGAACACTTCATTTTTAATCTTCTTACCATCACAACTACAGTACCAGAAGTCCGCTTAACTCAGTTTTGGGAATCTATTGAAATTAGCAAAAATGAGAAGAAATTGGGTGTTCGTCTTGATCACAAACAAATTGTGTTTGATGTACAAACTCTCCGCACTGTTCTTGGTATGCCTGCTAATGTCAAGAAATTCACTCTTTTGCCTTCATTTTCAGATGTTGTCAGACTTCTTCGAGAACTGCAGTATGATGAATCACAAGTCAAACTCAACGAAATATCCACTGTCGACAGAAAATTAATTCCACAACCATGGCTCACAATTTACTCAATCCTCACCAACAGTTTAACAGGAAAGGAAACTGGGCATGAATACCCTTCTCTAGAAATCATGCAAATTTTCTGGGGGGTTGTCAAACAAGCTAATATTGACTATGCTCAACTGATTTGGGAGGATATGGTTTATCAAGCAAGACAGTTTCAGAAAGCCTCAACCACAAGAATTCCACTCTACAGATTCACAAAGTGTCTCATTGCTCATTTCATAAAAATACACCCATATATTGATCCCAGATTAGAAGATAAGAAACACACCACTGCTATGGATCATATATATTCTAGAACCAGAATTTAGAAGACTAATACTCAGAAACAAGGAATGAGAATCCCTGAAAGTCTGATGTCTGAAGCAATCTGTAGCACTGAGGCATATATAATATATGATGAAGCTCAAAGAAATGACCAAGTTGGTTTGACTCAACCGAAGAAAGGGAAAACTTCTAAAGATGCATCTAAAATCAAAACAATTCCCAAATCCAGAACAAAGAAAGACACTTTACAATCTAAGAAGAAAGTAACAACACTCCGTGATGAACCGACTGGTGATGAAGGAGATGCTCAGCAGGAGACAGAGACTGAAAAGCTTACACTGACTAAGAAGAAAAAGGCAGATAAGGGAAAATCAAAAGAAACTCAAGAAGAATCAGTCACCTCACCAATGTCCGAATCTGAAGAAGAGGAACAACTGCAACTTACCTTAAGAGAAAGCAAACAAACAGAAGAGGAAAGAATTGCAAGAAAAACGAAGAAAGGTGAAGGTTCTGGTACTCAGGATGTGGAAATGCCAACTCCAGGTTCAGAAAGAGATGATCAATCATCAGAAGAAACACGTTCACAAACATTGTCATCCTATGAACAAGATGATGATAATTCCGAAGATGAAGCTGAGTCATCCAGTTCTGAACCAAAAGACTCTCTCGATAAACCGGCAGAAACTGAAGAAGAAGAGGAAGCATCAAAAGGCAAAGATGATGATGCATCCGAGAATGAAGAAAGCAGTGATGAGGAAATGAATTCTGGAAGTGAAGAAGCTGAGAAAACAGATGTTGATGAAGAAGATAAGAATGATGAAAGTGATGATGATTCTGATGGTGATGGTAAGGATGAGCTGCTTGATACTAGTATAGACACCACTATTGACATTGTTGGTGTTGATGAAGAACCGTCAACAGTTCAACCACAACCACAACCTTCATCACCAACACAAGATCATCCTCAGAAAATCCCTGATCTACCAACAACAGTTCACCCAAGCTTGCGGAAATCATTACATGATATACTTAATGCACTCGAGAAACAAGTTAACAAACAAAAGCGTGATGTTGAAACGTTTAAAGTGTATAATATTGATGCAGCAGTTCAGCACCAGGTGAAAGAGAAACTACTAGGAGTGGTTCGAAAGTATATTCGTGAGAACCTTCCCTCTACTGTAGAACAATATGTCAAAGATAATCTTGAAGGGATTGTTTCTAAAAGGTTCCAAACCACACCGATCACCATTTAAACTCTACCTCCAAACCCTTCTGTAAGTGATCTCAAAGGCAAACTGTTGGAAGCAATTGTGAATGATCCGGAAGAGAATGATCTGCGCAAGGTACTAATTAAGTCAA
The DNA here is from genome assembly GCA_030686995.1 of Artemisia argyi. Classification (NCBI taxonomy): domain Eukaryota; kingdom Viridiplantae; phylum Streptophyta; class Magnoliopsida; order Asterales; family Asteraceae; genus Artemisia; species Artemisia argyi. The sequence goes on from CM060709.1 coordinate 94,473,194, forward strand.
TCAAAAGAGCTGAAAAGAAAGATGAAGCTTGCAAGAAGACGAAGGCTACAAAGCGTCGTCATGATGATTGAGATCCAGATGATCAGCCACAACAGGGAAAAAGGAAGAAAGTTTCCGGTTCCACCTCCAGGCCTCCAACTAAAACCGCAACTGTCAACGTTTCTGCTGATCCAAACCCTACACAATCAACCGAGGAAGCAGGTGTAGATATGGATGACATCCCTCCTCAAATCACCGAAAACATTGATGAACCACCTAAGGAAGCTCAATTAATTCCAGCTCCTGAGTGGTTTAATCCCAATGCTCCTTCGTTTAATTGGGTTGATCATATGGTCCTTGTTGGATCGATATACTCTAACTAAACTACTTTGTAGCTTGTAAAGGTTTAATAATATTAAGTAAACTCAACACTATTAATATTGAAACACTGTTTGACCTTGTAAAGTATGCGGAATCTACTAGCACAAAGCTTAAGAAGAACTTTCATATTAAACCAAACTTGAACCTGCTTTGTTACACAGATTCACTAACAATCCCTAACTATTATCGACTTATAAAGCTCTAAGACTCTTATAACTTTGACTAAAAAGATATATCCCTAATACCATCATAAGGCTCCTTATATAGATAACCTTAAGTCAGTTTACAACATATATTTTGAATGACAAGTAATTATCCCTAACTAATTCTAGAATATTCGTTCAATATTTCACATTAATCCTTTAACTAAGATTGCACTTAAGTCCTTATATTCTTCAAAGTACTTTGAACAATCTTCAATAAACAGTAGTACTTTGACTTTGATCTTCAGCAGTACTGTGACACCCCCAAAATTTACAACGCAGCGGAATACCAATTTGGGTGTTGATGCGTGGGAATCGCAACAGGCTTTACCTCTCGAGGGATCTCGAGAAGCTTACAACCCCCACCAGGCAGTGTACCTGATCGTTGTAGTATAGTATAGTAACAAGTACCGGGGGATTGATCGTTCATCTTGGGAATAGTGTCGCTAGGATTAGAAAGCCTAAATTACTAGTTCTAAAGGTGAGGGATGATTATTTTTGTATTTTTATACTTTTATGAAAGCAAATAAAATCTCGGGTTTTGAAGGAGTGGGCGGAATTAGTTGCTATTCAACTAACCCAAAATTAAGATGCAATCAAAAATAAAATACAAAAAATGAAATTAAACTAATTTATACTAAGGTTGTGAGCAGTAATTGGAGAAAATGTGTTTACTTAGACTTCATTACTCCCTAGATATCTTTTACACGTTAATTACTTGTTATAATTGCATGGATGACGGATCGTATTCCTTAAGACCATTCATGGGGTGGCATACATAACTCCCCAATTCTATGAGCTCTTATCTCCTCCTACACCATGACCCAGCACAACTATAGGGATTGTAAACAGTGGCTCATGCATTAAATACAACCAATAAAGACCTAGTACGCCTCGGTTCATGTTTCTTAAGACGTTCAAGCATGTTACCATTTGGAGATCTGCCAGTTTTCTTAAGCCTAACATATAAAATCATTCATCCAAGAACAAGAATAAACAAGTAATCAACACATAATCAATATCTAGGTTTCATTAGATCTAAGCAAACACAAAGGAGATCTAGCCTAGCATAGTGGAATTCAGACAAGAACAAGATATAGACAACCAACACATAGACATATTGATTGAATTAGAAGAACACTTATCTCAATTACAATGCAAGGTATCAAGGGTTTGGAACCCTTGAAAAACCTGTAAAAGTTGCACCAAATTCGTCTTTAGGGTTTCTCCAAAACTTCTCTCTTTTAATGTAAAAACTAGAAAACTATATATAGGAAAACTGGGTTGACGGCGTCAAGACAACCATGTGACGCCGTCACCTCGCCGCCAAATACTTCCTCGGACGGCCTTGATCTACTTATGACGGCCTGTGTGACGCCGTCACCAACCACGGTATTTTATTCTTGGCACTTTGACGCCGTCAGGATGACTTTTGACGCCGTCATCAACTACGGTATTTTATTCATGATGTTTGACGCCGTCAAGCCTTTACTCTTGACGCCGTCACCTAGTGTTTCCTGCATGGAAAATTGATACTTTGCCGTTTTCTTCACTTTTATGCTCCAAAAACGTCCAAAATGGCTTCTTTTCCAGATATCACTCTCCAAGTACCTAAAATCACAAAAGGAACGATTTAGGGCAATATTTGATCAAATAAAGTCAGATTCGGGCTTAAATGACCCCCTAAAAACGGATCATTTTTCGCCTCATCATATACCCTTACACTTGAGATTTGCTTGTCCTCAAGCAAATGCGCTTTTATTCTACTCAAAAGACAAGTTAGGGGTCATTTAACACTAATATAAAAGTAATTACAACAAATAATCGTTCCACTAAAGACCAATAGACAAGCACAGAGGTCATACACAAGCACCTCACAAATAGTGTTTAGATACTCACATCTCTCGGGTGTAATAAAGTGTAAATTACAATATGGAAACAGAAGATATCTCTCACTACCTGTCATAGCAAAATAGATTACCATAGGCTTGGGAAAGGATCAAACCTCCACCACATGGCGTAAGCACCTAGGATAAACTATCAAAGAGGTCTTTTAAAGGGTTGTAACGTTAGGTATAGGGATATGAATTACACGGTTTTGTTGGATAAAGGAAGTTTTACTGGTGGCGAGTTAACAATCTTGGTTAATTACATGTACAATATGGCGTTGCTAAGCCAAGACTAGACTCGACTTAAGCTAATAAATGAAAAATAACAAAAACATAAAATGAACATAGAATGAAAAACGGGATGGTAGTCCGTATGTTTTTTCTCTTTTTCTTTTTCTATTTTTTTTCTTGATTTTATCGATATATATATATATATATATATATATATATATATATATATATATATATATATATATATATATATATATATATATATATATATATATATATATATATATATATTTGCATACACTCTTACCCTACCATCCGAAATAATACATCATAGGGGATGAGAATTTCCCTTACACTTGAATCTTTACATACTTTACATTAAACTAATCTAATGACTCGAATTAAGAAAATCAAAACACTTGGAGCACTTTTAAGATTAACGTACATATGGGGGTAATAAATGATGTTCTTCCCCATTACTCCATAAAATAAGTACTTATCCATGAGTCCCAATCGTCCCAAAACAATATGTACAAGGATATGACTCGACTTAGCAACCATGTAATCAATTAGAAAGTTAACTTATGGTTTAACAAATAACAATAATGCACTAAAAATGAGCGTATACACGGAAGGCTAAGGCGATTTGGGTGTACATTTAAGTGGGGTGTAACAAATTCTTCCTTTAAGTAAAATGCTTAAAGTTAGAAACGAAAAGATAGGCTCGGAGGGGTGTACTAGGGGTTTCGTGTACTAAAAATGAGTACAACGCTAAGGGTGTGGGAAAAATTAGCTGACTTAACTAGCCAAGTAATATGACTTAAATGGTCAAGTAATTATAATACGGGTTTAACACAAGGGTGGTCCTAATGCCTCTTATCATGTAGTAAATCCTACCACACGAATGTAGTCTCACTAGCGGTCTCGGGATGCATCGTTAACGCAAGTTCTAGAATCTAAATGCTACCGGTACACTCATAAGCACTAATAATGAATGCTTTTCCTATCAAATCTAAAGGCGAACCTCACATATTTGGGTGGAAAATTTTTCTGAATATACGGTTTTGTGCTAGTCATACAATCTCCTATCCATGAGACGCTTGCTATGGCTAAAGTTTCACTCCTAAATGTTGTAAAAAAATTTAAATTTGGCGCTAAAATTACACTAACAAGTATTTCTCGTAGTTTTATTACACATCTACCATCAAACAAAACAAACTCAAGCGAAAGTGCATATGTAAGGTATCATCTTTTTACCCTCCCCTTACACTTAAGATGAACATTGTCCCCAATGTTCAAGTAAAGAATGTAAAAGTGAAAAAGTAAAGAGAATGAAATCAAATACTCCCCTGATTCGCTCGGTATGGATTTTAGGTTGGCCAGGTTAAATCTTCTTCCAAGAGAACGAACAATCAAAGCTTCCCTTCCAGAATATAAATCATCTCCTTGTCAAACATAACCTGTAAATCCTGACAAAATAGACAAGACAACCTCGCGTAAAATCGGCGGCATCCTATATAAGTTACTAAATCCTAGAAAACAAAGTAAGATATAATGCTTGTGGAATGAAGTTTGCAGATTTCCTGGAGATTATAAAACTTAATAATTAACAAAAACCATAAGACTCCGTTAGAAAAACAAAACCGGTAAAATTTCCAGATTTTTTACTCCTGACGCCGTCAAGAGTAAACCTCTGACGCCGTCAGAATGGACCTGCAAAAATTCTTATGTTAAGTTTCCGGAAAATTTCTGGAAAAACTTGGTCCTACTTCCTGGAAAATCCTGAAAAACTTCATTATGACTCAATACAAGCATTTGACTCTAACAAATACGAATATACATGCTCATTTATTATTGTGGAGAATTATGATCGGTTTGTTTCTTAAAAACATATTTGGGGTTTCCCCTTACACTTATCTTTTGCAAAAATACTTTTAGGTTGGAGTTAAGACTAGGCCAAACAACATAGTAAAGTATTTCCACATTTTATTTTAGAAACATGATCAACCAACAATAAAAACTAAACATGCATACGGAAGCAAATAACAATCAAACAAATAAAATCACACAAACATGGGTTGCCTCCCAAGAAGCGCTTGTTTTTGTTCGAGTCACGAGCCTGACTCTACCTTTATTCAACGGATAAAAGGGAAGTTTTCCCTACACTTAGGATTAGGTGTGGGTGGAAGTAGCGATACACACCCTTAGGGTGGAAGTATGCCACATGAGAAAATAGTGGTGGATGAATTATATGCTCAAAGGGGTGTGCTCCTATCATCATAACCTTAATAAATTCAATCGGGTTAATGGGTGGATTAAGATTTTCTCCTAGAAAGGGATCATTTTCTATCATCTTCAAGAGACTACTAGTTGGGGATCCATCTTGACCTAATAAACCCGGTTTAAACCCATAATGTGTTTTGTGATCAATCATGAATGGGTGATGTAAGCATGTAAGGTCATTTTCCACTCCTATATTGGCTTCCTCTCTACAAGGCTTAGAGTCCACTACCTTTATCCTAAGACTACCCGGACTACATGGGTTGATGGGTGGGTCGGCCCCTCTTTTGTCTCCTAGATGTATATCTAAGGATGGAAAGTTATGTGAAGATTGAGGTTCCGGTTCATCAACACTAGGTAATTCCCTAGAACTAAGATTAAGGTTATCACTACAGGTATTCAAACCTATATCCTCTAGTTGTGTTTGGTACAAGGGTTCTACCTCTATTTGGGCTCCTATAGTCTCTTCTACTTCTTCCGGGTAAGTCACGGATGGTGTGTATTCCTCAAGTGATGGTGGGAGTTGTGGGGTACTTTGTAGGTTTGTGTTATTTACCTCGTCCTTCCTTGTCTCAACATCACCTATATCCTCATCACGTGTTTTAGTAGAATCTAACCTAAACATGTTCCTAAGTATCTCAAATCCTTCTCTAGCCATTTCAAGTTCTAAGTCTGATTCATAAGAACATTCCTCAATAACTTGATTACAATGCTCAATTTGCCTAAAGGATTCATCTTTTTGCTCAATATGATCATGTTCGGCTAAATCCTCCTTAATTGTTTCCTCAAGTTGTGATGCATACAAACCCATCAATTCATTAAACTCATGGTTCACGGTTAGGAGGCTTTCCACAAAATTTTTCCAAAGGGTCTTACTAAAAGGAATTGATCCTAACAATGATTGTTTAATATAGGCCACACATGCGCATAACTCATCAAACCTATCAAACTTTACACTCATCTCTTCTTGTATATATCTAAGATCACTTAAAAATTCATTGGAACAACAGGAAGCAAGTCTATCCGAGTAAACTAATTGTTCCTCTATTGTTAATGATCTAAATGGAATCTCATCCGCCATAAAGACAAATGAAAATGGCTTTACAAACAAAGGGCACAAAGAAAACGATAGACTAAAGAAACCTAAAAATAAAAATAAAATCTTACTAGAAAGGAATCTAGCAAGTAGACCTAATAAAAAGAGATTCTAACCTAGACAATAACTATTCCCCGGGCTGCGGCGCCAAAAACTTGATGCGTGGGAATCGCAACAGGCTTTACCTCTCGAGGGATCTCGAGAAGCTTACAACCCCCACCAGGCAGTGTACCTGATCGTTGTAATATAGTATAGTGACAGGTACCGGGGGATTGATCGTTCAGCTTGGGAATAGTGTCGCTAGGATTAGAAAGCCTAAATTACTAGTTCTAAAGGTGAGGGATAATTATTTTTGTATTTTTATACTTTTATGAAAGCAAATAAAATCTCGGGTTTTGAAGGAGTGGGCGGAATTAGTTGCTATTCAACTAACCCAAAACTAAGATGCAATCAAAAATAAAATACAAAAAATGAAATTAAACTAATTTATACTAAGGTTGTGAGCAGTAATTGGAGAAAATGTGTTTACTTAGACTTCATTACTCCCTAGATATCTTTTACACGTTAATTACTTGTTATAATTGCATGGATGACGGATCGTATTCCTTAATACCATTCATGGGGTGGCATACATAACTCCCCAATTCTATGAGCTCTTATCTCCTCCTACACCATGACCCAACACAACTATAGGGATTGTAAACAGTGGCTCATGCATTAAATACAACCAATAAAGACCTAGTACGCCTCGGTTCATGTTTCTTAAGACGTTCAAGCATGTTACCATTTGGAGATCTGCCAGTTTTTTTAAGCCTAACATATAAAATCATTCATCCAAGAACAAGAATAAACAAGTAATCAACACATAATCAATATCTAGGTTTCATTAGATCTAAGCAAACACAAAGGAGATCTAGCCTAGCATAGTGGAATTCAGACAAGAACAAGATATAGACAACCAACACATAGACATATTGATTGAATTAGAAGAATACTTATCTCAATTACAATGCAAGGTATCAAGGGTTTGGAACCCTTGAAAAACCTGTAAAAGTTGCACCAAATTCGTCTTTAGGGTTTCTCCAAAACTTCTCTCTTTTAATGTAAAAACTAGAAAACTATATATAGGAAAACTGGGCTGACGGCGTCAAGACAACCATGTGACACCATCACCTCGCCGCCAAATACTTCCTCGGACGGCTTTGATCTACTTATGACGGCCTGTGTGACGCCGTCACCAACCACGGTATTTTATTCTTGGCACTTTGACGCCGTCAGGATGACTTTTGACGCCGTCATCAACTACGGTATTTTATTCATGATGTTTGACGCCGTCAAGCCTTTACTCTTGACGCCGTCACCTAGCGTTTCCAGCATGGAAAATTGATACTTTGCCATTTTCTTCACTTTTATGCTCCAAAAACGTCCAAAATGGCTTCTTTTCCAGAATTCACTCTCCAAGTACCTAAAATCACAAAAGGAACGATTTAGGGCAATATTTGATCAAATAAAGTCGGATTCGGGCTTAAATGACCCCCTAAAAACGGATCATTTTTCGCCTCATCAGGTGTCACTTCATAATTCATAAAAACAAGTTACATAAAACGGCCTCAAAAGATACGTTTAATAAAATGTCACATTCGATTTGATAAATCAGAGTACAAAGGTCCCAACAATTTATATTTAAAACTTAAGTTACAAGAGTTCTAAAATGACTCATTTGCATATTTAAAGAAAATAATTATCGAATGTGAAGAAAACAAGTCCTTCAATGTTTGATATCCACGCGACTCCGATTGCTCCCAACGCTCAGCTAGCAAAATAATACCTGAGAAAATACATGCTAAAAAGTCAACATAAAGTTGAGTGAATTCATAGAGTTTAATAAGTAATAAGTTGAATACAAGCATTATTTATCGGGCGACAAGTATTGCAATTACATGTCGGTTTATTTGATTATAGTATTGAGTTCATGTAACCGAACCTTAACGTAATTTAATAATGCCCCGGAAAGGTAAAATTTGTCATTTACCACAATTCTAACTATTATGTGTCCGTATCCCGAACAAGCCCGCCAAGCCTAATATGCATATCCATAATACTAGCGTTTACTACTCGAGTAATTAACGGTTCATGAGGGGACTTAATTGGCAAAAAGCATTCAATATCTATAATCATATGATCGGGTCCAGCATACCAAAAACTACTTGTATTCAGTTTGTAAAAACTAGCATGTATCCCCCTCACGAGGTTTATAAAACATTTAAGTAAGTAAAGGCGAGGCTATGAACTCACCTTAAAGCAAAGAAAATAGCAATGAACAAGCAAGTGAAGGAATAGCCGCAAAAGCTCTACGATGAACCTAAATAATATACGTTGTCTAAGTTTATGAAAATAGATATCGATGTACTTTTGGTAATATACAGAATATGATCTTACTTAAGCTTGGTACAATATTCCTAGATACATCACAAGGTTTAAGTTAATTACTTACAAATTACCCAAAAATATACCCTTGCATTTATATAAGTATGAAACTTACATTTACCCCAAGTTCAATTATGATGTAAAAGTTCAAATTAATTCTAAGGTTCAAGTTTAGTCCATGGGTCAAGTTTTTCGTCAAAAAGGTTCACTTTAGGCCTCAGGGTTCAAAATATATTAGGGGGGTTCAAAATGTTTTAAACGTCTAACTTTATAAAGTGTAAAACACTTTATACTCATTTTATACCTAGTGCTGTTAGCATTTAAATAACTTGTCTATGTTTAGGAAATCATCATTTGGAAACCGTAAGTCCACAAGTCTTGTTCCTTATATCCCCGGAAAGGTCTACTTCTGTATTAACGAGATTTGTGGGTCCCACTTGGCCAAAAATTATGTAACATTAGTAAAACAGTCCATTTACCCAAACAATCAATCCATTCAGCTTTCAAATTTTCAATGGTCTCACGAAAAGTGCGATATCTAGAGTTTTACTAACCCGATTTGTTCCCCGTTTTTGGCCACGTTTAAGTTAAGATGTCCTCTAAAACTTTCATTCTTTGAGTAACAGAGGGTTATTCACAAAAAAAATGACTTTTGCTCGTTTCAAATCTGTTACTCAGAACTGGACATGTTTTACGAAAATGTTTCTAGTTTAATCATCGTAATGAGTTATTTAATGAAATACCCGTCAAAACGACCACAAGACATAGACCTACAACCCCATATTTTTAGTTTAGTCTCAATGTTTACTGATTAGTGCAGTTTATTCCATTTTTGCCCCTGATTCAGAATTATAGTTGCATGTTTAGTCCTCTAGGGTTTTTAGTGGTCCAGTTTCATGTTCCAAACCTAACCAAGCCCTATAACTTATATATTATACCATTGCATCAATAAATAATACAATTACAGAAATGAAAATGAAAATAAAATGAAAAGGGAGTGATTGGTTCCTTACAATGGTTGATGAAAAAGAAAAATTACAAGAAACAAGGACCCTAATCCTATGATGACCAACAAAACTTGCACCCTTTACTTCCAATCTTTTTCCCAACCAAATAACCTTTAATAACCTTGATCCACCCTTGAAAATACTTTAAAATATCAGACCTTGAACACCTTAAAACCCTTGAATAAACTCTTGCTAAGAACTTCCAAGAAAACCTAAGATTTGATGAGATTTATGTGTTGTTTGAGTGTAATAAATCAAGAACAAGACTAGGGCTTCAAGATCTTCAATCTATGATCAAGATATTAGTATAATTTTTGATGCAATATGCATTTTAGAGCTGAATAGGGTCGTTTTCAAGGTGGAGAAAACAATAAAATGGGATAGTTTGTATGTAAAAATGATCTAAAATGATAAAGATGTGTTTTTAAGTGCTAGTGGGAGACAAGGCATGTACATGTGTTATCATAAGGTGAACCAAGAGTGCCTACCATGCCACATGCCCTTGGTGACTCCACAAAACTGGCCATTGGGTGGGTGGGTAAGGTGAGTGGGTTTTGTTGGTTAATTTTTGGTGTAAATGAGTTATAAAGTGTAGTTTTGATCCCGGTAATTGCAAACGTGTAGTTTTTAAGTCGCGAAACGTAAAATCGGGTAACTTAAAAATATGAAACTTACAAAAATGTTTAAAACTCATTAAAATAACATATTTAAGTATTTTAGATGAGTGGTGAGTTCATCGAAGGGTTTAAACATTGTTAAAACCGAAACCGTGAGTTAAAAACGCGTTTGGTGGCACCGGTTCTTGATAAAAGTGACGTAAACTATAAAAATTAAATGACAAGTATAAAACTCACTTGTAATTATGAAAATAGGTTAAAATACATAAAACATGAAAAATTATTATAGTCTAAGGTTGGTTCACGTTGTTAAAACCATAAAATGTAAATTTAAATCGCGTAAAATGTAAAAGGTGCAAAGTTTTTGTAAAAATGGAAAAAGTAATTATGACTTTTTAAAATAGGATTGTAAGGAACCAAAAGTGCATAAAAATGTAGAGTAGACATAGTATAGTAGTGATTGAATAAATTGAACGCGTTATGACGTACGCGGATAACTTCCGACGAAATTATTAAAAAAAAATAGAATAGTTAAATAAATAATAAAAATATTAAAATTAATGACATGAAATTTTAGAAATGTCACAACACGTACCCCTTAAGAGAGCGACGTCCCGGCGCTCAGTTCTTCTTAATCATTTTTGGTCGTTTTAAAGATTTTTGGGATGAAAGCATGTATAAAAACCATGTTGAAACTCGGGTTTGTGGTTGTGATTGTAGAATGTCTATTTTCAAATTTTTTTTAGGAATCATTAGTTGAAACGAAGTTTAAATAAGTCATATCCTCAAAACGTGATTAAAATATGATGTATAAAAAGTGTAATTTGAAATATAGGGCATGGTGTCATTATAAATATTGGTTATGATTTTTACAAAAGAGGGTGGTTAGAACCGACTCTTTAACTTAAGAAGGTCATTTTTGTAATTTAAACACTTGTGAAGTATTTGTAAAATTTTCATAAAGACGCATAAAATTTTTTATAGAAGCCCATGGAGGTGTTTAATGCATTTTGTCCTCGGGATTTTCACAAAGTATCAAGATATCAACGAAGATAGAACAAGTGATAGAAATCACATAATGTGTAAGCAATGGTATGAGGGAATGAATAGAATGTCATGAGGGTCCTTAAAGGAAAGGATAGAATAAAAGTGTTGGCAATAAGAAAATAGGAGACAAGAAATTTATCAAGTCGTCAATTCGTGGAAGCGGATAATAGTACATTACTATTAGCTTATCAAGCTCACGGCGGTTAATACAAAATCGGAAAAATCCGCATAACAAATTACGAGTCGAGAGGAGTTCATAGCCCAAAGAATGATTTGTACGCACGCTATGGTGGATACACATAAGCCCACTTATTCAAAACTCGTCATTTACATAAAGAGGCGTCCCAATCCATGTAAGTGAAAATTTATGAATTTATGGTTCGGCGGTTTATAATTTCCTTATTCAAATGAAGAAGCGTCCCAATTCATTTCAATAAGACGATTATAAATCATCCTACTTAAGTATGTCCGTCACTAAAAAAAATACACAACAAGATTAAGTGCTATAATAAATAAAAGGATGTCTAATTAGCGACATGATTGATCAAAATCATGAGAAGTAACGAGAATAATAATATGACATTAGTCAATCGCATTTGCAAAGGTAAGTGCCAAAGGATAGCATGATCCGGGATGACAAGTTAAGGTCGTACTCCCATCAATTGGAAGATTTCAAAACAATGGATAATGAAAACAACATACGCGGTTCAAAGGCATAAGAAGAATGTTCACACTCAGAGTTGAATAATAAAATAGCTAGTGGAATTGACAAAGTACACCAAATGTTAATATCATCAAAAGGAAATAAATTAAAGTAGCGAAAATGTTTCAGAGATCACCACATCGTTCATAAGAGGTTAAAGTAAACGAGTAATTTAGTTTATAGATGATGGTAAAGTAGTTTGTAAGAGATTGGAAAGCATTGTATTAAAATTTTAGCGAAAATGGTTTAAAAGATGGTAGTAAACTAGTTTTACAAGGTAATTTACCAAATAATTTGTAAAGGGGTAACAAAATAGTAAATTCTGAACTAGTTAGAGCTAAAATAGTGGTGCATCATGTTATTAGTTTGTAAGGTAGTAGTGGGGTAATTTATTGACATGGTGCTATAGAGACTGAGTGTAAAGAGTCGGATAAAACGTTTAGAATAAATATCCTTATACAAATAAAAAGTAACGCTCTTGTAAATAGGTATAAATAGTCAAGAGAAAATCAAGTGTATATAGATAGTCTTCTATATAATTTGTATCAATTTGAAAAAAAAAAAAGTGCAGAAATGCTCAGGAAACATAAGTTTACAGGGAGTAAAGAAATCAAGAGGAATTGATAAATTGTAACGAGTTTCGCCGTTAGATGTAATGATAGTATATAAGGTTATGAAAGAGTTTATAGACCATTGTAATCACCTATAATATCTGACAAATAAAAGAAACGATTGTGCAACTCACAATGTTAATGAAGTAAATGAGACCATTGTGTAACCCACAATGTCTTAAAAAAAAGTTTCATAGATCACAAGAATGTAAGAGTAGGCATGAGAGAGCAAAATCATGACTAGGGGATATATTCATTAGTCATATAATAGAAGTATTGATGCAAAATAGAGCATATAAGTTACCTGGGAGCAAGCTTGCGCGGATATCGAACAATGGTGAAAGACTTAAAAAAAATTTTGAAAATCAGTTATAGTTTAGGTTTTGAAAATGATCTAATTCGCTATAACTAATGCTCTGATGCCATTCTGTGACACCCCCAAAATTTACAACGCAGCGGAATACCAATTTGGGTGTCACTTCATAATTCATAAAAACAAGTTACATAAAACGACCTCAAAAGATACGTTTAATAAAATGTCACATTCGATTTGATAAATCAGAGTACAAAGGTCCCAACAATTTATATTTAAAACTTAAGTTACAAGAGTTCAAAAATGACTCATTTGCATATTTAAAGAAAATAATTATCGAATGTGAAGAAAACAAGTCCTTCAATGTTTGATATCCACGCGACTTCGATTGCTCCCAATGCTCAGCTAGCAAAATAATACCTGAGAAAATACATGCTAAAAAGTCAACATAAAGTTGAGTGAATTCATAGAGTTTAATAAGTAATAAGTTGAATACAAGCATTATTTATCGGGCGACAAGTATTGCAATTACATGTCGGTTTATTTGATTATAGTATTGAGTTCATGTAACCGAACCTTAACGTAATTTAATAATGCCCCGGAAAGGTAAAATTTGCCATTTACCACAATTCTAACTATTATGTGTCCGTATCCCGAACAAGCCCGCCAAGCCTAATATGCATATCCATAATACTAGCGTTTACTACTCGAGTAATTAACGGTTCATGAGGGGACTTAATTGGCAAAAAGCATTCAATATCTATAATCATATGATCGGGTCCAGCATACCAAAAACTACTTGTATTTAGTTTGTAAAAACTAGCATGTATCCCCCTCGCGAGGTTTATAAAACATTTAAGTAAGTAAATGCGAGGCTATGAACTCACCTTAAAGCAAAGAAAATAGCAATGAACAAGCAAGTGAAGGAATAGCCACAAAAGCTCTACGATGAACCTAAATAATATATGTTGTCTTAGTTTATGAAAATAGATATCGATGTACTTTTGGTAATATACAGAATATGATCTTACTTAAGCTTGGTACAATATTCCTAGATACATCACAAGGTTTAAGTTAATTACTTACAAATTACCCAAAAATATACCCTTGCATTTATATAAGTATGAAACTTACACTTACCCCAAGTTCAATTATGATGTAAAAGTTCAAATTAATTCTAAGGTTCAAGTTTAGTCCATGGGTCAAGTTTTTGGTCAAAAAGGTTCACTTTAGGCCTCAGGGTTCAAAATATATTAGGGGGTTCAAAATGTTTTAAAGGTCCAACTTTATAAAGTGTAAAACACTTTATACTCATTTTATACCTAGTGCTGTTAGCATTTAAATAACTTGCCTATGTTTAGGAAATCATCATTTGCAAACCGTAAGTCCACAAGTCTCGTTCCTTATATCCCCGGAAAGGTCTACTTCTGAATTAACGAGATTTGTGGGTCCCACTTGGCCAAAAATTATGTAACATTAGTAAAACAGTCCATTTACCCAAACAATCAATCCATTCAGCTTTCAAATTTTCAATGGTCTCACGAAAAGTGCGATATCTAGAGTTTTACTAACCCGATTTGTTCCCCGTTTTTGGCCACGTTTAAGTTAAGATGTCCTCTAAAACTTTTATTCTTTGAGTAACAAAGGGTTATTCACAAAAAAAATGACTTTTGCTCGTTTCAAATCTGTTACTCAGAACTGGACATGTTTTACGAAAATGTTTCTAGTTTAATCATCGTAATGAGTTATTTAATGAAATACCCGTCAAAACGACCACAAGACATAGACCTACAACCCCATATTTTTAGTTTAGTCTAAATGTTTACTGATTAGTGCAGTTTATTCCATTTTTGCCCCTGATTCAGAATTACAGTTGCATGTTTAGTCCTCTAGGGTTTTTAGTGGTCTAGTTTCATGTACCAAGCCCTATAACTTATATATTATACCATTACATCAATAAATAATACAATTACAGAAATGAAAATGAAAATAAAATGAAAAGGGAGTGATTGGTTCCTTACAATGGTTGATGAAAAAGAAAAATTACAAGAAACAAGGACCTTAATCCTATGATGACCAACAAAACTTGCACCCTTTACTTCCAATCTTTTTCCCAACCAAATAACCTTTAATAACCTTGATCCACCCTTGAAAATACTTTAAAATATCAGACCTTGAACACCTTAAAACCCTTGAATAAACTCTTGCTAAGAACTTCCAAGAAAACCTAAGATTTGATGAGATTTATGTGTTGTTTGAGTGTAATAAATCAAGAACAAGACTAGGGCTTCAAGATCTTCAATCTATGATCAAGATATTAGTATAATTTTTGATGCAATATGCATTTTAGAGCTGATTAGGGTCGTTTTCAAGGTGGAGAAAACAATAAAATGGGATAGTTTGCATGTAAAAATGATCTAAAATGATAAAGATGTGTTTTTAAGTGCTAGTGGGAGACAAGGCATGTACATGTGTTATCATAAGGTGAACCAAGAGTGCCTACCATGCCACATGCCCTTGGTGACTCCACAAAACCGGCTATGGGGTGGGTGGGTAAGGTGAGTGGGTTTTGTTGGTTAATTTTTGGTGTAAATGAGTTATAAAGTGTAGTTTTGATCCCGGTAATTGCAAACGTGTAGTTTTTATGTCGCGAAACGTAAAATCGGGTAACTTAAAAATATGAAACTTACAAAAATGTTTAAAACTCATTAACATAACATATTTAAGTATTTTAGATGAGTGGTGAGTTCATCGAAGGGTTTAAACATTGTTAAAACCGAAACCGTGAGTTAAAAACGCGTTTGGTGGCACCGGTTCTTGATAAAAGTGACGTAAACTATAAAAATTAAATGACAAGTATAAAACTCACTTGTAATTATGAAAATAGGTTAAAATACATAAAACATGAAAAATTATTATAGTCTAAGGTTGGTTCACGTTGTTAAAACCATAAAATGTAAATTTAAATCGCGTAAAATGTAAAAGGTGCAAAGTTTTCGTAAAAATGGAAAAAGTAATTATGACTTTTTAAAATAGGATTGTAAGGAACCAAAAGTGCATAAAAATGTAGAGTAGACATAGTATAGTAGTGATTGAATAAATTGAACGCGTTATGACGTACGCGGATAACTTCCGACGAAGTTATTAAAAAAAATAGAATAGTTAAATAAATAATAAAAATATTAAAATTAATGACATGAAATTTTAGAAATGTCACAAGTACTTTGACTTTAATCTTCTAGCAGTAGTACTTTGACATACAGAAGTACCTTGATCCAACAATCCTCCCCTAACTTGAACTCCACTTGCTTGATTTCAAGTTTCTTTGTTATCTTTGATCTTCAAAATCTTTAATCATTCAGAAAGATTGTTTCTTTATCTCTTTATCTTTATCTGTCATGTGTCAAAATACTCTTTATCAGCGTCAGTTGATATCTTCTCTGCAATAATCCTCCTCAGCTACTCAGCAACATTTTGGTACAATAGTCATCAAATCTTATGAAGTTTCATACTATTCTCATCACTTCCAGGTGTGTAAACTCCTGTGAGAGGTGAATCATTGAAAATTAATGGATTTTTATGTCTCTTTACCAACGCCATTAACTCTGGAGTAGCCAATGTTTAGGTTAGAACAACCATGGTACATTGATAACCATATGATTTTTAGCAAATCATCAGCTATCAACGGATTTGAGTAGTCTTTA
This sequence comes from Artemisia argyi, assembly GCA_030686995.1. Classification (NCBI taxonomy): domain Eukaryota; kingdom Viridiplantae; phylum Streptophyta; class Magnoliopsida; order Asterales; family Asteraceae; genus Artemisia; species Artemisia argyi. Next base: position 94,489,682 of record CM060709.1, read on the forward strand.
CCAAGAGCCGTCTGCTTTTGGACTAGTTAGTTCTTTGATTTCAACCATGGTGAACTAATTACCAAAAATGAATTTTCCACAGCCTTTACCACAAGCCATTTTTCCTTGTGGGCGAGCCAACTCTTCACTTTTACAAATATGGTGAGTTGAAAACCATACAATTTTTAGTAAATTGTCAACTAAAAATAGATTTGATTATCACATCAGAGCCGTACCCTCATGATGAGTCAAACTCTTTCTTGTCTGTTAAACATGGTGAGTTGATTACCATTTGTTGTGTAGTATTAATACTAACACCATGTGTTTCTTTTCAAATCCTTTTATTGACTTCACTTTTAAACATTAAAAACTATTTATTTTATTTTACAAAGGACTTATACTGGTTTAATGCAGCAAGCAGTACTTTGATAAAGTACTGTTCGTCTTTGCAGTACTTTGAAAAGATACTTATTATACAAAACAAATCATACTAGTATTTTGCAATATCATTCTTTACACTTAGTCCATCTGATAAATAGCTTAATAACATCCAAAGTGACATCAGATTCATCTTCAAGTTCCATTCCATGATCCAGCATTCTAAGCATGATTTCTCTAATAAATGGATATCTTCTCTCAGCAAGCATGTGAATCATGGTACCATCTTCCATCTCAAGTGCATGAACTCCTGATGACTCAAAGAATCTCCATCTTGTGATTTCCCAATTCTCTTGATCATTCCACAGAGAATCAACACTTGTTTCTTCAGTTTCCCAGATGGTAATTAAGTCTCCAAGCAAAATTAATCCCACTCCTGATGCTTCAATCTCTTCATAGTATGTCTGCACTTGCATGTATAAGTCATATAGATCTTCTCTGGTAATAAAATGCAGAACATCCCATAACATGTTGAATACTGTGAAGCTTTCATCTTCTCTGTTGAACATCAGATAGTTCCCTTCTTTTGATTTAACCATAGAGAATGAGATTATCTTGGACTTCTTTCCAGAGTCTTCAGTCTTCTTATTTTCAAAATCTACTACTCTTAAATAGTTTCTTAGTTCATCAATTGTATCTTCATGTATCATCTTTAGTCTTTTTGACAATTGATCTTCTTGAACTGCTTTCTTTCTCTTCAATTTTCTTTGCTCAGCCTGTTCTTTCCTAATATCTTCTAACTTCTTCTCTCTATCAACATCCATGGGTATAAAATTTTCTACCCCTTTCCTGATAGACTCTTGTACTTGTTACCATAGAGCTTTCAGTTCTGGATACCTCATTCTTTGTAAATTCTTGTATCCTCTTCCTTTCAAGAAACTTATCATCCAGTTTCTTTCCTGAGAAATTGTCATAGGCTTCTTTGTAATTGGCTTGTTTAACTCTGCCAAATACTCTGCATCATATTCTGCTTGTTGCTTTCTAGCAAGCCCTGCATCTTCTGCAATCTTTATTGCTCTAAGCCGTGCAAGAGAAAATTTCTTCTTTTTCTTCTTAATATCTTTCTGCTTCATGATCCCTTTCCCTTTGTCTTTGGGATATAACTCTTTAGATTCAGAAGTACTTTCAGAAACTTGTTGTGCATGCTCAGAAATATGTATACCTCCAGCAGGTCTATTCAAATTGATCATAATCTGAGCAATTGTTTCATCATCACTTGCAGTATGCACCTTCACTTCTTCTTGCTGTATAAAAGTAGAAGGACCAGCTTCATCTTCAAAATTCATTGTAGAAGGTCCAGCTGCAGAAGTTCCACTTTCATCAATATTCATTGCAGCAGTACCTTGCTCAGCAGTACCTTGCAAACCTAAATTTTCAGCAACAGTACTTTGAACACCAGTACTTTGAGTTTGAGTGCTTTGAATATTTTGTGCATCAGCATCTTGCTCAACAGCTTTTTGCTCAACAGCTTTTTGCTCAACAATATTTTCATCTTCTTCAATGTATTTCTCTGGCACAAAAGTCTTTGGACTTTCTGGATATTGCCAAAGGTGAGCATCTTCTGAATATTGAATCTCAGCATCATCTCTATCCAAATTATCATCTTGATTCCTCCCCAATTTGATAGATGATGACTTCCGATGCCTCCTCTTGGATTTAGAAGTCTTCTTGGAAGATTTGGACTTTTGCTTCTGAGACTTTTTCTTTTCCTTCACATAAAGCCTAAAATTTTGGACAAGAGGCCAGACAAACTTCTTTAACCTTCTGAACTTCTTCCTTAACTTCTTGATTTCTGCAGCTTGATCATCCATAGTTTTCTTCATCCTCTCCAACTCTCTAGTCAAAGCATAATTATTCATAGCCCCTCTAACTCCCTCATCTCCTCCAGGTGTTTGAATCCCACCTGTGGAAGTATAATCATTGGGAGAAGGTACTGGAGTATGCTCTTAAGCAATACCTTTAGAAGAAGTACTTTGTGGATAAGTACCTTTAGCAGAAACAGGTTTATCCAAGGAAGCTGACACTGGGGGAGTCCTTTCACTAAAAGCATCATGCTGAGGTGAAACAATAGGTGGTGTAGGTGTATGTACTGATGCAGAATTCTCAGAAGAATCAGGTTGATCAGCATCATCAGAATTAGCAGAACCACCATTGTCAATATCATCTCTAACAGCTTGTGCTACCTCCAACCTGTAAGCAATGAGAGGTGTATTTTTACCCGAAAAATTTACTCCCTTGTGAGACATAAAGGTGAACACTTTAGGTGGCATCCTAATGGTGTGTACATAATCCTGAGGTTTTGGTATCCCATCTAGTGGATTCTCTAAGAGAAGTTGAAAAAATCTAGGATACATCAGAAAAGGGGATCCAGCCTTAATATGTGTGATCATACCATCAAGAATCATGTATGAAAAGTTGAAGGGTTGGTAATAAGACCAACAAATGCAGAAGCTATAGTATGGCTAAATTGATCCCAAGCATTACTCTTTGGACTTAAGCAATGAAGTAAAACATGAATGAGAAACTTCCAATGAGGACTTACCATTGCTTTCTGAAAAGTAAGCTTATCCAAAGGTCCTTCATACCCAATGTCTCTAAGTGCACTCCAAATCTCTTGTTTAGAAAACAAAACAGAGCCTCCTTCATCTTCAAACAACAGAGCCTCCCTGATTGTTGCTTTTGTAACACAAATAGCTCTCCCAGCAACTGTAGCATGAATAACATCCTCTCCATCTTCAACCTCAAACCTTGCCATAGCCCAAAACTCTTGAATCCAAGGTCCAATAATCTCTGGGTTGACTAAGATTGAGTAACAGATGGTGGTTCCGGTGAGAAAATCAATAATACCATGAAAATCAATGTTACTTTGCGTTTTCTCAAGATTGGCTATCATGTTGTGTTTGGTGTTGGTTGGTCAGTTTGCCATTGTGAGAAGGTATGGAAAGAAGAGTTGTAATCGGTGAATGATATGAGTGGGTTGATGAATAAGAATGGTGAATGAGTACGGGTGAATAAATAAGAAAAAGATATGAGTTATATAAGGATAAGATACAAAAAAGATCACGGTTAATAAATAATTTTACCGTTATTTTTGAAAGTGATCATTCCCATATCTTTCGAAAGTTTGTTACCCGCAAATCTGACTGTTGGAACAGTATTCTGACACGTCAGTGTACCCTGTATATCACCAAGCAGTACTTTCCATAGAAGATGGAGCAGTACTTTCAGTTATAAACCCAAACAGTATGTTGACCGAAGTACTTTCCAAGCAAAATATCTTGATAGTTGACTGTTTGACCAAAATATCTTTAAAAGTCAACCCGAAGTAATTACTATCTCCCCAAATTAATTCCCAAGGCTACCACGGTAAGTAAACTTCAATGAACTTCATTTAATGACCATATACCTTTACTTAGCCTATAAAAGCAACTTTTCCAACAACAGATTTCATTCATCTCATCTTTCATTATCATAACACAAAAACCCTAGTGAAAACAATGAGTCACTTCCCCTTGGTGTACATCTCCTCTGACTCAGATGGCTCCACAAACTCAGAAATAAGCTACTATTCTGACTCTGAGTTTGAGGATCCAGGATGGATTGATTACTTTCCTCCTCATGTATCATCTTCATTAATGAGTGTAGCAAATTCTACCATAACTGATGCAACAAGTACTACCAACCCAAAGCCCAAGAAGAAAAAGTCAGTCCCTGGTTCATCTCTGGCTAATGAGCTTCCACATGCTTGACTCAAGCCCTGGAATCAGCAATACAGAACATGAAGTAGCCTGCCCCAAGAAAAGAGAAACCACCCAAGCAAGTTCTTGGCCTGGCTTGCCCAAGGAAGCAAGCTTCTTTTGATGACAAAAGAAAGACTACTCAAAAGGGAAAGCAGAGCTATGAGGGCAAGGGAAAAAGGCCTATGAAGTAGGTTGTGTGGAGCTTGGTAGTAGGTTGTGTTGTGGTAGTTGTTTGTATTTCTTGCCAGTGTCTGTGTTTCAACTTTGTCTGTGTCATGATGTATCTTGTGGAATGGTTTGATGTAACCCCTCTTGGAATGATGAATAAAATACTTCTCTTTTGAATGATACATGTAGCCTCCCCTCAAATAATGACTAACTACTAATGCTTCCCCTAAAAAATAGCTTAATTATTAATCATGCCAATACTCACAACTAAAAAAGTGAATCTTGAAACATCAAAGCCCTTTGTGAGTAGGTCTGCTACATTATCATCAGTATGGACTTTAACTACATTGATAAGCCTATGCTCATAGCAATCTCTAATAAAGTGATGCCTTATCTTAATGTGCTTTGTCTTGGAGTGATAAACTGGATTCTTCACAATACAGATAGTACTCTCATTATCAATGTTGATAGGAGTATTCCTGAAGTTGAATCCATAATCCAAAAGCTGATTTTGCAACCAAAGTACTTGTGCACAACAACTTGCAGCAGCTACATACTCTGCTTCTGTGGAAGATGTTGATGCAATTGTTTGCTTTTTGCATTGCCATGAGACTAATCTACTTCCAAGGTACTGGCATCCTCCAGTTGTGGATCTTCTGTCATAGTTATCTCCAGCATAATCACTATCTGAAAAGGCTTGTAGATGGAAAGGTGAGTCCCTAGGATACCATATTCCTAGCTTAGGGTTTTGCCTAAGGTACCTAAAAATCCTTTTGACAGCATTCAAGTGTGAGACCTTAGGATGAACTTGATGTCTTGCACATAAACACACGGCAAAAGTAATATCAGGTCTAGATGCAGTTAAATACATGAGACATCCAATCATAGACCTGTATAATGTGACATCAACATCTTCTCCTTCTTCATCTTTTCCCAAAGGTTTGCTAGTATCCACTGGTGTAGATGTAGGCTTGATAGTTATGAAATTGAATCTCTTAAGAATATCTGCAACATACTTATCTTGACAAATATAGATTCCACTGCTTGACTGTTGCACTAAAAGTCCCAAGAAGAATGTTAATTCTCCCATTGAACTCATCTGAAACTCTTTTTGCATAAGATCTTCAAATTCCTTCACCATAGATTGCTTAGTAGCACCAAAAATGATATCATCTACATAAACTTGCACAAGCATGATATCCTTCTTATCTCTCTTGATGAACAAAGTCTTGTCAATAGCTCCTCTCCTATAACCATGCTGTAATAGAAAATTTGAAAGTCTTTCATACCATGCTCTTGGAGCTTGATGAAGGCCATACAGAGCCTTGATAACCTTGTAGACTTTGTTTGGGTGTGCAGGATCTTCAAAACCAGGAGGTTGTTTGACATAAACTTCTTCTGTGATAGTTCCATACAGAAAAGCACTTTTAACATCCATTTGGTATACAGGAAATCCCATATAAGATGCAAAATCCAAAAATAGCCTTATGGCCTCAATCCTTGCCACAAGAGCAAAGACTTCGTCATAGTCTACTCCTTCTTCCTGTCTATATCCTTGAACCACTAACCTTGCCTTATTCTTAATAACATTCCCTCTTTCATCTCTTTTTACCTTGAAGACCCATTTTGTTCCAATCAGTCTCTTACCATCAGGTAAATCACATAATACCCATACTTCTTGAAGTTTAAACTGTAAGAGTTCTTCTTCCATAGCTTCAACCCAACTCTCCTTGGCTAATGCTTGTTTTATATTCTTAGGTTCTTCTTGAGACAGAAAACAAGCAAATAAACACAACTTCTGATTCTTGTGATTCACCCTGTTTTGCTTGTAAATAAAGCTAAGTAAAGAAGTATGTTGTTGAGACATATTCTTAGCTTTAGTTCTTGTGAGCACTCCTGAAGCTGAGGGTCCAATTATGTTGGTAACAGGATGAGTTTTGTGAATTCTTAGAGTAGGATTTGGTGAGACTTCAAGATTATCTTCCAAATTAGTTAAATCAGGATCTTCATTAGAATCTGAGAAAATGCCTTCTTGATCCAATTCATCATCAGTGTCTTCTAAGGTAATCTTGTTTGGATCATTCAAGTCATCAGTATCTTCTAAGTCAGGCATGTTAGGATCATTCACAGTATCAGTATTTATCCAATTTGAAGTATCTAAAGGTTGAAAAGTACTTTCAAATAGATCAGCAGTACTTTTGGGGTAAATTACTGTCAGTGCCTTTGGCCTTCTTCTTTTCTGCTTCATAAGCTCTCCTTTGATCATCTTCATAAGACTTAGCGATTGTTTCTTGAAAAAGCATCCTACTAAGTTCATCTTGAATGGCTTGGTCTTCATCAGATACTGTGGTTTTTGGTGGAGTAGTACTTTGAGGATCAACAGTACTGTTAGGTTCAACAGTACCTTGAGGCTCAGAAGTACTCTTTTTCTCATCATTAACTTTATCATTAGACTCATCTTCAGATCTTAAATTAACATCATGAACAATGTACTGTGCTTCTTCTTCAGTGGGAGCAGCTTGATTTTCTTCCCTTACAGGTACATAATTCATAGATGAAGACATTAAATCAAGATCAAACATCCAATCATGACCTTTACCTTTAGAGTTTCCTTGCTCTTCTAGAAAATCAACATGAAGACATTCTTGAACCTTTTTGGTAGCCCTGTTGTACACTATGAATCCTTTGCTATTGGTACAATATCCCAATAAGTATCCTTCATCTGACTTCCCATCAAATTTGCCCAAATTATCAGTAGTGTTTAAAATAGTCAGGGGACATCGAAAAGGTTTCATAAACTTGATGCTAGGCTTCTTTCCCATGAGTAACTCATAAGGTGTCTTCATTTGAGGTTTTGTCACTGATACTCTGTTTAACACATAACAAGCAGCACTTACAGCTTTAGCCCAGAATGGAACAGGTATTTGGGAATATGCAAGCATTGTCCTTGCTGCTTCTATTAGAGTTCTATTCTTTCTTTCTGCAACTCTATTTTGCTGAGGAGTTCTGGCAATACTGAACTCTCTTTTAATTCCTTTCTTAGCACAAAAGTCATCCATTAGCTGATTCTTGAACTTAGTCCCATTATCACATCTAATACTTCTAACCTTGAGTCTTAACTAATTTTCAAGTGCTATTATAAGATCATGAATAGCATCAAAAGTTTCATCCTTAAAGCATAAGAAAAAGACCCAACTAAATCTGCTACAGTCATCTGTCACAACCAAACAGTACTTCTTCTTATTCAAACTAACAACTGATACAGGTCCAAATAGATCCATGTGCAGCAATTCCAAAAGCTCTCTAATGGTTTTCTCTTCAATCTTCTTACAGGAAGCCTTGTGCTGTTTACCCTTTTTACAAGCAAGACATGAGTGATCATTCTTGAATGTTTTAGAAGGTAAACCTGTAACTAAATTTCCTTTGACCAGCTTATTGATGTTTTTGAAATTTACATGTCCCAATCTTCTATGCCATTGATGTGCTTCTTCCATTGTTGCTCTTGCAATCAAGCATGTTGCTCTTTCAGCAGAATTGATATTCTTCAAGTCTATGTTGTACACATCATTAGTTCTTGGTGCTCTCAGCATCACCAAGTTTCTATCTTCTAACTTAAAATCAGGAGAAAGTATAAGACATTATGTGTCTAAGAATAACACAGGATACTTCTTATCACAAATCTGAGAGACTGACAAAAGGTTGAATTTAAGCTCCTTCACATATCTAACATTCTCAAAATCAATGTTTCCTGCCTTGATAGTTCCTTTTCCAGTGATTCTTCCTCCATCAGGATCATTCTCAAATGCAACTTTTCCTCCAAAATAAGCTTTAAAATATGACAAGAGCTCGTTTTCTACGGTCATACTCCCAGAGCAACCACTATCAACAATAAGATGATCTTTAAGCTCCTCTTCTGGGTTGCCCTACATATACATGAAAAAGGTTAGTTTCTTTTAGGAACCCAAGCCATTACTGACTTATGTTCCCCTTGTGGAGTGACATACTAAAATTCTTTGAGTATGTAATTACCACTGTCTCTGAAAACATGATCAAGAATTAAAGTTTTTGTTTCCAAAACTGTTGGTTTATTATGATCAATTTTCCCTTTTTCACCCTTAACCTCTGAAAGTACTGGTTCTTCCCCAGCAGTACTTTCTTTCTTAACCCATTTAGTTGTAACTTTTGGAGTTGGGGTCTGTGTTCTAGCATCTTTTCTTGTGTTGTAAGGCCTTCTAGGTTTGTAGTAATTGAATCTCCTAGGTCTTACACTTGAGTGTCTGCTAGCAGCACCTTGGTTAGGGAACTTTCTGTCAGTACTTAAGAAGGTACTGTGGGTTTGGAGAATGATCTTTTCTGATGAGGGTACCTATAGTCTTTTGAGAAATTGCTATGGTTAACCCTATTTGTGTAATTCCAAACTGGTTTGTTGTCCCTTGGATTATTCTCCCTGTGACTTTGATTTGCAGACCTGGTCCTTGGGTATTTGCTTAAGTATTCTGAGTGATAATCACAGTCCTTAATCAAGTGGTGAGGACTATAACATACATAACAGATCTTTGGACAAATGTCCCCAAATCCCTTTCCATAAGGTTTTCTAAAATTAGCGGTATTTTGAAAGTATTTTCTTGGAGGTACTGCTGAGTGATCAACAGTACTTTGAAAAGTGTTTGAAGGTACTGCTTGTTTTGGAAACTTTTTCTCATCAACCTTAGGTGCTTCAACAGATTTTTCTAAAGTTTCAGGATTAGATTGACTTTTAAGTTTTTTCCTAAACTCTAGATTATCTACCCCATAACAAGAGACATCTTTCCTAGGTGGTTGAAAGCTACCTGGGGGATTAGGAACTGCATTGTATCCCTTGTCATTCTTATATTCAGGAGGTGTTGGACTAGGATATTCCTCATCACTAGAAGTGTTTTCATCCAAACTTATGAATTCTTCATCACTAGTGGAGGTATCTACTGTAAGATTTAGTTCCTTACTCTTAAATGGAATACCTTCTGTGCTATCATTATCATAACCTAGGCCAATTTTAATGTTTGATGTTCTTTGCTTTTCAACAAATTGAACATGTGACAGACCTGATTCATTCCAAACAACAAGTTTTTCTAACATCTAATCTCTCTCAGCAGTAACTTTCTCTAGTTCAGACACCTTACATCCTAGTTTCCATTCGGTTAACTTTACTTGGTACTCTTGTTGCTTATATGTTTCAGCCCATGCTACTTCATTGTTTTCATGTGTAATTATTTTGGCCTCCATTGACTCTAAAGTCAACTGGTAGCCAGCTATCTCAGACCTAGCCCTTTGAAATTTATCTCTTTCAGCTACATATCCACTAAGTAATTTTTGATACATATCATTGCACTTAGAGAATACCTCAGAGATAGTGGATGAACTTGGTGAAGTAGCTACCATAGCAAGTTGAACAGGATCTTCTTCAAACTCCATGCTCCAATCAAAGCTTCCTAGACCATCTCTTGACTCCAAAGCAGCATATCCAGGCTCTTCATCAAAAGCTATGCTCCAGTCTTCCAATGCAACCATTGAATAGGTTACAGGTTCATCATCAAACTCATTGGACCAATCAATCTCTGACAGATTCTCTTGAGCAACCAAAGCTTTTGGTTTTGGTTCAGTAATAGGAATCTCTTTTCTTTCAGGCTTGGGTTGTTCAATCATCTTGTTTGCTTGATACTTTGCAAATTTGCATTCCCTTGCAAAGTGACCAGTCCTTTGACAATTGAAGCACTCAATTTTGGACTTATCAAATGTTATTCCCTGTTTAGCTTTGAAATTGATGCCTCTACCTGTCTTATTCACAAACTTCTTGATCCTTGTAGTGAGCATGGCAACTTGCCATCTGATATCAATTTCTTCCAAAGCATCATCGTCTATTTACAAAACATCCTCTTGATAGGTTACAGGTAGAGATGCTTGTTGAGCAAAGAATGAACATAGAACATCCTCTGAGGTGGGGGTGTTTGATGGTGATGAAGTGGTAGTGACCATAGTTGTACATGGAACCTGAGTTTCAGTCACAGTCCTTTGGATAGGATAATCAGTACCTTTATTGGAAGTACTGCTTCTGTTTTCAGAAGATACAAAAGCAATGTTTTGGGGTTTCTGATGTGTGCTTGAACCTGTAGTACCATTCATCTCATGCTCATACACCTTCAGATTGTTGTAGAGATCATCAAAGTCTATTGTGTCCAACCCTGGTTGTCCTCTGATCATAGTAGCAACTACATGCCATGCTGATGGCAAGCTTCTCAAGAACTTCAAATTAGCATCTTCAACTGATACCTCAGCATCATATAGTTCTAGCATACTCAGAAGATTTTGGAATCTTTCATAAGCAGAATCAAGACAAGTTCCTATGCATCTTCTTGGAAGCATCATTACCTCCAAACTTTTTCTTAATTGCAGCCCATAGTTGTTTTTCATCCTTGGCATCATGAAACTTCAATAAGTGCCCATCAGGAATGGCAGAGAGCAGTATGTTGAGAGCCTTGTCTTGATTTCTTTTGGTAGCAGCTGGTATGGTTGGTTTAGGTGGTGTTGGTTGTCCAAGAATCTCTACTGGTTCTTCAATTTGCATATTTCCATTGACAATCACATCCCATAGTGCATGGTTTGTGATGGCAATGTACTGCCTCATCTTCATGGCCCATAAGTCATATTCTCCCTTCTTAACAGTAGGAATTCTAACAACAGTGATTGATGGAGCAGGTGCAGCCACTGTCGAGATCTTGAAGGGTTTGTTGTAGAATCGGTTTAAAGGTTTTTCTTCTTAATCAGAGTTTCCAACACATGCTCTGATACCACTTGTTGGATCGATATACTCTAACCAAACTACTTTGTAGCTTGTAAAGGTTTAATAATATTAAGTAAACTCAACACTATTAATATTGAAACACTGTTTAACCTTGTAAAGTATGCGGAATCTACTAACATAAAGCTTAAGAAGAACTTTTATATTAGACCAAACTTGAACCTGCTTTGTTACACAGATTCACTAACAATCCCTAACTATTATCGACTTATAGAGCTCTAAGACTCTTAGAACTTCGACTAAAAACATATATCCCTAATACCATCATAAGGCTCCTTATATAGATAACCTTAAGTCGATTTACAACATATATCTTGAACGACAAGTAATTATCCCTAACTAATTCTAGAATATTCGTTCAATATTACACATTAATCCTTTAACTAATATTGCACTTAAGTCCTTATATTCTTCGAAGTACTTTGAACAATCTTCAATAAACAGCAGTACTTTGACTTTGATCTTCAACAGTACTCTGACTTTAATCTTCTAGCAGCAGTACTTTGACATACAGAAGTACCTTGATCCAACAATGGTCGATGCTCACCCTGATGACCCTGAAGCTGAAGAAATGACTGAAGGATCAATTGTGAACTTCACGAAACGAATCAAGAAAGTAATGCAAACGCAAAGACTTCAGCTTTCTGACTTGGTTAAGATTCGTGCAGCTGGGTTCACAGAATTCAAAACATGCACCACAACCGAACTCGAGTTTGAATATAACGTTGATGAAGTTGCTAGAGCTCTATCAGAAAATATTACTTGGGAAAAGAGGCCATGTTGGGACAGAATATATCCTGGCACGGATCCTGATGACTTCAAATTTCAAGATTTTTCTCAACCATTACCCCTCGTTGGTCCTCCAAGTGATCCAAAAATCCCTAAGGAATACTTCTTCAATAACGATCTTCAATATCTTATTCATGGGAACACTAATCCAGAACACCGTTATGCTACATCTCTCACCAAATTCAAAGCAACTTCATATCCTCTGGAAGAACTTGACGATCAAATGAGAGGATTGTACTCTACGTCTGTCAGCAAGTACAACATTGAAGCAGCCTTATGTACCCTTCATTGGCCAGAGATGCGCAAATGGTTCTATAAATAGAAGCTGTGATTCCGATCCAAACACAGAGTCTTCTCAAAATAACGAATTCTTGCCATCACAGCAGTTCCAGTTACTGAGAAAAGATTCGGGTATTAGTTTCTTGATGAAATTGTGGTCCGTCAAATCGATGATAAATTGTATAAATTCAGTGAAGCAGACTATCATCGGTTGAACCTCAATGACATAGCAGATATGTACTTACTCAAGGTTCAAGGCAAACTTCAGCATTTGCCCGGCAGCCTTCAGTATGACATCATCAACTCTATTCTGCTCTTCATGCGCCAAACTATCATCAAAGCAAGAGTAGAAGATGCACAATTAGGAGTCGAAAGTTATCAAACATTACTCAACTTTACTGCTCCACAAAAACATACTCATGGCATCCAGCATTTAAGACCTTTCATCTTCAACAACAAACCCTTTGGAGTTGTTTACCCGTATAGAGATGGATATAGATTCATGAGATATGAAGAGGTTCACAAGTTCGGGGATTAGACTATTAAGTATGTCAAAATTAAGCTGAATGAAAAACTCAAAGAACATGACAGTGGGATTAACGTGGGATGGAGAAGTAGAGATGTGAAGGAAGCACTTAAGTTCATGGATAGGATTGATCAGAAGTTAAAGTTCTGGGAGCAGATACGCAGATTGGAGAGCTTGATTGGAGCAAGGGAACCGATTCCGAATATTCTCACTTACCGCCGTCCGGATACTCCTCGTGTATGATCGTTTTGGTATAACATTATCTTTGTTTCATCATAATTTTGTTCATCAATAACTTTGGTTTGTGCACATATAATAGTGTACAACCCGTGCTTGTAATTAAAGGATCCTGAGGTACGCTTCAGTGCCTCAATCCTAATATAAGGAGCGAAGGCTTCTTACTTTTGAGTAGAATTTATCAAACATTTTCTGATTTTCAAAATTCTGCTCAAAAGACAAGTATTTTACCTCAATGAGTATTCACTTATTGAGGGGGAGCACTTGAAAACTCATCGCTTTGAAAACAAAAGTTCTTGTTGATATCTCCCCATAAGACTCAAAAAGCATATTTTAATCAAAAGTTTAACAAAAACAACATCTCATATGCTATTTTTGAGGGGGAGAAAAGTGAATGTGATTAAAATATGAAAGTTCAATGTTGCTTAATGTCAAATCTCATGCGAGCTAGACTCATGATTGACCTAAGAATTGAGGAAACAGAAAAGTTAATAATCGAAAGGACTTATCCTTGACGGGTAATAACATCAAGTTAGTTACTAGAGCCAGTTGTCACCTAAAAGCTGACAATGGAACTTTTTAACTAGCCACGTAAGCGTGTCTCGAAAAGGATTTGTCTTAGTAGAAATTTACCGTTTCGAGAAACTTTCTGTGGACTTGACCAGGCCGGGTAATAACTTCAAGCTAGTCTAACTAGTGATGTAAGCGTGTCTCGAATTGGTCTTGTTCACTAAAAGTGGATCAATTCAAAAAGTGCTTGCTCCTCCCGCATGTGCAAATTTATTAAAAACTTATGAGCACATGTGAAGGGGGAGCCCTTCAAAAGTTAATACAAAACTCTCAAAGTGTTAAACAAAATGTTTGATAATTACTAACACTTTGAGAGATTTTCAATCAAAGGTTTCATGGCAATTGTTGGATAATCATGGAGTTATAAGGTGATTAAGATAGGAAAAACCGTCCTATGATCCGCCAGAGCCGGAGGGATCTACCCAAGGACATCACCAATAGTTAGAAGTAGAAGTCCTTAGGTATGATACGAAAAAAGAAGAAAATAATGAAAGGGAAAGAAGGATTTGAATAATTAAAAAGAAAAGTAAAGAAAAGGGTGAAAAGAAATAGCCCTCCATATGTTCAACCTTAGGGCAGACACCGGGTTCAATTCGTATGCTACTGGTTGTTGCTAAGGCAACACCGGTATTGAAGATAAATTCGTCATGGACCTAGTGACGCAATGCACTAAACCTTCTTAACCACTCAAGTTCTCTTAAAAGAGCTTGTTTC